>OX578146.1:42351074-42758574 GCA_951213105.1 Amaurobius ferox
TTTGCACTTTTGTATACCCTGGTCCATTATAACGATTTGCATGTAATGCGTTTCCTTGAATGTTTATTACTATTTTATACATGCACTTTAATCATATATTTACACTTGAGCTTTAAAGTATACAATTGAGCCAGTTAAAAAATATATCAATATATGTGAATCACTAGATGACACATTTTTCCATGCTGCATTATATAATTTAGATATAATATAAGTAAACTAGTATAAAAATTAATAAAAAATACTTTGAGTGTGTTACAACATTACCGAAATATTTGTCTCGTTAGTGTAATTAAAGCAAGACCAAAATAATTCTTCAATCTGTAAGTTAGCGGAAAAGCCGTTTTGTAACATCTTCAAAGGTTGCTGTAATAAATTATTGAATAAAGTACATCAAAAGTAAAAGCATATGTAGATAATTAATTGTTTGAAACTATTATCAATTTATTGAATTATGTTAAATGAAATGATTAATGAGTCAAAACTCAACTATGTTCTAATTTTAGTTGAAAAATCAATATTCATTTACGGAAGGATACAGGTCATATATTTGTAACATCTATAAAAATAATTTTTACTTACACTAGAAGAATAAAACAATAAAAGTCACGATGTGGTATTTTGATTATAATCTTCACAAAATGCTTCATTAAACAGTCATTCAGGCCCTTTAGCAATCCCTATATCGTAACTCCAGCTATGAAAATAATAAACATTAATGAGGATATTTAAAAATACAATGGCAATTAAACTATATTTATGTGTCTTAAATCCAACATGCACTTTCCTCTTGCTGTGGTTTTTGAAACTAAACTATGACTTTCAATGATTGGTTAAATGTTTTTCCAGTCTCTTACCATGTGGTCTTTAATAAGAAAGGGAAAATCTTTACTTACAGAATTGCAGAAAGTCTCTTGGAAAGTATTTTTCCCCAGGTATGTTCGTTGTCAATCACATCAAAAGGGATTCTTCTCCTCATGGAATACTAATTTAAAGAACGCGGCACATGCTTTCAACTATATGACCGTATTCCACTAGGAATACTGTAAAAACATCTTCCTTACTATTCCAGCAAAGAAACACTCTAATTTCATCCATGCCATTTATTTTTATTACACAGTGATAGAGACAAATTTGTTATCTTTGTTTGAATTGAATAGCTCTATTAAAGGGAATAAGAAATGGCATTTCGAGGTTTCTGCAATTATGCGATGGTCTGGCAATAGCTTAATTTATCCTGTTGAAGTGAAATTAAAGATTAAATGAAGTTAAATACAGACTATAAGTTATTATAGTAGCAATGGACTATTTATAAATCATGTTTGATTGGCTATTTTGAAAAATAAATCCGGTGGGTAAATGAATGTGTTACAAAACAAGAATTTAACACTCAGCAAACAAAATTAAATTATCAGAATTAAGGTCAAAAGATCAAGTATTTATGCATATTTTATTAATACATAATTCCTGGAAGTTAAACGTTTAGCTTTGAGAAATAACTTTGTAATTTAAACTTCTTTCAAAAATATTTTTTTCCTTTTGAACTTATTTTTCTTTCCCTTTTGAAATTATTCTTGCTTCATTTTACGCAATGAAATAAAAATATTTGAAAAAGTCTTTAAATACATCGTTTTAAATACACCGAAGTTTACATTTTTAGTTATCTGATATATATGTATTGTCGCATTCCCAAAACTAAGATTGATACAATCCTTTAGTTACGATAGCGACCCAAAATATTGCCGCAGAGTTTTTTTCTTGACACCACCGGAAAGATAGAAGAACGTTTTTCAAACAAAGTGTAAATCGCTTTATATTTCCTTTATATTTATCTTTTTAAATACATCAAAATTTACATTTTTGTTACCTGATATATATGTATCGTCGAATCCACCCCAAACTAAAACTAATATAATTCCTTCTTCCTGACTTAATAGTTTTGCAAAAGTTACGAATATGTGTTCGGATTCTAATACAAAAAAAATCGATTTTATAAGTATAATTAATTTTGGCGATTTATTACTCAAGGGGATCTGTAAGATTTTCAATATCCCACGTATTCTACCAAAGTAGTGGAAGGTGATTCTCTTCCGTTCAAGTTTCTGGGGTTATGCATATGTTTAGAGAAAGGATTTCCTTTTGAAGCTTTCATTTATGCATTTTTAACACTTTGCAACAGAGTTGAAAAGTGTTTATGACTTTGTTCATTCTGTCTATCTGTCTGTTGTCTGTCTGTCTATTTGACCGTTAACACGATAACTGTCGCAAAAATGACTTAATCAAAATTGAATTTCAGTATGTTGTTCAGACGGTCTGTAGAACCTATGGGGATATAAATGAATAATATCACCCAAATAGTTATGGATTGAACCCGGGTTGAAAAAATGAAATACATTGAACACTATGGGACCTAAATTTTCAAACATTTTTAAACAGATTTAAAATTCGCAAATTGCTTCGAAAATTTTAGATAATATTCAAATTATTCCATAAAATATAAAAAAAAATTGCATAAAAATATATTCAGTAACTTTTCAAATAAAAATTAAAATAATAATTACAACCCTTAGATGAAGCGATCAAGTTACCATGATATGAAACGTTCACGTGACACACTTCAAAATGGCATCCATCTTGTCTCCAAATTGTGATTTTTAAAGTTATTTTTAATTCATATTGAGTGTTATATCCGTTCTAAAATAGCTTTTTTTTGCTTAAATTCTGTGCATCTATATACTGAAACAACGCAATTACAACATATTTGAATTTAAATGATCATCCAAATTTGATTATTTCTACAACTAAGCCTATTTTTCACTTATGGAAAATGTGAACAGCAAAATATGTAGAATGAGTTGAAGTAGAATTGCTGCATTTCTTTAACGCAAAATAATTTAGCTCAAGGAGTCTGCATAGCTGATATGAATGAAATATTCATTGATATTACAGATAGAAGGACGGTTTTTTTCGATGAAGTTTTAAGCGTAGACTTTAATTACTCGTACCTCCATGGTCTTAAGTTTTTAATAAAATAAATTATTATAGTACTGTGATGAAAGAAATGAGTGGGAAAATGTTAATGAATGGAATACTGCTTTTATAATAGAGAGAGCCAGACGTTCGATGGCGTCATTTGAATAAATTTCAGTTGTTTTTGAAGAAGATTTCAAATATAATAAATTATTGTAGTATCATGATATTTTTAAAATATTACCGAGGAATGTATCGCATTTTAGAGATGTTTAAACCAGGCAATTTATATTCCAATGCCGTCATTTGAATGAAGTTCATTTTTTCCGATGAAGGTTTAAGTTTGCAAATATAATAAATTAATGTAGTATTGTGATATGTTTTAAAATATCTCCGAGGAATGTATTGCATTTTCGAGCTGTTTAAATAAAATTGCATTGAAGTTAGAAAGTGTTTCATAATCAATGCTTTAAGCATGATTTATCTTTCTTGTTTAATTATTAGCGCGGGATCGGAAATATTTTAAACGTAAGGGGAAGAAGGGGGTAATTTGGGAGTGGTTTCGTATCATGCACATTTTGTTCACGTTTTCATGAGAATTTTAACTAGGCGTTATTTATACGTATTATTTATATGTAGTGGGATCATATGTAGGGCCCAGAAAGTGCGGGTAATCCGTTCTAGTTGTGATGATAGAAATGCACGATTTTACATTTTAAAAGGATGTAAGCTACTTATAAGGCATTTATACAACGCAAAACAATACGTGCTTGAAGGTGAAAACAAACTGTGAACGCTTTTAACAATAGCCTCAGTCAGAGGGCCGCCAGTGGTTTCCATATAACTCAAATACATTTATGTGTGGGCAAAAAAAAATTCCACATATAACGAAAGTCACGTTATCCTTACGGACAGCTAGACCGCAGGCAGATAAGATCAATTTCTGGCCAGTTAGGACTTTTTCGTAATAACTCGCAGGTCAATGTGAGTCAAACAATGGATTTTACATGGGGAGTGTTACTAGTCAATGGTCTAATAATATACAAGGGGCGAAATGAAGGAGGAACCGGCACAGCAGTTCAAGAGTTAATTATGATCGTCGAAAAGTAAATGGAGAAAGAACAAGAAAGATCAATCATGCATAAGCATTGATTATGAAACACTTTCCAACTGAAATGTAATTTCATTTAAAAATTTCTAAAATGTGATTCATTCAGTGGTAATATCTTTTACATTATCACAGTACTACAGTAATTTATTATACTTAAATATTTAAAACTGTATCGAAATATAAATCATCTGATTCTTTATGCAAAATCAATGAATATTTCATTCATATAACTTGTATTCCAGACTCCAGAGCTAAATAATTTTGTGTGAAAAAAATTCAGCAATTCTTATGTAATTCATCTTACAATCGCTTGAGATATTTGCATTCTGCATATGTTAAAATTAGGCTTCCTTGAAGAAATAATAAAAGTTTAGGGATCATTCAAAATCACAACTATTGTAATTGCATAGGCACGGAATTTAGATACACAGATAATACACAGATAATATATATGTGTATGTGTATGTACTCAAAGTATTGGAATCGTGCCGAAGATCGGAACTCGAATTTTCAAAGTATCTACACGTTTTGGGACTTCTAGAACACGAAAAAACTACTTTTAGGAAGACGTCTGTGTGTGTAAGGGTGTATCTGTGTATGTTTCTGTGTGTCTGTGTGGATATTACATCCACTCTAACTGAAAAACTAATGGACCGAATTTCATACAATTTGGTAGGTATGTTTTTTGTGGGAAATCCTGATGTTCATTAGATTATAGTACGATTCGTAATAAAAGAATCTGCCTTCTTTGCGAAATGGCCGCAGAAATTGCCTTTATCCACTCTAGCTAAAAACTAATGAACCAAATTTAACAAAATTTGGAGTATAATATTTCAATAACCTACAAGTGATTTATATACCAAATTTAACAAAATTTTGTATATAAATCATTTGTAGGTTATTCTACTACGATTCGGGAAAAAGGAACGGGCTATTTTTGCGAAATGGCCAGCAAAAATCGTTATATATAAAAATAAAAGACTACGTGTGCTCAATTATATCAATTAAATTCTTATTTTATATGTGATTTTTGGCAACAAAAAGAATAGACTAACCCCATTACTCTAGGACTAGCCGTTCTTGAGATATTCTAGTTTTTTCGCGTTTTCGCTACGCCACCTTTGACAATAAGTCTAGCTATCAAATGAGAACCAAATTTAAGTTTAACGTGTAAATTCAATGTCATTTAAAATACTTATGTTGTGCAGATAAACTCAAATTATCATTGAATAAATAAAGAGAACGAATATGAGTCTGCAGGGAAAGACATGTGCTGTCCACATCAGAATTTTTAACAATATTACACCAATGATTTATAGAAGTGAACGGGGATTATTTTCAGGCCATTTCGAAAAAAATGTATGATCTATATTTAAAGATCCATCAAATTTTTGTCGAATAAAATGTTCAACATATTTAAGCTGTGTACCAAATTTTAACTCTCTAGGACGTAGGAAAGTGCATTTAAAATGCCATCAATTAAATTTATCATGAAGAGTTATATAAAATTTAAAAAAAATGAAAAATTGTTATCTACCAAATTTATTTTAAAATATGAAGCCACTCCCATATGCAAAACGTTTAAACAAATGGAGAGATATTTATTATATAATATCTCTCTCTTTTCTTTCTGGAAGATATCCCAAAGTCAGAATTTAATTGAATTTGTTTTTTTCCCTATATTAAATAATTTTTTTAATTAAAAAACTACTTAACATATTTTACTGAAATTTTTTTTATATATTCTATGGGATAATGTGAATATTTCCTAAAAATTTCGAAGCAATTCGTGAATTTTAAATTTACTTAAAAAATGTTTGAAAAATTAGGTCCCATAGGGTTCAATGTATTTCATTTTTTCAACCCGGGTTCAATAAAAAACTAATTGGGTGATATTATTTATTTATATTCCCATAGGTCCTACAGACCGTCTGAACAACATACTAAAATTTCATTTTGATAAACTCATTTTTACGGCAGTTATCGTGCTAACGGACAGACAGACAGACAGACAGACAGACAGACAGACAGAATGAACAAAGTCATAAACACTTTTCAACTTTGTTGTAAAGTGTTAAAAATGGACAGATATGTGCGAAAAATCGTTATGAATCAGCCTATATTCAAGGTCAAAAGCAGTATGAGTTAGATATATAGACAGGGTAAGACATAAGGCAGCCGCCTAACGATGACTCTGGCTCAGATGACTTCTACAAGCAACTATGCAATCCATACAGCAATAACAATATGTACCATTTTTAACACTTTACAACAAAGTTGAAAAGTGACGTTGTGACGTTATGAAAATAAATGACGTTATAGAGACGTTATAACGTTATAAAGTGAATGACGTTTTTCATTCATTCATTCGGTCTGTCTGTCTGTCCGTTAACACGATAACTACGATGAATCGATGAAGTTTTAAGCATAGAGTTTAATTACTTGTAGCTCCATGGTCTTAATTTTTAAATAACATAAATTATTATTGTATTGTGATGAATGAAATAAATGGGAAAATATTCATAAATGAAATGCTGCTTTTATAGAGAGAGCCAGGCGTGCTATTTTTTCTATGACGTCATTTGAATGGATTTAGTTGTTTTCGATGAAGTATTCAAATATAATAAATAATCGTAGTATTATGATCATTTTACAAATATTTCCGAGGAATGTATCGTATTTTAGAGATGTTTAAACCAGGCAATTTATATTTCAATGCCGTCATTTAAATGAAGTTCATTTTTTTCGATAAAGGTTTAAGTTTTCAAATATGATGAATTAATGTAGAATTGTGATATGCTTTAAACTATTACCGAGGAATGTATTGCATATTAAAGATGTTTAACTAAAATTGCATTGAAGTTGGAAAGTGTTTCATAATCAATGCTTTAAGCATGGTTGATCTTTCTTGTTATTAATACTTTACAACATAGTTGAAAAGTGTTTACGACTTACGTTCATTTTGTCTGTATGCCGTTCGCACGATAACTGACGTAAGTATGCTGCTCAGACAGTCTGTGGGACATATTGGAATATAAATGAATAATATTACCCAATCTGTTTTGGATTGAACCTTGGTTGAAAAAATGAAATTCATTGAACCCTATGGGACCTAATTTTTCAAACAATTTTTAAGCGCATTTAAAACAAAGAAATTGCTTCCAAAGTCTTAGAAAATATTCCAATTATCCCATAAAAACTATGAAAACAATTTCCGCAAAATATATTTCGTAGTTTTTTAAATAAAAATTATAATTATAATTACACCCATATTATATGAAGAGATCACATGACCCTCTTCAAAATAAAACATGGCATCCATCTTGTGTCAAAATCGTGATTTTAAAGTTATTTTTAACTTATAATTAGTGTTGTATCTATCCTAAAACCGCTTTACTGTTGTTTAATTTCTGTGCATCTATATACTTAAACAACGCAATTATAGTATATTTGATGTTAAATGATCATGAAACTTTGATTATGTCTACAACGAAACCTAATTTTCACTTAGGGCGAATGTAAACACATCAAACTGTAAGAGGAGTTGTATAAGAATTGCTAAACTTCTTTAACGAAAATCATTTAGCTCTGGAGTCTGCAATATATCTGATATGAATGAAACAATTATTAATTTTACATAGGAAAGCAGACGATTTTATAGCAACCTTTTTCGATGAAGTTTTAAGCATAGAGTTAAATTACTTTTACCTCCATACTTTTAGGTTTTGAAATAAAATAAATTATTGTAGTATTGTGATGAATGAAAGGAATGGAATAAAACTGTGTAAATGAAATAATTACTGCTTTTACGCAGAGAGCCATGCAATTTATATTTCAATGACGTCATTTAAATAAAGTTCAATTTTTTTCGATGAAGTTTTAAGTTTTCAAATATAATAAATTATTGTACTATTGTGATAATTTTAAAAATATTACCGCTGAATGTATTGCATTTAGAGATGTTTAAATAAAATTGTATTGCATTTGGAAAGTGTTTCACATAATCAATGCTTTATGCATGATTGATTTTTCTTGTTTCCTACGTACAAGAAGCGGTCAATAATCAAATATTTGTAAAAGATACAATGCTGTTGTCACACAGCAAAAAAGGGCACCACATGTCACGGTGGAAAAGGGCGCACACAATACACAAATATTAATATGTGTGACGGGAATAAATGTGTGACGGAAATTAAGGATCACACAAATGAAGTAAATTAGATATTAAGTACGTAGATTTCCTATTGATTAGCGTTGCGTTGTGTTTTTCAATAACTCAGGTAAGGCTGCTCAGGATTACAAAATGCAAACTGGACACACAGGCATACAAGCAAGTAACCACATCAAGTTGGGAAAACATGAGACCAAATTATCTTAAATAAACTCCTTCTTTTTATTGAAATAATTAAATATATATATATCATAAAAATATAGAAACACTGATAACAATTTTGGCCAATTTCGGAATTAATAATATGTTTAGATAATATTTGGCCTTTGCACTTAATCACGATATCACTCCATCAATTTCTCTACGTAATAAAACAAAAATTAATGGAACACAACAAATAATTATTGGAACACAACAAATAATTAATGGAACACAACATCCCTCATTTCCTTCAATCACAAGGAATTTAACCTAGTGAGCAATCACTTCCAGATGCAATTAAGTCGCATTTTGATGTTCTCACTAAATAAATTTTCACCACTTATCTGATGGAATAAACACTGATTTCAAATAGCTCTTTCCCATTATCACTGAATTCAGAAATGAGTACTTCGACTCAAGATCTCAATTTTTGATCAAGGCTCTAAATCGTTCACACACTTTTGATGAAGACACATAGCTCTTGGCTGAATTCAGCGATCGGATTTAAACTTCAGAACACCGGACACACTGAGGAGTCAATACCGGACCTTTCCGCAAACTTGGCATTAACTGTTAGAATTCACTTCCGAATCGTTAAACATTATACACCGGCAATTCCTTCTGGGCCTCTGAAAAAGAGAAGAAAATTTTAGTAAATTGTAATTACATCCATTGCTTTGGCCCACACGGATTATAAGATTCCTTCTGAATCAAAGTTATAATCCGAAACACAAAAATGACCGTTGGGTCGAATTCTTTTGTATCTGATTTTTCCGGAGCGAGAAATAAAAGCTCCGTCTCCAACGAAAACCCAGGGCCAAGAGAGCCCCTCTACTGTGAAAAATGGAATCCTGGTCACCTCGACCACAGAATACTATATTCAGAAGGTTTATTCCCATAGGAACCTATGGCAACATCGTTAACATAGAATTTCGCATAGTACACTAGCGTTCGATGAGCCAACCATCCTCGACTGCTAGATTTGGCGACTATCGCTCAATTGGCGATTTTAAGTTAATGCGGCAAAAATAAATAAATAAATAAATACGGAACTGTACTTTTATAATTTTTTAAACTATAAACATGATCAGCATTTAAAAATACCTTTATCTGTAATATGTTTAACTTTAAATATATAAACACAGATATATATTTAATTCATGCAATCATAAACTAAATAAAAAATTGACGCATTGCATCACTGTAAATCATTATACACTAAAAATGACAAGCTAACATACCCAAAAGACTAAAATATTAAATAATATTTTCAGCCTAAAAAGTATACTAGCGTGTATATAGTTAAATTGCTTAGTTCTTAATTTATTCTGCGATGCTGTTATTATATATATATATTTTTTTTTAAATACACTAATATTTTTATACTAAATAACAAATTTACATAAATGCATTATCAAAGGTGTCGAACTTAATCGTTAATTAGAAGGGGGGGGGGGATTATTTTCCACATTATGTCAGTTAGTAAAAAGCATGTAAAATATATACACATCCAATATTATATTCAACTTTCTCTAGAAAAAGCTATCTAAATATCAATTTTTATACATTTTATATAAATGCGGAAAAGGTTTTTTAACTAATAATGCCATTGTTTCTCAGAATTTAATATAGGCGGAAGTGATAATATGCTGCACCAATTTCTTATGATGAACACGTGCATAGGATGAAATATGGGATAGATAACGCATAATGTTTTATTTAAATAAAAATAAATTACATACATTTTAAACGTAATTCCTTTTCTTTTAGTAATCCATAAAATAGCTGCGAAAGTATGTTTAAAACGTGTAAACAACATGCGTTGTGCATGCGATGATAGAACAAAGCAACAAAGTTCTAAGTTCCAAGTGTTTCGTTCAGTGCCAAATAGGGTTATGTTAGCAGAACGTCTTGGTGAAAACCGTCACAGACCATCGCCAAGCCTGCCTACCTTGATATTTTGGTTGGCGGTTGAGGACGCTGAGGTCGAGTGAAATATATGTATCTGTTATTCTGTGACCTCGACCTTCAACTTCATGCACGACATTAAATGAAGCATCCAACGGATTTGTGTCTCAACCTCGCGTCACTGTCTGCAGAATCGAAACCACTGCCCTGCGCAATAATTAAAGAAGTAAGAAATTACTTCGGAACATCTGCAGGAGCGAAATCCCACGCTTTCAGCATGAAAAGTGCAAATACACTCAGAATTAAAACCTTGTAATAAAATGGCTTCCGAAAGAGAACGTTTTTGGAACGAAATGAAAAATGTCGTGTTTCGCACTCATAATGTCAAAAAGCACTATGACACTGCTATTACTCTTCGTCTCCAAGTTAAATTGAAACCTTATGAATAAGGATTGTAAACTGTCAATTTAAATTTACTTGAAAATAATATCTTTAGATAATAAACGTGCCAATAGAAAAGTCATCGATTAAATAGTGTGTATTTTAATGTTTTTACTTTCCCTGCAATACATGGTAATGTATAGGGGAAGTATTGGAATCATGCCTAAAATCGCAACTCGAGTTTTCGACGAATCTACACGTTTCGAGACCTCTAGAATACGAAAAAACTATTTTTAGCGTGACGTCTGTGTGTGTGTATGTGTGTCTGTCTGTGCAGATTTTGTGTCCACTCTAACTAAAAAACTAATGAAAAAACTAATAAAAAAAACTAATGAGAATCTGGTGATGATTAGTATTGGGTACGATTCGGGATAAAGGAACTCGCTTTTGTTTGCAAAATGTCCCACAAAAGCTTGTATCCACTCTAGCTAAAAAACTAATGTACCGAATTTCACAAAATTCGGTATATAAGTCACTTGTGGGACACCCTGGTACTGATTAGATTTTGGTACGATTCGGAAAAATATAAACTGCCTCTTTTTGCAAAATGGGCCGCAAAAATCGGCAAATTCTAAAATAAAAAAAATTAAATGCTCAAATATATCCATTAAATGCTTGTTTAATGCGGACTTTTAAACAAAATAAAGAATAAGACCAACCCCATTACATTGGACTAGTCGTTCTCGAGATATTTTAGTTTTTTCGTATTTTCTCTTCGCCACCTTTGAAAATATGTCCAGTTATGAAATGAGAACGAAAATTGAATAAAAAGTGAATTAAATTTAATTACAATAAAGAGAACTTGAATATAAGTCTGCAGGGAAAGTCATGTGCTGCCCACGTCAGACTTTTTTCTTTCAGGCCGTATGTTTTTTATAGGTGGACACAGGACTGCAGTAAATATGGGTTATGTATCGGGCTGTACAACAATTGTTACTATCACTACACTACTATATTGCTACTGCAGAAACAAATAAATATCCCCATAATTTTTGTCACACCAGTATTTCATAAAGTTAGAATTTTATCGAAATTTCTATTTCTTAATATTCTAACTTTAGACTATTTTTTATTCTACTCGTCCTTTTCTGAGATATGAAAATTTCGAGAAATAGTTTTCTTACGGCAAAATGTTCTGTTTCAAATGTGCCCTTCATATGTTCCAGTAAAAACCTGGAATAAAACGAAATATGAGATAAAATGAAGTTTTGAATATATGCTTACGAAATGAACTCTGAAATTTTTCAGTCGATATTAAAGACAAGCCTGCTCCTAGCATATTTTATACTGTATCAAATTCTCCACAAAGCATGCCAAAATAAAAACTCCGAGTTTTATATCGTAAAAGTCAGGATAAGAATACGTAGGAGTTAGAAAATATACTATATACTAGATTAAATGTTTTTGGTTAGTAACTTTTTTTATGTCTGGAATTATTTAGTATTTAATCTTGATAATAATTGCAATTTTATTTTAGTAATTAATTTTATATTTATGATGTTAATTTCATTTAAGGTATATATCGCAAGCACTTTTTATTAGCTTATAAACGTCTGAATTTTGGTTTTAATTTTTAAAGTAGGCATATCTATGTTAGTTATATTATACTTGGTGTTTATCTTAGTTTGACGTTAAGTCTTTGCCAATTTGGCAATGTTTAGGCCAAAACAATACCATATATTATCAAAATATACTTTCAAAGAATATAGTTTTATGTGTTATCTGTAAATATATATTATAATTTAAACATGGTAGAATACATTAAATTAAAAAAAAAACAGTGCAACTAAGTATCATTTTTAGTATAGTACTTTATTTTTTTTAAATAGAATATTTTTGAATATTATAATAATTATTAAGTTTTAATTTTGACCGCTATAACATTGATTTATTGAAGTAGGCCAAAAGTATTTAAGGACAAACGTTGTTAAGGTAATGTTCTAATGATGAAAATATTTGTCAATATGTAAAATACATCGTGTGTGAATGATAAGGAAAACTTCAATGACGTATATAAGAAAATACAGTTGTTTCGAAGATACCTTTGGTCCCCTTCTTCAGTGAAAAAAAAAATAAAAACGAAGTCCAACAGAGGACTGCGTGCAAATTCATTAATCTCATTCATTAATCTAACTTCTTAAATGATTAACTATGAGGCGCAGCAAATACTTTTAATCAATCGATATAGTCGCTTTATTTTAGATATATCGCACATGTACACTCATGGATATTTCCTTGCAAAGTGTTTGAGGAGCTTTAAAAGTTTGCTCGGAGCCCTGTTTATAGTAGAACAGTAATTCATGGTACTGCTTTTCGACATTATTATATAAAAATCTGGAAAAATGTTACCATAATTCCTAAACTATAAAATCAAATGTGTTTAGATATTATTGTTTAATCAAACTTTTTGTATGACGTACTTTAGACGTAAAAATTTTCTTGATTATAAATATATCCATTTTCATCGACAAGGATTTAATGCTTTCTGACATTAAATTTCCGAACAAAATATTGCTGGTGAAACTTCCCAGAAGAGAAGAGGGTTATCATAAATTTAGAGTATGCACTGTAATGTGTTGTTTTACTTTTGCCGAAATTGTTATCTAAATACCATTTACGAAATAATGCGATGTGACTTGTTATGGTCTTTGAGTTTAACTTGTGATGTCATCTCAATGAACCATTAAAATATTTTTGAAGTAAGAGTCGTATGGGTAAAAATATATTTCTGAAATGTTCTTTTGAAAAATTAATTGGCACACGGTTAAGTAATGGAATTCCAAGATTATTAGTTCTTTCAAATTTTCGTATAATGTTCTCAGATATGCCGTATGAAGAACGGCCGCCAGTAGCGAGTCAACTTACCTCATTAGTTTTGACTTTTATTTGGGAGTTCTATAGTTATTTCGATTGGTTCTTTTATGGCCTGTTAATGAAAACATCATTAAGATACACGTAGACACCCATTTTTGCATAAAATTACAGTAATCATGTACCGCTGACTATCTAAAGTCACCACCGCACGTTTGGAAAGTTTCTCGTTCAATTCCGCAGAGGTATTGTATACATCACAGTTGTCCGGTATTGCTGATTATTTTAGGAGTATGCGATACACCGCCTGCTTCGCAGCACTCAAGAATGATTCAGTCGACCCTTACCGCGATAACTGCAGTTGCTGCTTATCTGAGGTCGTCACAGAAGATCTGGACCGCTCCGCCTTCCACAACTAAGGAAAATTGGATGAAATGATATATATTTTTACTATTTCGAAAATACTTTCCTTTTCATTCAGATCTCCTTCTAAAGGATATATTTTTGTTTAAAAGCTCCATAAATTATTATTATGCCATTAAAATTAATCAGCCCTTATATATTGAAGGTTAATTAGGAAAGAATGATATAAAAAATAAAATATTCACTTTGAAAATGCATCATGAAAAGGTAAATAATTGATAAACTAAACAGGAATTTAAAGAAGAGATCTGTCATTCAAAAAGTCTACTATGTAGGGACTATAAAAATGTATTATCCTGTTATTGATAGTTTGCCAGGACAAGAACTTGCAGTTCAAATAATATTTCGTGAAATTTGAACTTAAATATATCTTAAAACTGAGACCTAAATCAGAAAACTGCAAAAAAAAAAAAAAAAAAAAAAAATCACACAAGGGGGGACAGAATGTCTGAAGGGACTTAGCCCCCAGTGTTCTTTCAAACAATGAATATAGAGGTCTGCAAGAGGGGACGGACTAACATCCAATCAAAGACCTGCCCTAAAACCGCAAAGTGATCAGGCGCAAATCAGCGCCCAATCACGTTATGGAGTTCATGAAAGGAGAGCCATGTATGAAAATATTATACAACGTGAACGTCAAAGTCGCCTCATGAATGCGCAGGAGATAATTGATTATATTCATGAGCTTGGATTCCTTGATTGCTTTCATAAGTAATGAATTGCGACTCGGTCAGAAACAAAAATTCTCTGTCCAGTCATCATTTATGAGTTGGAAGTTGCCAATCCTCAGTTTCAAGTGGCCAGTTCAACAGCCAGGCAGTATGCCTAATTGCTTACCGATACAATAATTAACGTGTGGAAATACAGTTTGTGCCATATACAGATATTTAGTCATTCGGCTGAAACTTTTAATAACTTTAAAGTGACATAGCAGTTGCTTAATTGATCAAATAGATCTGTTGTCATATTTTTTAATATTTCATACTTTTGAAAAGCTCATAACTTAGAATGTGAATAAATTGTAAATACTAATTTGAAAGTGCAGTTAAATAAATAAATAATTGCATTAAAAAGATTAAAATAATACTTTAATGATCCAGTTGGTTTTAGTATTGTTAAGGAAGGTACTCACACTGGGGAAATTAAGGGATTTTTACCATACATTACAACGCAATTTCTTCAGGTAAACTCTATACATGATTTAATATTATCATTACCACATAAAATTTATCACCACATTATATAATTACGTGAAAATATGTATAAACGATAAAAAATTTAACGTTGGATAATAATACTGAAGCTAAATTTTCCAGGCATTAAATTTGCATATGAATGATAAATTATTGTACTTTAAAAAGCAACGTTGTTCTTTTACTTATACGAAATAAAACAATATGATTTTTCATACTCACTGTGTAATATACTCAGTTTCTGCTATATTAAAAAAGTTATGACATTGGAAATTTATGTAACGAATGTGTTAACAATTCCGAAATTTATCTTATTATACATTGTTAAAGTAAAGTGAGAAGATATGTAGAGTTATATTTTAAGTGTCTGCTAATGATGTTTATTTAAATAGTACAAATAACTATTTATTGTGTTAATGTAAATCTTACGTTTTGCAGTTTCATATATGATACTTTCAAGATAACGTTACATTTTAAATAGTCATAATTTGTACTTCATCGGGAGAATATTTGAAACTCATTCTAGAATATACTTTGCAAAATACAGCTAAGTAGCTAATCTCTCTAACGTAAGCAACATATTATATTGCCTGTCTTTCATTATATAACTTTCATCAAAATATCTATTTCAAAATAATATGGTGTGTATATTTGTTCTGTCCGTACCCGTGGAAAATAAATGATATTCTGATGTTAGCGTTCTACGACGCTTCGTTGGCGTTACACAGAAATGCTCTTTGGACGGATGAATACCAAATTGTTCTAAAATTTTCTTCGCTATTTATTAGTTCATGGGGTCGAAATCCTAAGGTCACCGAGCCAGAAAAGCTTATATTGGTTTAGCAACTGCTGCTTGACTCCCATGATTGACATAAAGATAATTTGGTCTAGCAACTAGTGGAGCATCGATATATTTTGCATAATATTCCAAAAAATGGAGTAGGAAAGTTAATTAAATCAATATGCCTTATTTAAAATTACTAAAACAAATTGTCAGGTGTTAATCCGGTCCTATATAAGCGCCAGCTACTTTAATAATTCAGATACAGATTAGACCACTTAATTTACAAATCATCTGTTTTGAACAAAAATAATTATCGCTTTCATTTTAATTCAAATTTTGTAGTTTCAACGCATGTGCCGTGTCACGCGAAAATATTTCCACGCATGCGCACATACATCAACTTTAGAAAATAGACTAATTCGAAAAAGATGTATTTGACGATATGCTGATTGCCTTGATTGTTGAGAGAAACAATCAGTAAAATAACTGTTTAGTTAGTAAACACCATAAACGGGTTGAATAAAATATCAATAAGTTATAAATAAAATATTGTCTTGAAGATAAATTAAGCGGCGTATTGGTGCTAACGACAGTAAGTAAATACTCGCGTGTTTAAAAAAAGTGTATCACTTGACCCAGAAAAATAATTAAAGCTAAGGGAAATATAAAAATAATGAGAAAAAAATAGGGAAAAGAGGATGAAAAACAGTGGCAATATACAATAACTACAAACTTCATAAATGCAGCACACATACAAAAAAAACTTTACTAGTTAAGGTAAATAACAACATTTTTCATCAGAACCGCCAAGAAGCGCGACCTGCCTTTAGTAGGTGCGATCGCCCTTATTGTCGATCCTGAAAAATTCTATTGTTGCAAACGCGCAATATTCCCTTTGGCGTCTTCCTCTTTCGTCTGTCTCGAAGACCAGACGAAAAAACACAGTCCATGACATTATCATACAGTGAGGATAACATTAAGCTACGTTTGCCATGATTTTCCAGTTAGAAAAAAAGTTTCCAAATTTAGCATTTTATCGCCACTTTGGTGACATTTAACGACTTCCCGAATATTCCAGAAGCATCTCAATAGAATGATTATTCTTTTAGATATAGAGATTTCCAAAAGTTTCTATGGAGAGGCTATAGTACTGTTTGATTGTATATTGTTCCTGTTTAATTTATGCATGTGCATAAACCTAGTGTTATCCAGAAGCTTGGACTTGTTCTTGTACCTTGCGTATATACACACGATTATATAGAATACCTTCGTAATAATATTATTTTCCTTTCAAACTAGTAGACAGGTGTTTTGTATGTATGCCGTATTTACTGAGATTTATATATTTATTGCGTTGTTTTGCAGCAGATTTTGTGGGATTACATCAGTAGGAATATAGTAGTAGTCTTATTTCTGTCCTTTATCATCCTCCGCCTTGATTTCGTCTTCCTGAAATTTTTGGGATTTGTCGTTAGCAACCATTACTTTCCTCGTTTATGTGATGTAAAGTACTCGTAGTTTATATTGGTGCCATGTATGATTTATCAAATCAAATATGGAAAATTGTACTTTCCCTGCAATACACGGTAATGTGTAAGGGAAGTATTGGAATCGTGCAGAAAAACACAACTCGAGTTTTCGACTGATTTAGACGTTTAGGGACCTCTAGAACGCTAAAAAATTATTTTCAGCCTGACATCTGTATATGTGTCTGTGTGTATGTCTGTGTAATATATGTATATATATATATGTATGTGAGATATATGTATATATATGTATGTGCAATATATGTTTCAACTCTAACTCAAAAACTGATAGACCGAATCTCATAAAATTTTATAATCACTTATGTGTGACCCTGGTGCTGATGAGATTTTGGTATAATTGGGAAAAGAAGAATCTGCATTTTTTCGCGAAATGGCCCGCAAAAATCGCCAAAATCTAAAATAAAAGACTACGTGTGATCAAATGTCTAAATTAAATGTTTGTTTTTTACGTAATTTCTGACGAGGAATATAATAAGATTAAGCCCATTACTCTAGGACTAAACGTTTTTGAGACATTTTAGTTTTGTTGCGTTTTTATTCGCCTCATATAGAAAATATTCAGTTTCCAAATAAAAGCAAAAATTAAATTAAAATTGCAAATCAAGTTGGCAATTTTGTGCAATTAAACTCAGTTTAATAAATAATTAAATAAATTTAGAGAACGTGAATATGAGTCTGTAAGGAAATGTCATATATTACTACATTAGATTTTTACCATCCTGCAATACATGGCAATATATAGGGAAAGTATTGAAATCGAGCCATAAATCGTAATTCGAGTTTTCGATGGAACTACACGTTTCCGGACCTCTAGAACACGAAAAACACAATTTTTAGCGTGACGTATGTGTGTGTCTCTGCCCGTCTGTCCGTGTGTCTGTTTGTGCAATGTATTTATCCACTCTAATTTAAAAACAAATTGACATATTTTCATAAAATTTTATAGGTAAGTTACTCATGGGTTATCATGATTCCTTTATTTTGGTGCCTTTATTATTACCTTAGATTTTGGTACAATTCAGGATAAAGGAATAACCTGCCTTTTTCTTTCGAAATGACCCGCAAAAATTGCCTGTATTCACTATGGCTGAAAAACTTATATTCCAAATTTTACAAAATTTAATGGATGTATCACTTGTGGGATTCCCTGATGCTGATTAGATTTTGGTATGATTCGGAAAATAAGACCCATCATTCTTTTACGAAATGACCCGCAAAAATCGCCAAATTCTAAAATAAAAGACTACGTTTGCTCAAATGTATCAATTATTTGCATGTTTTATATGTACTTGTTTACGGCAAAGAGATTAAGATCTATCTCTCTCTTACTCTAGGTCTGGAGGCTCTCGAGATATTTTACATTTCTCGAATTTTCGCTATGCCACCTTTGAGAATAAGTCCAGTTACCAAAGGATAAATTGCACTCAATTTAATGAATTATTGAATAAATGAAGAGGGTATGAATATGAGTCTGCAGGGAAGGTCAGGTTCAGTGTCCAATGGATTTGCAGGTCTTGCAACGTCTAGCATATGCAAAATCTATGTTTAGCGTGACGTCTGTATGTCTGTCCGTGTGTGGGTGTGTCCGTCTGTGTGTACATTTAATGTATCTACTCTAACTCAAAAACTTATTAAGCAGATTTCATAAAATTTGGTTTCATCAATTTCATAAAATTTCATTTCATCCACTCTAGTTTACAAACTAATTGACCAAATTTCACAAAATTTGGAAGAGATATCACTTGTTGGTTGTCCTAGAGATAATTGCATTTTGGTAGAATTAAGAGAAGAGGAACTGCCGTATTTACAAATTGGCGTTCAAAAATGTTCTAAATCTAAAATAAAAGTCTGCTTTTACTTAAATGCACCGTAGCGATAGCACATGCGAAAATTGAACTAAAAGTGCAAATTCAGTGGAATTTCAAATAATTGTGCGCGTTATTACGTGCAATACAACTCAATTTAATGAATTATTAAATAAATAAAAAGAAACTGAATTTGGGTCTTTAGAGAAAGTCCTGTGCTGTCCACATCAGATTTTTTGCTATTGAAACCGGTTGATAATTTATTAACATTTTTATATAGTTTTCTTACAAGATATATATATATTTCAGATTTTAAATTAAAATTGTGCTTATATTAATAATTATATTAACTTTCCTTATATACATAATGTATAAGGAAAGTACTGTGACAGGGTCGAAAATTCGAATTCGAGTTTTCGACGGGAGAGCACTTTTTAAGTATCACTGATCACGAAACGAAAATTTTTGAGATGATGTCTGTGTGTGTGTGTGTGAAAGTATGTGTGTGTGTGTGTGAAAGTATATGTGTGTGTGTGTGTGTGTGTGTGTGTGTGTGTGTGTCAGTGCGTCTGCAGAGACGATATCTCACGAACGAATGGAGCGATTGGAATGGAATTTGGTACAAATATCACAATCAGTGAATGCTGGATCCGTGAATTCCGGAAGATCCGTGAATGCCGCAAATGCTGGTATTGTTTTAAAACACAATCGAATGTTCAGAGCCCCCCTGAATTTTCGAGTGAAATTTTGAAAAAATCTTCAAAAAATTAAAACATTTAATAAAGTTACGCAAATAGGCATCTCTTATGTAATTTTTTCTTAGAAAACGATTGACATAAACTTTAGAACGCTAGCATCAACTGTTCTCGAGATATTGTACATTTTTGAAATAAATTTTTCAAAAAATCCCATAAATTAAAAAAAATATTAACTGTTATGAAACATATTCACTTTTCATATGTAGTATCATGTGATAAATGTGGGGACATCATTCTCGTAGATCTAGCTTTTTCCAATCTCGAAAAAATATACTTTGAGTAATACTTTTGTATTTGAACGCTAATAGTCATTTATCTGCTGTAAGAATAACATATTTCTCCGTCCATAACGCTTGGCGATATTTTGGCGACGAATTTAGCGGAATGACGCCAACTTGGTGACTTTTTTAAATATTGCCAAATTAACGAAAATCTCGCCAAATGGATAAAAATGACGCTAAATCAATGAAAATACGACAAATTGAAGAAAATTCAATATCTTGGAAAGAATATAAGTATCTACTATAAGAATAACATTTTTTTAACTATAAAAGTAGTAAATTCATTGCATTCTATAAGGAAAGTCATGTGCTGCTGCTCACATCAGATTTTTTAGTTTGTAATAAGTATTACAATATTTTTATCGTTTCATTTATCTTCGCAAAACTAGTAACCTCTACATAAAGACTTGAATTATATTTCTATCAATCTGATATTTTAACAGAAACAGATAAGATACCCTAATCAGAATCTGCTGGGAATATTGCCAAGAATAACCATCGCAAGCGTAAAGAGTTCTATATATCCCCCTTGATTCACCTTCGTTGGATTTACTATCAGAAGATAGCTTTGGGAATAACGTGTTTAGATTTTTAATGACCCTCACACTAAAGCAATATTTGTAATGTCAGCCCTGTAAAAATTGGGGAGTTTTTGAATGGAGCGTTCTTTTTACGCATCGTTGGTCAAACATGGTAATGTAGTTCGGCTGAATGAATCTTACATGTTTAGAATTTTCCCTACATATTGATTGGTCCCTGAATACTATAGAATTCCAACATTGCTGATCCAGATAATTGTATACAGGATTCGTTACAGTTCCTTGGGTTCTTTGACTGATTCGAATAAATAGATTTTCTCTCGATAACCGATGAAAGATGGTATAAGGTAATGTGTATTAAAAGTTTTTGAAGATGTAGCTGTTGCCAAATAAAGTTCTTTCAAATGTCGTTTCAATGATATACACATTTATGGTAATGATATACGCACGTGTGGTAATGATATACACACTTATGGTATTGTCAGATAAGAGTATGAGTCAAATTTTTGTTTTACTAAATGTTATGACCAGTTAATGTAAACGCATGTAAAGAACCTTGCTGCCTCAACCGGGAATCGGATATCTTGGACCTTCGAACTGGCCAGTGGATGCTCTACCGGTTGAGCTACGGGGACGGAATCGCAAACTCTAGTTGTCGAAGTGGTCTCTGCACACATCAAAAGCGAAACATGATGTGGGGAGTTTTTTATATTTATTAATTAAACAAAAATCTGAAATATTTATCCGTAGTTTGTATATTTAAAGAAATTTCGAGAAGTAAAATATGCACTGTTAGCAACCGTTTTACCTACACATGTTCTAAATCAGAAAATATCGGCATTTTCTGTTTTGAAGATGTAGCTGTTGTCAAATAAAGTTCTTTCAAATGTCGTTTCAATGATAAACGCATTTATGGTAATGATATACACACTTATGGTAATGATACACACACTTATGGTAATGATACACACACTTATGGTAATGTCGGATAAGAGTATGAGTCCAATTTTTGTTTTAATAAATGTTATGACCAGTTAATGTAATCGCATGTAAAGAACCTTGCTGCCTCAACCGGGAATCGGATATCTTGGATCTTCGAACTGGCCAGCGGATGCTCTACCGGTTGAGCTACTGAGACGGAATCGCAGACTCTAGTTGTCGAAGTGGTCTCTGCACGCATCAAAAGCGAAACATGATGTGGGAAAGTTTTTATATTCATTAATTAAATCAAAATCTGAAATATTTATCCGTAGTTTGTATATTTAAAGAAATTTCGAGAAATAAAACATGCACTCTTAGCAAACGTTTTAACTGATCATGTCCTAATTCAGATAATATCAGCATCTTAAAATACATTGAAATGGCATTTCAACCCAGATAGACATTTTCGATATCTTGCAGCTGAATCACTAAGAACGATCTGTTTGACAATTCGTTCTTAACGATTGTTCAGAACGCATGGCTTAAATCGTTTGACTTAAAACGGCCTGCAAACAATTACAGTCACCTAAGCCGGTTTTTTTCTTGGAGAAGTATTAGAAAAATATATTCTCACAAGAAGCAATTTCATTGATTGTGTTTAAAATGTTTGCAATGTGAAACTCGTGATTTCGATGCACACTCAATAGTAGATAACCCATTCAGATGTTAATCACAATAACTCACATAAGAAATTCCGCTAAAAATGTCCCTGAATCAAACGTGTTTATTTACTATATTCAATCTGTTTATTTACTATATTTAAGCTATAATATTGGAACGTTGCGAAATGGCAGGATTGAGTTCGACCTTCTTCTGCAACAGGGATCGAAAATTTGAATACAGGTAAATACACCAACCTTTCAAAAAACATTGAAATTGTGATGTATTAACTTCGAATAAAATTTTCAATCTCCTTTGCAGAAGACTTGTAATGAAATATAGGCAGATGAACAGTAAGTGGAATACACTTTATACGAAAGGCAAGGAGAATATCAGCAACGTTTATAAGCACAAATAAAATTTTTATCCCGCATACGGCTGTTTCGAAGATACGCTGATACTCCTTCGACAGTGCAAGAGAACCAGCAAACCCGAAGTCCAAATGAGCAATGAGTCACCGTCCTCAAACCGGCTGCATGATGCATTGTCATTTTATTTGTGCTTATATGCATTCCTCAAGTTTTCCTTATAGGTAGATAGATTACAGAACTCAGAATTTTGATCCATACATTCCTCTTTGATGGGTTGAACCTAAACAGTAAGAATTTTTTTTAGGATGAAGTCTTCTTCCGTGAAGAATTAAGAGAAGAATGTGGAATGGCACATATGATAACTGTTACAAATCATTAAAGCTGAAGTTGGGTGACAAACCTCATCGTAATGAGCGTGGACACACTGAATACTTTAATAAAGTAAGAAATGCGTGGATATAAAGTGATAAACAGTTGACAATCAAAATGTCAAGGAGAAAGAACAAATCAGAGACATACTATATACGGCACCTCTTCTCATCAAACACATGACGAATAATAGGTAAGAGGAAGGTCAAGGTGCATGAATTCGAGGAAATAGCGGATGAATGAGCGACAGGCACGAACTGTCCCAACGGCATAATTGTCCGCCATCAAACGTGCTACAGCCTCTTTCATACCGGAACGCTAAAGCCCAATGGTCAGTATACCAATGGCTATTTGAATAAACAAGTGAAAGCAAAACACCTGCTATAAGGCAATATATAGACACGTATATAAACATATAACGAGCTTTCGAATATTTGTATTTAAGGTATGATGCTGATTAAATTGTTCAAATTAATGCATTCGTAAAAAATAACTCCTACCGCAGTAAGGTATATGCATTGCATTTGGAACTTATTGCACTTGATAAATTGAAATCCTTTGTTAAATCCATAACACAAAGCAGGATAAATTTAAATTTTCTTGCTATTATTAAGGATGAGTAATACGAGTGGCACACTGAAATTTTTGAGATACGACTAAGTGGTACAAGTTAAACTTACCAACTCTTAGGAGTGCACTTTTATAGCCAAATTTTCTAAAGATTAAATGCTTCAAGTCATCCATTTCTTGGAATCGATGAAAAATATACTTTATAGCCTCATGAATCTCATCTTCGGAATGAAAACGACGCCAACTTATTTTTTCTTAAATTAAAAAAATAGCCTAAAGTCACACATAGCAAAATCAGGAGAATAGGGTGGATGTTCTACCACTTTGATGATTTTCGATCAAGAAATTCGACTGTAATTTTTGCTGAATGAGAAGTATGCTGAATGAGGTATTGTTATGGTGAATCATAAATCCCCTAACATTAAACTTCCTGAAGAATTTCTGGAAGACACTAGTGGTGCACCAATTAACTGTAACTGTCTTATGCCCCTCTATCTTAAACGCTCTGATAAGACCTGTACTTCTGAAGAACACAGCATATATTACTATTTAATTGCTCATGGTCTTTTCACTATTGTTGGTTTGGCGTCATCTTCAAAGACCAATTCTTCACTTTCCTGAAGTGTGGTACGTCAAAAAACAGTATGTACGTTTCATCAACAGTTATGATTTTAAAATAATGCGGTGTCACCTTCATTAAGTGATTTTAGGGTATTTTTACTGATTTAGACACGCTCTGCTTTTTCGTGTTCTATTAAATTATAGGACAACTAACGACAAATTAATTTTTTCATATGCAGTTCGTGATGAATAATTTTATGTATCGCTGCCGATCCAATGTTAAGTTCCTTTTGTAGCATTTGGTAGGCACAGCGATAATCATCGATTAAAATCTTTCGAATGGCCGACACATTTTCTGGAACTACAGCTGACAAAGGTCTTCCTGTGTGTTTTTCATCCAGACGAGAATTTTGAGCTCTTCTAAACTCTGTGAACAATCTAAATACAGTGGCACGAGAAGAACATCATTTACATATGCTAATTGTAAACGTCGGTGACATTTTTCTTGATTTAGCCCCACTTTAAAATCATAGAAAATTATCGTTCTATAATGACCCCACTTTTTATCTTTCAAAATTTATTCTACGATAGCTAAATTGTAATTGTTGCCACAACTTATCGTTTGAGGACATAAAAATGCTCAAATTTAAATATCCGATCAACACTTTTTTTTTATAACTCACATCGTCTGCCCCTGTCTCAAAAATTAAAGTGTGTCCCTCGCAAAAGTAGTTTATCAAAAAATGCATCCATGGTTACTTAAAGACTTAATACATTCATGACATTCATACGCGTATGATCCAATTATGGTATTATACGAAAAATACCTTCGCACACAAGACAGGGAGATCCATATTTAAAACTTGAACTATCAGAGAATTGGAAGGCTTCCAATATCGCTTCCAGGATATATAGATATAAAATAGGAAATCCTATGTCCTATCTTATTTTTCTAGGAATTGTCCAAAGAATGGTTACACTTTATCCGCCATTCAGACTTTCAGAATCTTTAAACCTTCCGTCGATGAGATATTAGAAATGAATTCGGAATTTTTAAGTAGATGGAAGGTATATTTTGAAAGTTGTGAATAAAAAATATAGGGGATAAATATACAGTAATATTGGGTAAATCTTTATTTCTGCGGTATAAACTTTTATGCGAAATATTTTATTTTTATCTAAAACTAGGGGATTTAATATGATACAGTTGATGTCTTTTTCTCTGAGATTCTGTGGTATAAATGTAGAAGCTTTTTCGTTGCGGTTATTTTTAATATCGAAAATGTTTTTATTTGTCTGACTTGGTGCATTCACAAAAATGTTTTTATCGTAGACTCCTGAGTGTGTAATATATACTAATGGCACACATTGACATTTGTATTTTATAGTTGTAAAATTTTCTTAGAATGTAAATAAATTGCTTATTGTGTAAACATATTAATAATATAAGAATATATCATAATTTGAAATGATGATTTCAATAATGTTATAACTAGATAATCGAGGTAATTCCAAAACTTCCCATGCATAGAATGTAGGTATTCGACCTCTGCACCATATATATGCCAATAAGACAATATAAATTAGGTGAGTATTTGGCCTCTGAACCATATAGATGACATCTATGCAAGGTAAGATAGTGAGTATTCGTCTTCTGAACAACATAGATGGCATATATGCAAGATAAGATAGGTTAGTATTCGTTATCTGAACCACATAAATTGTATATATGCAATATAAGATACGTATGTATTCTTTATCTAAACCATATTCATGACATCCACGCAATATTAGATACGCGGGCATTCGTCCTCTGAACCGCATACATGACATCTATGCAAGAAAATTTAATGCAGGCAAAAAACGACTTTCATTATTGCAATGGATTTACTTCTTTCACAGTTAAAAAATAACCTATAAGAACCAAGACACAGTGTATTTAACGTTGAATTGTGCATTTGACGCTTTTTCGGATAATAACATGTAAAACTATTTTGATGTACCCATTTAACTTATATTTCACGCAACTCTGACAATTATCCATATTGAAAGCACCCTTAATATAATCTATATTTTAAAATATTTTAATAATTAATTTATCAATTTGTTAATTCAATATCATAAGTTATCAATTTAATAATTTATCAATTAAAATTTTGACAACAATTTTGTCAGATTGGGGAGAAATTTTGCCAAGTTGGAGATATTTCGCTATATTATTCACCAAGTTCGCCACATGTATCTCCAAGCGTTACAGACAAACGGAGAAAGAGTGATTTTTTACATACAGATGCCTGTTGTATCACAGATCTATTCCGAAATATGGATTCAGTGGCTGACTTATAACTATGAAAAATTAAATTTAAAATTTCAGTATAAGTACCTTCATAGTTCGTTTAAGACAAAAACGAAGTCTTATAGTCAGGATATGTAGGCTGCCACCTGCACCGAACGAACACTGCTATACGATAGCACTGGTAGCAATAGTTGCTGCAAGGAACTCATCGACGGGGCAGCAATAGTTGCTGCAAGGAACCCATCGACGGAATGAAGGATCTAGAAGGTAAAAGTGCATGAATTTGAAGCAATAGCGGATGATTGTGCGACAGGCACGAACTGTCGCAATGACATAATTGTCCGCCATCAAGCGTGCTACAGCCTCTTTCATACCGGAACGCGACAGCCCAGTGGTCAGACAGTCACGCGACAGTCACTGTCAAAACTGCCGCCATATTCAAGCGGAGTTCGATCACGTTACACATATGGACCCGTAAAACCTTCCAAGACGTCGGTGTTAGGGGAAGTAGGGTTCGGCCCTTGTGGATGCCTACCCCACTGGTTTCCGGTCTAAATTGGGTGGCACTCCCCGGACGTCCAAACTGATACCTTACAATTTTCTGGTAAGTCGGACGTTCTGGGTTGAAGAAGAAGAAGAAGACGAAGCCTCTTCCATACCACCCGTGGTAGCTTCTACTATCTCACGTGGCTTGGCTGAGGTTGGGTTACGATCACGATGGTCTTTAAGACGTCAGCTCATAACTACAAACATCAACAGAGTCATATAGCGTGGTGTCGTAGCCGAGCATCATGGCTGCTAGCAGACTGGCATTGCAATCTGCTCAGTGATGAATCACGCTTCAGTCTTTCAGCAGATGACCATCAGGTACGTGTGTGGAGGCGCCAGTGACAGCGGTCCCAATAAGTCTTGGTTTTACGCATGCACACATCCCCGGTCGCCCTTATTGCTGCTATATGTTCTCGGATGAGCCGAAAGGTCTGGGCTTTCGACATTCACACATCCAGGGCGCGGTAGTCCAGTGGTTAGCCCGCGGGAATTACACTCGGTAGGCCCGTGTTCGATTCCCTCCGCTGCCCAAACTGCCGCCGTGTTCACGCTAAGTACGGTCACGTTAAACATGTGGGTCCGTAAGTCCTTCTGAGAGGTTGGTGGTAGGGGAAGGGTGGTATGTTCCCTGTGGATGCCTCACCAGTGGGTTCCGGTCTAAATTGGGTGGCATTTTCCGGCCGTCCAAATAGTTACCTTACACCTTTCTGGTAGCTCGGACGGTCTGGGTCTCAACAACAACAACAGGCACACATCCATTACCCCTCGTGTGGTGGTGTAGGATGCTGTCTCTTACGACAGCATATCGCCCCTAGTCATCCTGCGTACAACTTTAATAGCTCAACGATATGTTGATGAAATCATGCGGTTGTTTGCGTTATCCTTCATGGCGCATCATTCTGACGCCATTTTCCGACAAGATAATGCCACACCACATATGGGCCGCATATCCGCGGGCTTTCTCCGTGCTGTTGATACTGTTCCTTGGCCAGCAAGGTCACCAGACGTTTCGCCAATCAAGCATGTATGTGACATGCTGAGTCGTCAGATTCGGGCAGCTCGAAAGTAGCAGATCTGGAGCAACAATTGAGGAATGGCTGACAGAATGTACCGCAGGATGATTTTAGGGAACTTTATCACTCCTTATCTAGACGTATACAAGCATGCATTGCCGCCAAGCGGGGTTCACCAATTACTGATTTGAAATTTTAATGTGCAATTGCTAACCACTGATGGATTACCTGCGGCCTTGATTTTGTAATCATTTCATTATCTGTGTATGAGCTGTACGCATATTTAATTTCAATAAAAACACTCACTTTCTTCATGGTGCTTCGTTTTTTCGCAAAAGAGTAGTATATATATATATATATATATATATATATATATATATATATATATATATATATATATATATATATATATATATATATATATATATATATATATATATATATATATATATATATATATATATTTATATATATATCGTTGGATCGTCTTAAAAATTAATATAAACTAGTATTTTGTGAACATAAATCGATTTAGAAGGTTTTATATTAATTGCAGTTTGCATTCAAAAGTTAAAACCCGTACAAACGAGCCAAATCTTTGAGCTGAAGAGATTTTTTCTCATGTTCCAAATACATTTACATTTACTGAACTCAGATACTTAAGAAGCATTATTACTTTCCTTATAATCATAGTATAATGTATAAGGATATTATAGTGACTGGGTTGAAAATTGGAATATGAGTGTGCGGTGGGAGAGGACGTTTCAAGCATCCCTGAACACGAATCAAACGTTTTTGAGGCAATGCCAGTGTGTGTGTGTGTGTGAAAGTGTAGTGTGTATATGAGTGCCAGTGAGTCTGTGGAGACGATAACTGACATGAAATAGAGCGGTTCGAACGAAATTTGGTACACAAATACCAATCTGTGGATACTGGAAGTCTGTTGTTTTTATACGCAATCGTATGTTCAGAACCCACCTAAATTTTTAAATAAATTTTGACAAAATCATCAAACAAGTAAAGCATTCAATAAAGTTACTTAAAAAATATTTTTTATATAATTTTTCATTAGAAAACGATTGACATAAAGTTAAGAAAGCTAGCATGGACACTTCTCGAGATATTGCACATTATTTATTTAAATGTATCAAAAATCACATAAAATTCATAAAAAGTGTTAACTTTTGTGAAATATGTTCCCTTTTCATATGTAATATTATGCGATAAATCATCAATTATGCGAAATCATCATTCTCGTAGATCTAGCTCGTTCCATTCACGAGAGAAGACACTTTGAGTAGTAGCATTCCAATTTGACGCCATTAGTCGTTTATCTACTATAAGAATAACCTATTTCTGCATCCACAATGCTTGGCAAACTTTGGCGATGAATTTGGAGGAACATCGCCAACTTGGCGAGTTTTTAAATTTTGCCAAATTGAAGAATATATCGTCAAATTCATAAAATTGTCGACAAATTGATAAAGAATGCCGCTAAATCAATGAAGTCTAATTGATGAAAATTCAATATCTCGGAAATAATATAAGAATCTACTATAAGAGAAGATACTTTGAGCAACACTTTTGTATTTGGACGCCATTAGACGTTTATCTACGATATATAAGAATAGAAGATTTCACCGACCATAATGCTTGACGAAATTTGGCGACGAGTTTTCCGGAATATCGCCAACTTGGTGAGTTTTCTAAACGTCGCCAAATTGATTAAATATTTCCAAATTGATAAAAATGTCGTCAAATTGATAAAGCATGATGCCGAATTGATAAGAATGACTCTAAATCAATGAAAATGACAAATAATTCTTGAAATTTCAGTATTTTGGAAAGAGAATAAGATTAAGAGTGACCTATATCTCAGTCTGTAACACTAGGCGGATATCCGGTGACAAATTTTTGCCGCATATCGCCAACTTGGCGATATTTTTCAAATGTTGCCAAATTGGATAAACTGTTGTCAAATTGATAAAAATGTCATGACAACAGGCATCTGTATGTAAGAAATCACTATTTCTAAGTTTGTCTGTAACGCTTGGAGATACATGTGGCGGACTTGGTGAATAATATAGAGAAATATCGCCAATTTGGCAAAATTGCATGCAATGTTTTGCAAATTTTTAATTTCGTCATATAATAAGCATACCTTTTATTATATAAGAAATGTTCTTCTAAATGGCGCCAACTTGGCGATATTTAGCCATACTTTGACGTAAATATCATCAAAATTGCAAAATTGACCCCAAGTTGATGAAAATAACGCCTAATTGATGTATTTATTATTAAAATATTTAAAATATATAATATATGGACTACATTGCTTATTGATGATGATATCAATATTGATATTTGTTAATTTAGAGTTGCGTAAAATATAAGTTAATTGGGTACGAAATAGCTTTACATGTTGCTATTCGGAAAAGCACTAAATGTACAATTTAACGTTACACTGTGCTGTGGATTTTTTCATCATTTTTTCACAGTTAAAGAAGTAAATACTTTGCTTTATATACAGAAAGTCATGTGCTGCCCACATCAGATTTATTATAATGTGACCCATATATACAGTATGATTTTGTTTTTTAACCTGTAATTTAAGGCGGTATATATTAAAATAAATATAGTATAATTCGTGTAATGTGAAATCTGAGAATGATTACTATATACTCTCATTAGTAAATAACCCTTTCAAATAGAAATCACAGGAATATGCATGAAATTGTGCCGATAAATTTTTCATGGAACCTAAAATGCAGTGCCGGCATTGAAACTGTTATCATAATTAACATTATAATATTTAAATATTTCTAATCCAATCATATTTGACACCAGTTACTATTTCTTCCATGACTACGTGAGTGTTTTGGCTTAAAATATTCAAACATAAAAGTTATGTTATATAAAAATTTAATTACCTGTGAAATAATTTATTCTGCCGTTAATTTCCCTTAATGAGGGCATTGCTCCTAAAAAAGCCGGAATTATATTGACGTACATTTCTTAGAACTGAATTACTTATATCATTTATGTTATTTCTTTTCTCTTTGAAATTTTCAAAAAAATACTTTTCAAGAAAAATGTTCTGTTTTTAATTTGTTCTTCATATATTTATGGAATAACAATATATTTACAATATGACATATAGCAAATATATAATAATAGTATAACAAATATATTTATTAAATAACAATGTTTTTACAATATAACATATAAGAAATATACAGGGTGTCCAGTGTATCAGTGCCCAATGTCTATTTCCTCAACCGTTAGTCACAGAAATATACTTCCAATTGCAAAAATGTTTTAAAATTTAAAATATATTTTCTTAGAAACAGATTAAATCAATAGATGCATTTATGAACGAAATACGAAAAATAAATTTTTATACGGTCCCCCGGTCCTACCAATTATATTTAGGAAAATCATCCTCATACAATTTCATGTAAAATTAAAAAAAAATCTTCCTTTTACAATCAAAATTCACAGAGTTATGAAGCATTAAACTTTATGACTTAAGTCGTTTTTCCACGCATAAAAATGTCCCGTTCAGGCAACCAACAAGTCAGGGACCGTATAGACCATTTATCAGCAAATAAGGGGTTCAGCTTTAAACAGCTATAAGTCAGTAAATTTTGGTTGTTGAGACCCAGACCGTCCGACCTACCAGAAAGGTGTAAGGTAACTGTATGGACGGCCGGGAAGTGCCACCCAATTTAGACGTGGAACCCAGTGGGGGTGGCATCCACAGGGACCGTACCCTCCTTCCCCTACCACCAACCTCTCGGAAGGACTTACGGACCCACATGTTTAACGTGATCGTACTCCGCATGAACACGGCGGCATTTGTGGCAGCGTGCAAATCTAGCGCGCAAACCACGGGGATAGTAAATTTTGGTTGTAAAAGGATGATTTTTTTTATTTTTTTTGCATAAAATTGTATGAGGATGATTTCCTAAATATAATTCGTAGGACCGGGGGCCTGTATAAAAATTTATACTTCTTATTTCTTTCAGAAACTCATTTATTGATTTAAACTGTTTCTATGGTTATAGATTTCAAAATTTAAAATATTTTTTCAATTGGAAGTGTATCTCTGTGACTAACGGTTAAGGGAATAGCCATTGGTCACCGATAGCACTGGCATGCATTTATTAAATAACAATATATTTATAATATAACATATAACAAATATATAACTATATAACAAATATATTTATGAAATACATATTTATTAAATAAAACTATGAGAGCACAATAATGATTTAAATAAATGCTTGCAAATTGGGCATTGTAAGGCTCAAATCGTTATATAATTTGTTTTTTAATTTTATTGCTGAACAATGTAGACCAGATATATTTTACCACTTGAAATACCAAGAGGAGGTCACCTCTGAATTACTGATATTTTTTAATATTGTGATTTAATATTTGTTAATGGATTATATCCAAATTACGTAAGTTATTTCTAAATATAAATTTTTAATGCTTATATACTTAATGTGATAAAAGTTTGCATATAGGATATATTTTGTCTTAAACGAACTATGAAGGTACTTATACTGAAATTTTAAATTTAATTTTTCATAGTTATAAGTCAGCCACTGAATCCATATTTCGGAATAGATCTGTGATACAACAGGCATCTGTATGTAAGAAATCACTCTTTCTCCGTTTGTCTGTAACGCTTGGAGATAATGTGGCGAACTTGGTGAATAATATAGCGAAATATCTCCAACTTGGCAAAATTTCTCCCCAATCTGACAAAATTGTTGTCAAAATTTTAATTGATAAATTATTAAATTGATAACTTATGATATTGAATTAACAAATTGATAAATTAATTATTAAAATATTTTAAAATATAGATTATATTAAGGGTGCTTTCAATATGGATAATTGTCAGAGTTGCGTGAAATATAAGTTAAATGGGTACATCAAAATAGTTTTGCATGTTATTATCCGAAAAAGCGTCAAATGCACAATTCAACGTTAAATACACTGTGTCTTGGTTCTTATAGGTTATTTTTTAACTGTGAAAGAAGTAAATCCATTGCAATAATGAAAGTCGTTTTTTGCCTGCATTAAATTTTCTTGCATAGATGTCATGTATGCGGTTCAGAGGACGAATGCCCGCGTATCTAATATTGCGTGGATGTCATGAATATGGTTTAGATAAAGAATACATACGTATCTTATATTGCATATATACAATTTATGTGGTTCAGATAACGAATACTAACCTATCTTATCTTGCATATATGCCATCTATGTTGTTCAGAAGACGAATACTCACTATCTTACCTTGCATAGATGTCATCTATATGGTTCAGAGGCCAAATACTCACCTAATTTATATTGTCTTATTGGCATATATATGGTGCAGAGGTCGAATACCTACATTCTATGCATGGGAAGTTTTGGAATTACCTCGATTATCTAGTTATAACATTATTGAAATCATCATTTCAAATTATGATATATTCTTATATTATTAATATGTTTACACAATAAGCAATTTATTTACATTCTAAGAAAATTTTACAACTATAAAATACAAATGTCAATGTGTGCCATTAGTATATATTACACACTCAGGAGTCTACGATAAAAACATTTTTGTGAATGCACCAAGTCAGACAAACAAAAATATTTTCGATATTTAAAATAACCGCAACAAAAAAGCTTTTACATTCATACCTCAGAATCTCAGAGAAAGATACATTTACTGTATCATTTTAAATCCCGTAGTTTTAGATAAAAATAAAATATTTCGCATAAAAGTTTATACCGCAGATATAAAGATTTACCCAATATTACTGTATATTTATCCCCTATATTTTTTATTCGCAACTTTCAAAATATACCTTCCATCTACTTAAAAATTCCGAATTCTTTTCTAATATCTCATCGACGGAGGGTTTAAAGATTCTGAATGTCTGAATGGCGGATAAAGTGTAACCATTCTTTGGACAATTCCTGGAAAAATAAGATAGGACATAGGATTTCCTATTTTATATCTATATATCCTGGAAGCGATATTGGAAGCCTTCCAATTCTCTGATAGTTCAAGTTTCAAATATGGATCTCCCTGGCATGTGTGGGAAGGTCTTCTTCGTATAATACGATAATTGGATCAAACACGTATTTGTTTCTTCATTTATGTATGTCATGAATTTATTATGTTTTTAAGTAACCATGGGTGCATATTTTTATAAACTACTAAGCTACTTTTACGAGGGACACACTGGAATTTTTGAGACAAGGGCAGACAATGTGCGTTATAAAAAAATATTGATCGTATATTTAAATTTGAACTTTTTTATGTCTACAGACGATAAGTTGTGAGAACAATTACAATTTAGCTATCGTAGAATAAATTTTGAATGACATGAAAATGGAGTTGACGCGGGCGCATTATCGAGCTATAATTTTCTATGATTTTAAAGTAGGGCTAAACCAAGAAAAATGGCTTAAAGGTCTACAATTAGCATATGTAAATGATGCTACATCTCGTGCCAATGTATTCAGATGGTTTACAGAATTTAGAAGAGCTCGAAATTATCTTCTGGATGAAAAAAACACAGGAATAACTTTGTCAGTCGTAGTTCCAGAAAATGTTGAGACCCAGACCGTCCGACCTACCAGAAAGGTGTAAGGTAACTGCTTGGACGGCCGGGAGTACCAGAAAATGTGTCGGCCATTCGAAAAATGTTAATCAATGATAATCGCCGTGCCTACCAAATGATACAAAAGGAACTTAGCATTGGATCGGCAGCGATACTTAAAATTATTCATCAAGAACTGCATATGAAATAATCCAACACTTCAGAAAAGTGAAGAATGGGTCTTTGAAGATTACCACAAACCAACACTGCTGAAAAGACCATGAGCAATTAAAAAAGTAATATATGCTGTGTTCTTCAGAAGTACATGTCTTATCAGAGACTTTAAGATAGAGGGTCATAAGACAGTTACAGTTAACTGGTACACCACAAGTGTCTTGCAGAAATTCTTCAGGAAGTGAATGTTAGGGGATTTATGCTTAACCATAACAATACATCTTCTCATTCAGCAAAAATTACAGTCGAATTTCTTGTACAAAAAACATCAAAGTGGTAGAACATCCACCCTATTCTCCTGATTTTGCTATGTGTGACTTTTGGCTATTTTTTTAATTTAAAAATAATAAGTTGGCGTCGTTTTCATTCCGAAGATGAGATTCATAAGGCTATAAAGTATATTTTTCATCGATTCCAAGAAATGGTAGGCTTGAAGCATTTAATCTTTAGAAAATTGGCCTATAAAAGTGAATTCCTAAGAGTTGGTAAGTTTAACTTGTACCACTTAGTCGTATCTCAAAAATTTCAGTGTGACACTCGTATTACTTATTCTTAATAAAAACAAGAAAATTTAAATTTATCCTGCTTTGTTATGGATTAAACAAAGGACTTCAATTTATCAAGTGCAATAAGTTCTAAATGCATATATTTTGTTCCATTCTGAATGCATATACCTTACCGCGGTAGGAGGTATTTTTTACGAATGAATTAATTTGAACAATTCAATCTGCATCATACCCTAAATACAAATATTCGAAAACTCGTTATATGTTTATATAAGTGTATATATATTGTCTTAAAGCAGGTGTTTTGCATTCACTTCTTTATTCAAATAGCCATTGTTATACTAATAAAATACATTTGATTATTACTTTTTGACAGTTTTTTTATTTTCTTCTACTATAAAATATAGTATAGAGAAACTGTTGTTTGCACGAACATTTTTGATTTCGTGATTTTGATGCCTATATATGATTTAGAACATCCTGAACAAGTTTTGAATATTTTTAGCTGTAACAAATATTAATGGATTTTCATGACACTTTGTGTCCATCTGTGTTTTTGAAAAATCTAGAACTAGATGGAGATTGCTGAAATTCGGGCAAAACTTTGAAAATTTATATTTTTTACGGGTCAGTGCAATACAAAATTATTTAAAAATAGGTTATTTATATCACTTAATGATCACGGAACTTGAAAGTTTCAATCATTATGGTGAAAAATAGCTGCGCCAGAATGTTTTCTTGAAACCCCCCTCGTAGGGGAAGTTACCATGCCAGAGGAGTACATTGTCAAACTTGGAATTAATTCAAATATTTTTCAAGCTCATAAAAATGAAGGGTAACACACTATAAATGGGAACATTTGGATCAACAATATATATTTTTGATTGTTTTTTGTAAAATTTGCAATGAAATCACATGCTATTTAAAAATGTATTCTGTTATGAGAAGTTCGATTTGAGACACACAACAGTTAATTATATATGAAATTGACACAATCTCACTTTTTTATCTCGTAATGTGAGCTTCGAATTTAATTCAGAAATCGAATGTTTATATTCAGTAAAACCTTACTTACTGAGTAAGTTTGAAACATTTTATTTTCAAATATACACTCATAGGCATAAAAATTTGCGCACTTAGAAAGTGTTGTCAGAATCGAACGAAATTTTATAACTGTGAGTGCAACGTTGATATAAGTAAGTGATACAAAATCAAAGCCAAAGGATCATTTATTACAGGAAGAACTACAAATGAATGGAGGTTCTAGCACCCTGTTGGGTCACCTCTGGCGAAAATACACGATGCGATAGGGGCACTCATTGAGGCATACAGGTCCAGCATGGAGTTCTGCGTCATCCCATTCCACGGTTGTTGTAAGCGCGCATCTAGTTTGACCAAACTTGTAGGCTGTCCAACTTGCCGTCCCAAGTTATCCCATACATGCTTGATCGGTGACAAATCTGGGAATAGGACAGGTAAGGTAAGGTTGGTAATGTAGCGGAAGCATTCCTGCGACACCCTATCTGTGTGTGGCCGAGCATTATCCTGTTGAAAAATGCCTCCTGATAGCCCTGCCATAAGTAGCAACACATGTGGCTGAAAGCTGTCACGAACGTACCGGTGGACTGTCATGGTTTCGTGGATCAATATTAGAGGTGATCAGGGGTAGTATGCGACGGCACCCCACACCATCACACCCGCTGTAGGAGCAGTGTGCCGCTGTAAAGAGAAGGCATGATTGAGGAATTAACCACGGGACCTCCACACACGTACACGTTTGTTATCACTGCACAAATTGAATCTCGATCCCTCGCTAAAAATGACCAGGTTGCATTCGGTTGCGGTCTAATACCGCCGACCGAGACACCACTACAAACGGAGGCGACGGTGGGTGGGTGTCAATGGTAGCACACGTAATGGGCTGCAGCGATATCAAATGTCCTTAAGCCAGGCGGCTAGCGATGGTACGGACAGGCACAGGAGCCCGTAGTGAAGGTACTGTCTGTGTCCGGAATGCGGACAGTGATGCATTTGCGATGTGCGTGCGTGTTGAGTGATTTGACGGTCTTCGCGGCTATTGGTCTACTTAGGACGTTCTGAGCCTGTCCGTCGTATATGCGATCTCTCTCTCGTCCACTGGTCCCATTAATTCCTGACAGTAAAATCATAACAGCCTAGGTGGCGGGATATTGGCCGAAATGACCACTCGACTTCCATCTTCCCAATGATACTTCCCCTGTCAAACTCTAGCAGCTGATCATATTGCATTCGATGGCGGAGTAACGGCATTCCTAATAAAAAAGCATCCCTCTGCAACATATTAAGCACAGGCAAAACGTATATTCGTACTATTTTTCTGTACCAGGGAGAACGAAGTTCAAAGGTCTCTAGTGGCAATACTCACGCTGCGTTTCTAATCATTTGCATCGCTATCTGATACGTATATTCATGCCAAGTTTCATTACGATCTCACAGTTACTTCTTGGTGAGCAAATTTTTATGGCGATGAGTGTATTTTGTGGAATGGTCCATCAGTTTACAAAATTATAAATATATATAATTTATTGTATTTATGCGTTCGAATTCGATCGTTACTTAAGTTAGACACTTTTAAAAATCCAAGTAACTTGAAAACCAAAACCACTATACTTTATTTTCCAACTTTTGTTAATAAATGGCTTTTCCAAAGTTTTGACCCATTATGTTCCATAGAACATATGTATTTTATGTGTTCAGGGATTCAAATGCTTTGTTACGAACACATCTTGAATGCAGAACATTTTAAAGCAGTAATTTCTCGGTTAGCTTTGTCGAGCGGTTTACATAGATTGTTAGTTTGAAGTTTTTTCTATTTTTACGCATGTTGCTTAAAAATAGAAACCGATTCTTCGTATTCTTCGTAGCATCACTTTAAAAAATATTTTAATATGTTATGTTGTCGTTTATTCTGTCAAGCAATCTACTTACAATAGTTTAAATATGTCTCGTGTTCGCTAGTAAATTCGAATTAGAATGTTTTAATCTGAGTCATATGTCATTATCTAAAAATTATTTTTTTCGTTGTTATTGTACAATGATTTACAGTAGACGGTTTCAGACTTATATTTGAGCTTATTTTAAAACTCGAACATTTTTGTCTATGACACCCCTTAAATAATAAATATATGAAAACAACAATTCTTTATGTTGATTTTATCTTACAGATAATTGTTATTCGACTATATACCGAAATTTAAGTCTTTAGCTCATTAAACCTCGAGTTTAACATTGACTCGATTATTCGAAAAAATGTGTTTCTAACACCTCTAAAACATCTAATATTTGAAAATAGCAATTATGCATGTTGATTTTACACATGATAAATCTTCCTGGGAACACCGCGTGCTGTTGGCACATTTCGGGCGCGGTAGCCCGGTGGTTTGCGCGCTGGATTTGCACGCTGCCGCAACTGCCGTCGTGTTCATGCCGTCGTGTACGATCACGTTAAACATGTGGGTCGGTAAGTCCTTCCGAGAGGTTAGTGGTAGGAGAAGGAGGGTACGGTCCCTGTGGATGCCTTCCCCACTGGGTTCCGGTCTAAATTGGGTGACACTTCCCGGCCGTCCAAAAAGCTACCTTACACCTTTCTGGTAGGTCGGACGGTCTGGGCCTCAACAACAACAACATGATAAATCTTCGTAAAAGAATGAATGTTCCTAGCTGTGAAAACATAGAATTTTACTTTCACTTCACTCGAAAATTGGAACATTTAAGCTTGACAAATCTCAATATAATAAATATGCATATCTATACACTATATTGATGTTATTTTTTATATCATCTGATTTGTACTAATTTTCAACTGTCTACATCAATAAACATGGGTATTCATATTTATTTGACAATTCGAATATTTTTACCTATGACATCCCCCCGAAAGAATAAATATTTGAAAACAACAATAATCCATGTTGATTTTATCATATGATTCACAGTTTTGCACAACATTTAAAGCCCCTAGTTCAATAAATATGTAACTCAAGCATTTTAACTTGTGACACTTCTGAAATAATATACATTTGTAAAAGCTAAATATTAATGTATATTTTTCATCATAGGAACAACTTTTGAACCAAACGTCTTGACCCTTCCACAAGAAACCTGGAGTTTCACTTTTATTTGACAATTCGAACATTTTTGTTTATGACAACCTCTAAAGTAATAAATATTTGAAAACATCAATTATCCATATGGTCTTTGTAGCACATGATCTAGCTTTGTATTAAATTTTAAGTTCCTTGCTCTATAAACGTGTAATTTGATATCATGGTTAGCATCAGCATCGCCTAAATTTTAAATATTCACATATTTTTGTACACTCTAAATTATCGGTAGAGTTCTGCCCGACATGTGTATAAATTATCCAGTCTCTATAGCATATGAAAATATATTTTAAGTTTAAAAAGAACGTTTAATGTTCCGAAAAAATCCTTAGAATAATCAAGTCGGCTTCCAAACCCCACTACGAACTTACGGTTAGTCAGCATTCCAAATGTGCCAAATCAGTTTGCCAAAACGGTGTGGATTTATATACCTAGACATATAGATACACATGTGAACGTTTAGGATGATATTATCAATTTATAGAAAGGAAATGTATTAAGAAGAGTAAAAAATCTGACTCTTAGATTTTGTTAAAATTATATGTTTTAGCCTCCCTGAATGCCAATCAAACATTCTCCAATGATGTCGTCTTCTCTGTCTGGGAGTCTGAGGGGAGACATTTTCAAACACATAGAACAAATCGAATAAAATTTGGTAAGATTACTTATATGGTTCAACACCAGATGACAATTAATATTCGGAATGCATGGACTTGAAAATGGACTAGGACCTCAATTTTTTTAAAAAATTTTCAAAAGACAAAAAAATGTTAAAGTTCATGATATTGAAATATGTATATTATTCAATAATTAGTTTTGTGTGCAGTTTTTTTATTCGAATCAAAATTACATATTTTATAAGTTTCTAGCATACACATCGAGATGAATACCTTGGATCAAAAACAGCTTGATTAACTCTTATCATATGAATGCGTTATTTGTAAGTATTTTTAATCAAAAGGCAAATGGTCCCATCGTTTAAGATAAATCACGAAATATTGGATGAGTTTTCAAAAACAAATTCTTGTAAAATTTGAAAAAAAAAAATAAATATGTTCTAAAATATTTTAATATTTTCAGTACTGACTACAGATATTGTAACCCCTCTTTATTTAATACACCATCATGGCGTGCATGAAAAGTTTTTTCAAAATGTCATAGCGCTTTCTGTCAGCTCCTTATGTGCTTTCTGTCAGTTCCTTATACGCTATCTGTCAGTTCCGTATGCCATTTCTGTCAGTTCCTCATGCGCTTTCTGTCAGTTGCTTATGCGTTTTCTGTCAGTTGCTTATGCGCTTTCTGTCAGTTCCTTACGCGCTTTCTGTCAGTTCCTTATTGCCACTGAGGAAGGGCACTATGTTGTTCGAAAGCGCTATGGCATTTTGAAAAACTTTCCATGTACACCATAATGGTGTATCAAATAAAGACGGTTAACAATATGTGTAGTCTTTACTCAAAATATGAAAAACACCTTGCTACAGAAAGATTCTGGAATGAAAAATCCTTATTTAGTGACACACCAGTTCATTTTTGTTTTATTTTGCCAATTACGCAGTTTTAATAGTGCATTTTAGCTTATCGCGACCGGGCCACAAATGACGAAGTCATCGACGATGAAATGTTTGGATGTAAATTTCGCAGTTCCTGCACCGCGTAACCGAACGAGTGGGTATTCATTGTATATTTACTCAAATAATATATTACTGGAAAATCGAAATTGCTAAGTGCGAAACGCTATGTTGAAGACCCAGACCACACGACTGACCCAGATGTTTACAGCGACATGATGTGAGGCCGGGAGAAGGTGAACGCCATGTTGTTGTTGCTGTTGAGACCCAGACCGTCCGACCTACCAGAAAGATATAAGGTGACCGTTTGGACGGCCGGGAAGTGCCACCCAATTTAGCCCGAACCCAGTGGGGGAGACATCCACAGGGAACATACACTCCTTCCCCTACCACTGACCTCTCTGAAGGACTTACGGACCCACATGTTTAACGTGATCGTACTCCGCATGAACACGGCGGCAGTTCTGGCAGCGTGCAAATCCAGCGCGCAAACCACCGGGCTACCGCGCCCGAAAAGTGCCAACACCACGCGGTGTTCCCAGGTGGTCACCCACCCAAGTACTAACCGCGCCCGATGCTGCCTGACTTCGGTGATCTAACGAGAACCGGTGTTTTCAGCACGGTACGGCCGTTGGTCGAGAAGGTGAACGCCATGTTTATGAACGGTAGCTCATACGGTAGGTCAGAGCCGTGTTAGCACTGTGGTAATGACAAGGATATTGAACTCGATAGACAACTAGATAGACATTTGAATGTAAGACTTAAAATGTCGATTCCTAACGCTTCTTAAACTATCCCCTGGTTACGCGGAGCACATGTACGTTAAATCTGTGGGAACGAAAGTTATTTGGAGAAGTTGGTGGTAGGCGCACGATCTCCGTGAATGTCGCCTCCATTGGAATCCGGTCTAAATTGATCGAAACCTACCCGGTGTCCAAACATACACCTTACACCTTCGGCAATACCAGCCAGTCCAGATAGAAGAAAATAAAGTTAGTATATACAATACTATTAATATAAAAACAAGAAAGATCAATCATGCTTAAAGCATTGATTATGAAACACTTTTCAACTTCCATGCAATTTTATTTAAAAAAGTCGAAAATGCAATACATTCCTCGGTAATATTTTAAAACTTATCACAATACTACATTGATTTATTATATTTGAAAACTTAAACCTTCATTGAAAAAAATGAACTTCATTCAAATGACGGCATTGAAATATAAATTGTCTGGTTTAAATATCTCTAAAATGCAATACATTCCGCGGTAATATTTTTAAAACTATCATAATACTACGATAATTTATTATATTTGAAAACTTCATCGAAAACAACTGACATTGATTCAAATGACGTCATAGAAAAAATAACACGCCTGGATCTCTCTATAAAAGCAGGATTTCATTCATAACTTTCTCCATTTCATTCATCACAATACTATAATAATAGGACGGATACAACACTCAATATGAATTAAAAAGAACTTTAAAAAATCACGATTTTGAAACAAGATGGATGCCATACATCATTTTGAAGTGGGTCATGTGATCGTTTCATATTATGGTCACGTGATCGTTTCCTATAAGGGGTGTAATTAATATTTTAATTTTTATTTAAAAAACTACTGAATATATTTCGCTGAATTTTTTTTTATATATTTTATGGAACAATTTGACTATTACCTAAAATTTTCGAAGCGATTTGTGAATTTTAAATCCGCTTAAAAAATGCTTGAAAAATTAGGTCCCATAGGGCTCAATGTATTTCATTTTTTCAACCCGGGTTCAATCCAAAACTAATTGGGTGATATTATTCATTTATATTCCCATAGGTCCTACAGACCGTCTGAACAACATACTAGTCTACTACTATATTTCATTACATCTCATACTATATTGCATTTTGATTAAGTCATTTTTACGGCAGTTATCGTGCTAACGGACAGACAGACAGACAGACAGAATGAACAAAGTCATAAACACTTTTCAACTTTGTTGTAAAGTGTTAAAAAATACAGCCATGCTCTACTACATGCTAAGATACTATCTTAAACACGTAGTTTCTAAATGTAAAAAAAAAGTTTTCCATACTTTCAAAAATACCCTCGTGACCGGAAATTTGAGAAATCCGAGAGTTTGAAGGAAGGATAACAAGAAAATCCATTCTTTAGCCAATTCCTTCAAGAATAAGATATCTTATTTTATACTTATATATCTAATTTTGGACATCTTACAGTTCTTTGATATTTTTTGAACTTGTGGAAAAAGGTAGAGATATATATATTTGTAGAATGAAGATAATATTTCAGTATAACACAAAAACACAAAAAATTTGATGTTGAATAGCTTAATACTTCTTTGAAGATTTTATTCCTTGAGATTTCAATCAATATATGTCATTAGGGGGCACATGTAATTATTAGTAATTGAAACAAAAGCAGTTTTCTGTTAGTCTTAAAGGAAATTTATTTTCATAGTATAAATTGAATGACTATTTATTAAACTTGCACTCTGAATAAATAGCCGGTTAACGCTATGGATTTTATATAAATTAAGATTTTTAATATATATTATTTCGATTTTTAAATAGTATTTATTTGTTGCATATTGTAAATAATTTGTAAAACAAAACGTATGGGACACAAAATATATTTTGTCCCTTGAGTTCTAAGTAGTGGCGTATCCTCATGTAGAGGGACAAAATGATTGCTTCAGTATGCCGAACAAAAAGATGAGTTGGCTTAGAACCAAAGACTATGCATTGTGAAAAAGGTGCCCTAAAATTGCTTGTTCCATGACTCCAAAAGTATAATTACTTACGAGAGAATAAAAATGCTTTTACCGTTCATTAAATTGTCACGTTTTATAGAGCTAATTCAAAGAAATTTAGACAAAGGTGTCTACTTCATGCTGAAAATTCCACCGCCAATAGCTTATGATTTGAGTGTTGTCTGGTCAGTTCGAAGATACGTGGTTGAAACCCTGTTGGTATAGTGGATTATTAACACTGGCGCCCAAGCCCCTTAAACCTGTAAGGATAATGGACGTCAGAATAAACCCACTTATGAATTTTCAGCAGCCCCTATGAATAATGATGCCAATATAACAAAATATGAATTTTTTGACTACGCAAGGTTTTAGACTGTATTCAAAATTTGGAAATGGTGGTGTGGCTGTTCAGATGTTCAGCTCCATGTCGATTTAACATCCGGGAGAGGATAATGTAGGGTCCACCATCTCTTATGGGCTAGACTCCTAGACATTCCCTAACAGATCTAGGAGTATGTCCTATATGAGATTCTCTCCCAGTAAGACAATGGTTAGAGGATTGTCGGGCCAATTTATAGATCTGTGGTCGAAACCGGATTGGAACTGTGGATTCTATACATGGCGGATGAACACCGTAACTCTGCAAATATGTTACATTAGTTATGGAGGTCTGAAAAATACCATGTTATGAATTTTCGGAATGAATACCCAATGAGTTATAGTGCCCGTTTCAACATTATGAGTATTATGACCGTAAACTATTTTGGCATAACTATGTAGAAATTTAGATGATCGTTAAGACAGTCAATTCATCGACAGCAGATGGAGGTGACTGGAAAGACCACTTCGACGGTAACTGCTTGGAATTCCATCCCAGTTAGCTCAATAGTTAGAATGTTATCTGACCAGTCGAAAATCTTTGGTTAGAAAACCTACTGGTACAGCGTGGCTTTGATAAAAATATATGTAAAACATAATGGATATAATGCCTTTTTAAATTATTCGTAAAAGAAATATTCAAATATTTACATATTCCAATGGTCAATAGCCTATATGTCCTAGTTGTTTTTATTTAAAATTATATATTAATTTCAAAAATAATTGTTATAAACTTGCAATACATAAATTTCTATATTTTGTTGATTGGAAGTTAATTTTCCCAAGTAAAATAAGCATTCAGATTTAAGCGTGTGATTGATGCCACAGATTGATGCCACAGGCAATTAAAAAGTTATATTATAAGATTATTTTAACATACCACTTACCATGTCGACATGTTCGTCATATTAAACACAACAATCATTTCTGTAATTATATTTTATATATGAATTCACAAAGCAGGATAATTAAAACATCAAACTACTTTATGAGGAATACAACATTGAACAAAACATCTGCAGCGAGCTAGTAGACGTGCAAAATTAGAAAAGGTGCATAAGCTTTATGTCTCATCATATTACAGAGTCTTTGGAAATTGGAACTTAGCTTAATTTTTGCCATTAGCAAACCTTTTACAGATATAAATGATGTGACAAAACTATACTTGTGGCAAATCAAATTTGGCACTACAGTGGTATAGTAAACACTACAAAAAAGCGCTGAGTTGTGTAGGTAGTATGTCAATGTTACATGTAATAGGCATATGAAGACTTAAATGAGTTAATAATCACACAGGTACCAGATGGGCCAACGGCCGTACCGTGCTGAAAACACCGGTTCTCGTTAGATCACCGAAGTGAAGCAGCATCGGGCGCGGTTAGTACTTGGTGGGTGACCACCTCGGAACGCCGCGTGCTGTTGGCCATCTCGGGTGCGGTATCCCCGTGGTTTGCGCGCTAGATTTGCACGCTGCCACAAATGCCGCCGTGTTCATGCGGAGTACGATCACGTTAAACATGTGGGTCCGTAAGTCCTTCCGAGAGGTTGGTGGTAGGGGAAGGAGGGTACGGTCCCTGTGGATGCCACCCCCACTGGGTTCCGGTCTAAATTGGGTGGCACTTCCCGGCCGTCCATACAGTTACCTTACACCTTTCTGGTAGGTCGGACGGTCTGGGTCTCAACAACAACACAGGTACCAGATTATCTTATCGCAAATATAGTGCCGAAAGTGAGTGATGCATATTTACAATAGAAGTAAGCGTTAACGGTTCAAACTGGAATTAATTGAAGTAAGGCCCATCTCTCTAATATTTCATACTAGAAAGTAGTTAGGAATTTTTTTATTTTCAATTTTGCAAGAAATTATTTAAAAATATACATTGTTGGTTCAACTGATCACAATTATAGCATGTCACCCTTTATTTTAAAGGTCAAAATCTCTAGATTGGTATCGAGTTTGATAATATTATCTCGAGGGGCAGCTAATGACGTCATGAACACAAAGTTGTAACCCTGCCCTTTTTCACTACAATGATTGAAACTGATACGTTTAGTGATCACTGAATGATAAATAATACCTTTTATGCATAATTATGTCAAATTTTATCCTAAGTTACCATATTAAGAAGATATAAAATATTAAATGGAATTTGAAATTTTCGCTTGAATTTCAAAAAATTCTATCTATTTCCAGATTTTTGCAAAGGAATCCGAGTTGTTGTTCCAACCCAGACCGTCTGACCTATCAGAAAGGTGTAAGGCAAGTGTTTGGACGGCTGGGAAGAGCCACCCAATTTAGACCGGAACCCAGTGGGGGAGGCATCCACAGGAACCGTACCCTTCTTCCCCTACCCCCAACTTCTCGGAACGACTTACGGGCCTACAAGTTTAACGTGATCGTACTCCGCATGAAAACGGCGTCAGATTTGGCAGTGGAGGGAATCGATCCCGGGCCTACGGAGCGCAATTCCCGCGCGCTAACCACTGGGATAGCGGGCCCCATAAGAAATCCGTGTGTAAAGTTTTGCAAAAATCTATTATTATATGTGGCAGATATCGTGAAATTAAAAAATCGAAAATGAACAGATGACAGACAGACAGGCGGCCTTCAGAATTCCAAAAATATTCATCTGAAATAGACAAAACATGTTTAGCAGGTCCTAAGACATATATTGGCATCAAAATATCGAAATCAAACACTCACTATATTCACTATATTCATTATTATCTATATTTCACTATATTCTATATTATGAGAAGTAAAAATTGTTATTATTAACGATAAGTTAATTTCGTTTTAACATTTTAAATCAACAATTATATCATCAATATATCATCAACAATTATACCATAACAATTATATCATCCAATACAAGGAACCAAAGTAAAAAACAAAAACAAAAAAGATCAATAATGCTTAAAGCCTTGATTATGAAACACTTTCCAACTTCAATGCAATTTTATTTAAACATCTCTAAAATGCAATACATTCCTCGGTAGTATTTTAAAACTTATCACAATACTACATTAATTTATTTTATTTGAAAACTTAAACCTTCATCGAAAAAAATTAACTTCATTCAATTTGACGACATTGAAATATAAATTTCCTGGTTTAAACATCTCTAAAATGTGATACATTCCTCGGTATTAATTTTAGAATTATCATAATACTACGATAATTTATTATATTTGAAAACTTCATCGAAAACAACTGACATTCATTCAAATGACGTCATAGAAAAAACAACACGCCTGGCTCTCTCTATAAAAGCAACATTTCATTCATAAATAATTTCCCATTCATGTCATTCATCACAATACTATAATAATTTATTTTATTTAAAAATTAAGACCATGGAGCTACAAGTAATTAAACTCAATGCTTAAAACTTCATCGAAAAAAATCGTCCTGCTCTTTATAAAATCTATTAATATTTCATTCATATCAGCCATGCAGACTCCATGAACTAAATGATTTTGTGTTAAAGAAATACAGCAAATCTAATACAACTCATTCTGCATATTTTGCTGATTACATTTTACATAGGTGAAAAATAGGCTTCGTTGTAGAAATAATCAAATTTGGATGAGAATTTAAACTCAAATATATTGTAATTGAGTTGTGTCAGTATGTAGATGCACAGAATTTAAGCAAAAATAAAGTAGTATTACGACGGATACAACACTCTATGAATTAAAAAGAACTTTAAAAATCACGATTTTGAGACAAGATGGATGCCATATATCATTTTGAAGTGGGTCATGTGATCGTTTCATATCATGGTCACGTGATCGTTTCATATAAGAGGTGTAATTATTATTTTAATTTTTATTTAAAAAACTACTGAATACATTTCGCTGAATTTTTTTTTATATATTTTATGGAACAATTTGAATATTACCTAAAATTTTCGAAGCAATTTGTGAATTTAAAATCCGCTTAAAAAATATTTGAATAATTAGGTCCCATAGGACTCAATGTATTTCATTTTTTCAACCCAGGTTCAATCCAAAACTAATTGGGTGATATTATTTATTTATATTCCCATAGGTCCTACAGACCGTCTGAACAACATACTAAAATTTCATTTTGATTAAGTCATTTTTATGGCTGTTATCGTGTTAACGGGCAGACAGACAGACAGACAGACAGAATGAACAAAGTCATAAACACTTTTCAACTTTGTTGTAGTGTTAAAAATAGTTAATTGCATGAAAATTTTATCTCCTGTTTCATACACGTGTACTTTCTACAATTTTTAAAACAAATATCCCCCAATACATTAGAAAAGAAGCAGGTGATCATAAGTTTAAGGATTCTGAAAGTTTGAATTGAGGATAACAAGAAAATCCATCCTTTGGTCAATTCCTCAAAGAATAAGATTTCCTGTTCTATATCTATATATTCTATTTTGGAAAGCTTCCAATTCTCTGACATTTTCTCCTTACATAGAGATATTTTTGTCTTGTGGTAGTAGGTTTTATTATATATATATTTTTTCGTTTTGGAAAAGGACTTCAATAGTTCCGATACATTTGCTGCTTGTTGCTGTTTTTACATTTTTTTATTTGATGATTTATTTAGTAAAATTAATGCATTTATTTAGTATGCATTTATTTAATGCATTTTAGTAAAAACGTTATTAATACTTTATTTGTGGATGCAAATACATAAATTACCGTCTTATATAATGCGATGGCTAATTTTGAGTGACTGATTATTTTATTAGTCAAAGCTGCCTTATTTGTTACTTGCCTTAAATACATATATTATACAACAAAGGTCAATCATGCATAAGCATTGATTATGAAACACTTTCCAACTGAAATGCAATTTCATTTAAAAATTTCTAAAATGTGATACAATCAGTGGTGATATCTTTTACATTATCACAGTACTACAGTAATTTATTATACTTAAATATTTAAAACTGTATCGAAATATAAATCATCTGATTCTCTATGCAAAATCAATGAATATTTCATTCATATAACTTGTATTCCAGACTCCAGAGCTAAATAATTTTGTGTGAAAAAAATTCAGCAATTCTTATGTAACTCACCTTACAATCGCTTGAGATATTTGCATTCTGCTAAGTTAAAATTAGGCTTCGTTGAAGAAATAATAAAAGTTTAGGGATCATTTAAAATCACAACTATTGTAATTACATAGGCACGGAATTTAGATGCACAGATAATACACAGATACTATGTGTGTGTGTGTGTGTGTGTGTGTGTGTGTATGTATTCAAAGTAATGGAATCGTGCCGAAGATCGGAACTCGAATTTTCGAAGGATCTACACGTTTTGGGACTTCTAGAACACGAAAAAACTATTTCTAGGAAGACATATGTGTGTGTGTAAGGGTGTATCTGTGTATGTTTCTGTGTGTCTGTGAAGATATTACATCCACTCTAATTGAAAAACTAATGGACCGAATATCATAAAATTTGGTAGGTATGTTTTTTGTGGGAAATCTTGATGTTCATTAGATTATAGTACGATTCGTAATAAAACAATCTGCCTTCTTTGCAAAATGGCCGAGAGAAATTGCCTTTATCCACTCTAGCTGAAAACTAATGGAACAAAATTTGGTGTATAATATTTCAATAACCTACAAGTGATTTATATACCAAATTTAACAAAATTTGGTATATAAATCCGTTGTAGGTTATTCTAGTACGATTCGGGAAAAAGGAACGGGATATTTTTGCGAAATGGCCCGCAAAAATCGTTAAATATAAAATTAAAAGACTACGTGTGCTCATTTATATCAATTAAATTCCTATTTTATGCGTAATTTTTGACAACAAAAAGAATGAGACTAACCCCATTACTCTAGGACTAGCCGTTCTTGAGATAAATTTCAACAAATTTAAGCTGTGTACCAAATTTTTAACCTCTAGGACGTAAGAAAGTGCAATAAAAATGCCATCAAATAAGTATAACATGAATAGTTATATTAAATTAAAACAAAATAATTGAAAAATTGTTATCTACCAAATTTATTTTAAAATGTGAAGCTATTCTCATATACAAAACGATTAAACGCTTGGAAAGATATTTATTATATAATATATATATTTTTTCTTTCTGGAGGATATCCCAAAAGTCAGAATTTAATTGAATTTGTTTCTTCCCTATATTAAATAATTTTTAGTTAAAAAACTACTTAATATATTTTACTGAATTTTTTTTATATATTTTATGGGATAATATGAATATTTCCTAAACATCTCGAAGCAATTTTTGAATTTTAAATTTGCTTAAAAAATATTTGAAGAATTAGGTCCCGTAGGGTTTAATGTTTTTCATTTTTTCAACCCGGGTTCAATAAAAAACTAATTGGGTGATATTATTTATTTACTAGCCGCCTTTGGCGACCAGCCTGTTCGCTTCCCTTGAAAATTCTGACCGTGGCAAACTCGTTGGCGCGACCTACCAGAAAGGTGTAAGGTAACTGCTTGGAAGGCCAGGAAGTGCCACACAATTTAGACCGGAACCCAATGGGGGAGGCATCCAAAGAGACCGTACCCTCCTTCCCCTACCACAAACCTCTCGGAAGGACTTGCAGTCCCACACGTTTAACGTGATCGTACTCCGCGTGAACACGGCTGCAGTTTTGGCAATGGCGGGAATCGAACCCGGGCCTACCGAGTGAAATTCCCGCGCGCTAACCACTGGGCTACCGTGCCATCCGCGACAATCCCCATAACTTTATTTTTATTCGGCAATTTTGGGAATCGAACCCGGGCCTACCAAGTGCAAATCCCGCGCACTAACCACTGGGGTACTTCACCCTCCGCGATATTCTTCATAACTTTCTTTTTATTCACCCAATTTAGACCGGAACCAAGTGGGAGAAGCATCCACAGGGACCGTACCCTTCTTCCCCTACCACCAACCTCTCGGAAGGACTTACAGACCCACATGTTTAACGTGATCGTACTCCGCGTAAACACGGTGGCAATTTTGGGAATCGAACCCGGGCCTACCGAGTGCAATTTCCGCGTGCTAACCATTGGGCTACTTTGCCCTACGCGACAATCTCCATAACTTTCTTTTTATTCATCCAATTTAGACCGTACCCTCCTTCCAATACCACCAACTTCTCGGAAGGACTCACGGACCCACATGTTTAACGTGCTCGTACTCCGCGTAAACACGGCGGCAATTTTGGGAATCGAACCCGGGCCTGGTAACTGGTTGGACGGCCAGGATGTGCCACCCAATTTAGACCGGAACCCAGTGGGGGAGGCATCCACAGGGAACGTACCCTCCTTCCCCTACCACCAACCTCTCGGAAAAACATACGGACCCATATGTTTAACGTGATCGTACTCCATGTCAGTGGCGGAAATCGAACCCGGGCCTACCGCGTGCAATTCCCGCGCGCTAACCACTGGGCTACTTCGCCCTCCGCGACAATCTCCATAACTTTCTTTTTATTCACCCAATTTAGACCGTACCCTCCTTCCCCTACCACCAACCGCTCGGAAGGACTCACGAACCCACATGTTTAACGTGATCGTACTCTGCGTGAACGTGGCGTAAGTTTTGGCAGTGGCGGGAATCGAACCCGGGCCTACTGAGTGCAATTCCCGCGCGCTAACCACTGGGCTGCCGCGCCCTCCGCGACAATCTCCATAACTTTCTACATATTCACCCAATTTAGACGGGAACCCAGTGGGGGAGGCATCCACAGGGGCCGTATCCTCGTTCCCCCTACCACCAACCTCTCGGAAGGACTTACGGACCCACATATTTAACGTGATCGTATTCCGCGTAAACACGGCGGCAGTTTTGGCAGTGGCGGGAATCGAACCCGGGCCTACCGCTAACTTCCCGCGCGCTAATTTGCAATTTAAAATGACCATATGCTTAATTCCATCATCCTCATTCCATTGTTTCATTGTTCCATCATTTAAAATATCCATAAAATTAAAATATCCATTTAAAATATCCAAAAGTTAAAATATACATTTAAAAAATCCAGATCGTCCCATCATTTAAAATATAAATATAATAATTTATATAGAGCAAAGGCGCTCTATTTAGAACCGTGACGTCACCTCCACCTTGACGTCCCCACCCACCACCTTCCCTGCTTCAGCGAGGGAGAAACGAACGGAACGCCGAGCGGAACGGCGAGAAATTTAAAATCATGACGTCTTTAAAATTGCGATTCTGAAGGCAATTTTCATTATTTCTGGACCAGATTCGACTTGTAAGAATGCCAGATGTTTGACCTTTCTGAAAATGTAAATTATTAGTCGAAATTATGAGTACTTTTCACGATGCGAGAATTTAAAAACCAAAAATTGTTTTCTTGAGCCAAAAGTGACTTTTGTTTTAAAATCTTTAAAAAATATTAGAAATCGAAATGGAGATTTGAAATTGATATATTTTTACTCGCAATTGTCTGCTCTTTCCGATGCTGTGAGTTGTTTTTTTCTACGACGTCTGGATCGTGGAGAAAAAAGGGCAAAAAGGGCAAAAAAAGGTCGAAATCGCATAAAACATTAAATAAATAAAAAAATAATTAGAATTTTGAAAATCGGTTTTCACGTGTCCCCTTCCCTCCCCCCCGGGTCTCCGATTGCCAAATTTCGTAGCTCTCCGACGCGCGGTCGCGAAACGTATAGTGTATAAGACAGACAGACGCACACACACACACACACACAGACATTGCCTTTTATTATATAGAAGATATTCCCATAGGTCCCACAGACCGTCTGAAAAACGTACTAAAATTTCATTTTGATAAAGTCATTTTTACGGCAGTTATCTTGCTAACGGACAGACAGACAGACAGACAGACAGACAGAATGAACAAAGTCATAAACACTTTTCAACTATGTTGTAAAGTGTTAATAAGGAAAGTATTGTGATGGGGTCGAAAATTCGAATTCGAGTTTTCGACGGGAGAGCACGTTTCAAGCATCCCTGAACACGAATCAGGCGTTTATGAGATGATGTCTGTGTGTGGGTAGGTGTCAGTGAAAGTATGTGTGTGTGTGTGTGAAAGGATGTGTGTGCATGTATGAATCTGTGGAGATGATAACTGACGAACAAATGGAGCGATTCGACCAAAATTTGGTACAAAAATTACAATCTATGTATACTAGAAGTCTATTGTTCTTATACGAAAGCGGATGTTCAGAAGCCCCCTAAATTGCCCAGTGAGATTTTGAAAAAAATCATAAAAAATTTAAAGCCTTTAATAAAGTTACGTAAATAGTCAGGTCTTATGTCATTTTCATTAGAAAACGATTGACATAAATTTTAGAATGCTAGCATGAACTGTTCTCGAGATATTGCACATTTTTCAAATAAATTTATCAAAAATTCCCGTAAATTAAAAAAAATATATTATCTGTTGAGAAACATGTTCACTTTTCATATGTAATATCATGCGATAAATTTGGTGGCATCGCACTCGGTGATCTAGCTCGTTCCATTCAGGAGCAAAGATACTTTAAATAATAATTTTGTGTTTGAACGCCAATAGTCATTTTTCTGCTATAAGAATAACTTATTTCTCCGTTCATAATGCTTGGTGAGATTTTGGCGACGGATTTGGCCAATTTAAATGTTGCCAAATAATAGAAAATCTCGACAAATTGATAAAAATGGCTCTAAATCAATGAAAATGATGACTAATTTACGACAATTCAAATTTTCGTCAATTGTGTCCATTCTGAAGAATATAAGTATTTACTATAAGAATAACCTATTTTTTACAGTAATAGTAGTAAATCCACTGCATTATATAAGGAAAGTCATGTGCTGTCCACATCAGACCATTTTTTTTTCTCATACTATAGAATATACTATAGGAAAAAGTCTTGTTTTCTAGAAAATTTTCGATTTTGAGATTTTGATGCTAATGCACATTTCAGAAACTTCTAAATGACCTTTCACTATTTATAGAGTGATATCCGTCTGTATGCTATCTTCCTGTTTTTGATTTCTTATGCACACAGCATCTGCCTCATATAAATATTATTCAATTGGCACGAAACTTTCAATCTGACTTGGTTAACAAAAAAATCTAGAACTGGATATAATTTGGTGAAATTCTCGCATAAAGGTTTTAGTTTAGAAATTTTATAGTTTTTTACATGTTATCATAGAGTAAAATTTGACATAGTTATACATAAAAGGCGCTATTTAGGGCTCAATGATCGCAAAACCTTATAATTTAAATGAGTGTAGTTTAAAAAAGATGATAATTCAGCCTTCTAGATTACCAAAAGACTTCTGAAGGGTCTAATAAAGCTTTAAAGAACATATTTCTCCTCGCCCGTGAGACAAATAAAAAATACAGCTACAATATGTTCTGTCTCATTCTCGATACTATAAATATGTAATGATTAACCCTTCTGGGTCATCGTCGTCGGTTCTGGAGGGTCCCGTCCCCTTGTCTATCCACCCACGGCAGAAAGGGCTACTTGAAAATCCATCTCTGTTATGATCTGGACCAGTGTTCTTCAACCTTTGTCATCTCGCAGAACCTTTTTATGAGATATTTTTTTTATGGAACCCTTCGTTCAGTGGTACACCCAGATTTGATTTTAGGGGGGATGTGTCATATTACGTATTACATGTTATGAACAAGGTGCATCCCTGTCTTTGGTATAAAAACTTTATAAAGATATAAATTTGCATTAATTCAAACAAGAAGATAACCAAGAAGAACAAGAACAAGAGAACAAGAAGAAGACGCGGATTAACATTCGAATTGTACTCTCGACTCGCGGAATCCCTAAAGCGTTTGAGTGGAACCCTAGGGTTCCGCGGAACACAGGTTGAAGAACACTGATCTGGACTATTGTCGATATTGTGATTGTTCAAATATTCAGCCCTTTAGGACGCCTGTGTCCTTCTGGAAGATCTAAACCGACAAAAACTCTTTAAACATGTTAGGCAATTATGTATATATATATATGTGTTAATTTAACTTTAAATTATTCTTAAAACAATGTAATATTACTTCAAAGGCAACTAATCTATTACAGTAATAACTTAAAATTGGAACTTCCAAATTTCTACAAAAAACACTACAAACACATTAAGTGTAACTCAACGTTTAAGAACACTTTCGGAGAATTCTTTCTCGTGTTTCGCCTCCTCTTTAAATTCATTTCACTAAAAGTATATGAAAATAAAAAAATAATGTATAAAAATATTTTTCCAGCAACTGGACAATGTACGTACAAGAAATTCTCGTGTGATATTCTATCGAAACCCCTTTCTATTGAATATATATTTGTAAAAACTGCATTTCCGGATTCTGCAGAAAAATGTTTTTATCGTGTAGAACAAGATTTTCGATGTACCTGTTTTGTGCACGAAAGATCGATCTGTATTATTTTTATTCAGTATGGTATAAAAAGTGTAACAAAGCTTGCGGATTAAATGTTTGGCGAACGCGTAAATGCATAGTACCATGTTGAATAAAAATCGAAATATAAAAATGGGATTCTACCGGACAAACAGTGTAATAGAGCATTTTATATAATAAATCAGATGTGCTCAGTAGGTGATTTTACATATAATTTAACAAATTTCAATAATGTATGAACTATTGTCATTCTAGAGCCCTGATAACTAGATCTCGAACAAAATCAAAAAATGTTGATCAATAAAGACTTTATTCAAATTGTTCCAATTTCGTATTACCGATTGAAATAAGAAAATAAGCACTATACAGCTATATAAATACATGTGAAAATTTGTCTGTATGTTTGTGTGTTTGTTTGTCTCAACATCACAAGATAATAATTTCACCGAATTCCATGAAATTTGACGGGTTGAGTGTCAGTTTTCAGTTTCTAGGCCCGTGTGTTGGTGAGGTATTAATAAACAAGAAAGATCAATCATGCATAAACATTTGATTCTGAAATAATTTCCAACTGAAATCCAAATTTACTTAAACATCTTTAAATTGCAATACATTCAGCGCTGATATATTTTAGAGTATCACAGTACTACAATAATTTATTTTATTTGAAAACTCAGAAATACATCGAAACAAATTAACTTCATTCAAATGACGTCATCCAAATATAAATGGTCTGGTTCTCTATGTAAAAGCAATACATATTTCATTCATATCACTTTTATTCATACTCCAGAGCTAAATAATGTTGAGCGAAATAAATTCAGCAATTCTTATACACCACATCTTACAATCAAGTGTTTACATTCTGCATCCATTAAAATTAGACTTCATTGTAGAAATAATCAAAGTTTGATAGTCATTTAAACCCAAAATTAGTGTAATGGCGTTTGCACAGAATCCATATACACAGAAAATACGCAAAAAGAAAGCCATTTTAGGTCGGATGTAACACTACATATAAATGTAAAAGAACTTTAAAAATCACGATATTTACTCTAAGAAAAAAGATGGATGCCATATTTTATTTTGAAGGGGGTCACGTGATCTCTTCATATAATTTGGGTGTAAATATTACTTTAATTTTTATTTAAAACACTACCGAATATATTTCACATAATTTTTAACACTTTACAACAAAGTTGAAAAGTGTTTATGACTTTGTTCATTCTGTCTGTCTGTCTGTCTGTCTGTCTGTTTGTCCGTTAGCACGATAACTGTCGTAAAAATGACTTAATCAAAATGAAATTTTAGTATGTTGTTCAGACGGTCTGTAGGACCTATGGGAATATAAATGAATAATATCACCCAATTAGTTTTGGATTGAACCCGGGTTGAAAAAATGAAATACATTGAGCCCTAAGGGACCTAATTTTTCAAACATTTTTTAAGCGGATTTAAAATTCACAAATTGCTTCGAAAATTTTATATAATAATCAAATTGTTCCATAAAATATATAAAAAAATTTAGCGAAATATATTCAGTAGTTTTTTAAATAAAAATTAAAATAATAATTACACCTCTTATATGAAACGATCACGTGACTATGATATGAAACGATCATATGACCCACTTCAAAATGATATATGGCATCCATCTTGTTTCAAAATCGTGATTTTTTAAATTTCTTTTTAATTCATATTGAGTGATGTATCCGTCCTAAAACTACTTTACTTTTGCTTAAATTCTGTGCATCTACATACTGAAACGACGCAATGACAATATATTTGAGTTTAAATGCTCATCTAAATTTGATTATTTCTACAACTAAGCCTATTTTTCACCTATGTAAAATGTAAACAGCAAAATATGTAGAATGAGTTGTATTAGAATTCCTGTATTTTTTTAACACAAAATAATTTAGTCCATGGAGTCTACATGGCTGATATGAATGAAATATTAATTGATTCTATAAAGAGAAGGACGATTTTTTTCGATGAAGTTTTAAGCATAGAGTTTAATTATTTGTAGCTCCAGGTTCTTAAATAAAATGTTTAAATAAAATAAATTATTATAGTATTGTGATGAATGAAATGAATGGGAGAAAGCTATGAATGAAATCCTGTTTTTATAGAGAGATCCAGGCGTGTTATTTTTTCTGTGGCTACATTTGAATTAATTTCAGTTGTTTTCGATGAAGTTTTCAAATATAATAAATTACCGTAGTATTATGATAGTTTTTAAAATATTACCGTGGAATGTATTGCATTTTAGAGATATTTAAACCAGGCAATTTATATTTCAATGCCGTCATTTGTATGAAGTTCATTTTTTTCAATGAAGGTTTAAGTTTTCAAATATAATAAATCAATGTAGTATTGTGATAAGTTTTGAAATATTACCGAGGAATGTATTGCATTTTCGATTTTTTTTAAGTAAAATTGCATTGAATTTGGAAAGTGTTTCATAATCAATGCTTTAAGCATGATTGATCTTTCTTGTTTTATATATTTTATGGGGTAATTTGAATATTTCTTAAAATTTTCGAAGCAATTTGTGAATTTTAATTTCACAAAAAAAAATGTTTGAAACATTAGGTCCCATAGTGTTCAATGTATTTCACTTTTTGAACCAGGGTTCAATCCAAAACTAATTGGGTGATGTTATTCATTTATATTCCAATATGTTCCAAATACCGTCTCAACAACATACTAAAATTTAATTTTGATAAAGCCATTTTTACAGCAGTGCGAACGGACAGATAGACAGATAGACAGAATGAACAAAGTCATAAACACTTTTCAACTATATCGGAATGTGTTAAAAATAAGCGTCATACAAATATGTAAATAAAATTGAAAATTTATCTGTATATTTGTGTATTTGTTTTTCTCATCATCACGGGGGAACAGTTTCACCGAATTCCATGAAGTTTTGAAGCTAGCCTTGGAATAGCACCACTTAAAATTGAGTTCGTGTTTTGAGTTTGTAGGACAAGGGGTTGTTGAGGAATTAATAAAACATTATCTTCCATTGATACAATATTATGCAGACGATAACTTTTCCGCTACTTATTTTGAAAATATATATATATATATATTAGGTTGTTTAGCAACGGAATTAAATCTCATCTGTTTATATGGCAGCTGGTTTTTATTACATTTTCGATGATTTGAGTCATAAAGGAATGTATGCAAAAATACATTTCATCGTAATAGCATTTTTGACTAGATAATATAAATCCGTCGAGTTAGATTAAGGAAATGATTAGCATTTTAAATTTCTTGCACCGACTGTTTTATTTTAATGAATAATTTTTAAACTCATATAGTGCTTGTAGGCAATTAATAAAAGTGGTACAGGTAACTTTTAATACCATTTTAGCGAGTTCATTATGGCATATAATGGCCGAATTTCATATATTTTCTTAATTTGCTTTCCATGGTGATAGGGTGGTTTTTCAGATCTGCAGAGATCAGATCCTTCAGATCAGATCCTTCAGATCAGATTCTTCAGATCTGCCTGTAAAAATAATTTTACATAGCGAGGACCTTTATTCATATATTTATTTTTAAGAGAATAAATTCAATGTTTTATAGAATGTTTTGAATAATAATGTCATTTAGAATACTACATGAATTGGTATATAATTGCTAATTTTGAATGTATTTATCTTATGTATTCCGAACGAATTTTTAAATTAAAGAAAATTTATTAAACTGGTTACAAATTAGTTTTTAAGATTGTTAGTTTCTCTGTCATTAATAAGCTCAAAAATTTGCTTTTACATAAAAACTTTCAAAAATACTGCAACAACTTCAACATTTTCCTAAACAAGTGCACTGAATTTTAAAATTCTACATATAAGCTGTTACATTTTATACAGTCATTTTTGTCATCCAAAAACGAGTTAGAAACAAGATTGGATCTTTTCTAAACCTGCGAACTTTTTAGACAAGAATATATACATCTCCATGCATTTTAGATTCTAAAATTTTCCCGTATCTCATTAAGTTTTTGCTTAAACATAAAAAAATAGTGAACGTTAGATCTGACATACTATCCTCTGAGACATAATTAATTCCCAAGTTCCAACAACGGTTTTGGGAAATTTAGCTGACAGAGTCATGTGAAAAACTTTCACTATTTTTTGTGACATAATTAGCAATTATTTTCACCTGGAAAATTTTTGAACGAAATCTGAGGTATGCTAAGTTTGCAGTTTCGCAAATTGGTACAAGGAGCCGAGTTTCAAAGAAAAATGTTGATTAAAAGTACTGCTCAGAGTTCTTGTTGATAGAGATTCTTTTTTTTTTCTGTCTGAATCTCGAGTTATAGTTTTCGATACTCTAAATAAGTAGTCTTATTATTTAGAGTTTTATTTCAAGGAGAATAAGTTAACATTATTTTTCTCAGGAAAGTTATAAATTTTGCAAATACAACTCCATGCCTTTTGAAGTAAATGTCTGCGACTATGTAAATGGCGGTCCATGACTTTATAAATTAAAGAAAATTACTTGAAAGGTCCATATGAAGATCTCAATGATGGTCCATAACTTAGTACATAAAGACAATAACTTTGAAAATAAATGTCCATCACTTTACAAAAAATTTAACGTGGACAACACATAACTTTCCTTATATAATGCAATGGATTTACTACTTTTACAGTTCAAAAAATGTTCCTATAGTAGATATACTTGTATTATTTCCAAGATATGGAATTTTCTTCAATTAGTCGTCAGTTTCATTGATTTAGCGTCATTTTTATCCATTTGGCGAGATTTTCGTTAATTTGGCAAAATTTAAAAAGTCGTCAAGTTGGCGACATTCCGCTAAATTCGTCGCTAAAATCTCGCCAAGCGTTATGGAAGGAGAAATAAGTTATTCTTACAGCAGATAAATGACAATTGGCGTTCAAATACAAAAGTATTACTCAAAGTATATTTTCTCGTGGATAGAACGAGTTAGATCCACAAGAATAATGTCATGAAATTTGTTGTATGATATTACATATGAAAAGTAAACATCTTTCTCAACAGTTAATATATTTTTTAATTTATATTTTTTGATAAATTTATTTGTAAAATAGACAACATCTCGAGAACGGTTCATGCTAGCGCTCTAAAGTTTACATCAATCGTTTTCTAAGGAGAAACTACATAAGAAATGTAAATTTGCTTAAATTTATTAAAGGTTTTGACTTTTTGATGATGTTTTCAAAATTTCACTCGAAAAGTTAGGGGATTCTGAACATTCGATTGTGTTTTAAAACAATAAGCTTCCAGTATTCATGGATTTGATTTCTGTACTAAATTTTATTCGAATCGTTCCATTCGTTTATGAGATATCGTCTCCATAGACTCACTGGCACACACACACATACACACACACACACACAGACATCACTTCAAAAATGTTTGATTCGTGACATCAGAGTTCCTTAAAACGTGCTCTCCCGTCGAAAACTCGAATTCTAATTTTCGACCCCGTTACAATACTTTCCTTATACACTATGTATATAAGGAAAGTAATAAAAGTTCATCACATTGTAAATGGAACTGTATGAGTTTGCACGTTAGATCTAGGTTTAGAAAAGCGACTAACCCTACGGAATAAAAGTGATAGCAGCGAGTATAGCGGAAAATAAAATTTACAATAATGAACTTGGCGATAAAGCAAAATGGACGCAAAAAGACGATTACGCAGTGGTAAATTATTCTTTAATAATGAGTAAAAATATTTCCAGATTCTCCAGAAACTTACGATGACCAGGATGCATGAATAATTTATAGCATCGCCAATACGGCAGAACCTTCTTAAACTCTGCCAATACGCATCCCCTTATATATAATAAATTATTAATTTACTTCCTCACTGGCCATGGTCTCATTTTTAGACTAATTATTCTTTTTTTAAATCAAATCCACCTCAATTTGTCCTTGTAATTCTTACGGGAATGTTGATCACTATATTTTATTAAGTTGAGTATCTTCGTACATGTTTAATCAATACAAGTATATCTATATCTTTCAAAAGCAGGTGAATACAACACTTAGATGAGATTACAGAACGTGGCTAACAAACGTGGTTAACAAACGTAGTTATTGAGTTGATAACCACGTGATGGGTGTCATACATTGCGAAATAAAGTAAAACCTATTTTTAAACAAGAAAGATCAATCATGCATAAAACCTTGATTATAATACACTTTCCAACTGAAATGCAATTTAAACAACTCTAAAATGCGATGCATTCAGGGCTGATATTTTTTTATAATTATCACAGTACTGCAAAAATTTAATATATTTGAAAGTTTAAAACTTCATTGAAACAAATCTTTATTCAAGTGACGTCATCGAAAAATAAATCGTCTGGCTCTTTTATCGTCTGAATATTCCATTCATACATTTTTTTCCAGATTCCATAGTTAAATAATTTAACGTGAAATAAATTCAGCAATTCTTATACAACTCATCTTATGATCACTTCTTTACATTCTGCATCCATTAAAATTAGGCTTTGTTGTAGAATTGATCTAAGTTTGATGATCATTTAAACTACAAAATATTGTAATTCCGTCGGCACAGAAAATACGCAAAAATAATCGGACGCATAAAACATAAAATTAAATAATAATATAAATATATATATAAATTTAAATGAACTTTAAAAATCACGATTTTTATTCAGCAAATAAAAGATGGATGCTATATTTTATATTTAGTGAGTCATGTGATCTCTGCATATAATATGGGGAAAATTATTATTTTAATTTTTATTTATAAAACTACCAAACATGTTTTGCTGAATTTTTTTATGCATTTTATGGGATAATATGAATATATCCTAGAATGTTCAATGTATTTCACTTTTTCAACCCGGGCTCAATCCAAATCTAATTGGGGGATATTATTCATTTACATTCCCGTATATGTCCCACAGACAGTCTCAACAAGATACTAAAATTCCGTTTTGAGAAAGTCACTTTTATATCAATTACCGTGCGAACAGACAGACAGACAGACAGAGTGACCAAAGTCATAAGCACTTTTCAGCTATGTAAATTGGTGATAAGTGCATATTTTTAAGAGTAAGTTTCCCGGTCTTTGTCATGCCTAAATTCTATTAAAATAATATTGCTATTAAGCACAGTTGAAATATTCTAATTTATTATAAAACTGAATAAATATTAATTTCTCTTGAATTTGATCTAGATATCATACTCATAATCATCTGACAGTCTTAACAAGATACTAAAATTCCGTTTCGAGAAAGTCATTTTTATATCAATTACCGTGCGAATAGACAGACAGAATGACCACAGTCATAAGCACTTCTTTTCAGTTATGTAAAGTATTAAAAGTGAATTTTTTAAGAGTTAGTTATCTGGTCTTTGTCATGCCTAAATTCTATTAAAATAATACTGCTATTAAGCACAATTGAAATATTCAAATTTATTATAAATCTGAATAAATACTAATTTCTCTTAAATTTGATCTAGTTATCATATTCATAATCATGAAATACATTAACACATAAAATGCAATGAATCTTTTAATAATTTTGCAATTCATTCAAATAAATGATTTAGAGTGGTTTCAAAATTTTCAATATTGGACTCCTTATCAGATTGAAGAGCATAATGCGCTGCGATTACTCAGCGGATGCTGAAGCACTGCCGAAAATTAGATTACCATCACACTTCAAGGTAATGAGGTCACGTGCTGGTGTGACGTCATCATTACTAATGACCGTCATTATTCACATACAGGTAGCATGGCAATGAATCGGTTTGTAGTCTCTTTCATGCTGTTCATGGCGGATAATGGCGTGCTGTGTATGGTATCAAACGCATTTTATTGGTTTTTGTAAGATTAGGCATGGTGATTTTGTGAAGCAATTACTTTAAAAATGATCTGATGTGGCCAGCACATGCCGTTATCTACCGATTTAAAATATATTCATATTACTTTCTTTCATAATTCATGAAACTCAAATTTATTACACAAAAACTATGAATATTTATTTGAAATGGAGAATTATTCTTGTTTATCAACGCAATGTGGAGATATGCGAAAAAGCTAAAATATATAGAGAAATGGATGGCTCTAGAGTTATGGTGTGGGTCTTATTATTTTTGTTGACATTTACTTGATAAATGTGGGCATAAGTAGTCTTCTATTCTAGATCTTGACAGTTTTTGTGGGTATTTCACAAACAAATTTATTAATTCAAACCATCATCATCATTCAAATCATCATTATCAGTTCTTTTATTAATTCAAATCCTTTCAAAATCTTACCAGCTATGGGGGTGACTTACAAGCGACTTATCAACTTAATTTGGCCAATTAATTGCAGAGGAGTCCATTCGAAAATAAGAGCTTGCAATTCTGTCTCAGTAGCTCAAAAGTAGAGCGTCGGATGGTTATTTCGGAGATTCATGGTTCGATCCCTGATTGGAGCAGCAAGGCTCTTTACAATGGCGCCCAAACAAATTAACACCCCAGGTTAGTGCATGATACTAACCTGGGTAAAAATAGTAGTATCATGAGGCTAACCTGAGGTAAAAATATAGATTAATGTGGTCAGACAGAGTGTCAGTAGCCCGCCAATCTGGCATTAAAGGGTAGAGAATGCAGATTCCTCTTCGACAATAGCTGGCAATTTCGTCATAGTAGCTCAATGGTAGAGCGTCTGTTGGTCATTCTGGAAATCCAGGGTTCGATTTCTTGTTGGGACAGCAAGGTTGTATATATAGATTTTCTGTTAAAAAGAAAGACACGTAGTCAGACAGACACACAGACAGACAGGCACGCAGACACACGTACGTCATGCTAAATAGTTTTCTTGGGTTCTAGAGTGCTCGAAACGTGCAGAGACGTCGAAAATTCCAGTTGTGCTTTTCGACACGATCCCAAATAATTTTCGTATATATTATCATGTATTGTAAGGAAAGTAACAAAATTAACAGTAATAACTTCCAGATTTATCCGGAGGTAGCTTGTTGATGACCTTATAGTAAATCGAAGTAGTGGTACAAAGTGTATATGTGTTAATTGTGTATTGTATGAACGTCACATATATGAAAGAAATATGTAGAACACTTAAGTAGAGTAATAAAGACTACTAACTGATGGGTGGTAATCTCCTTAACTTAAACAAGAAAGATCAATCATACATAAAGCATTGATTATGAAACATTTTCCAACTTCATTGCAATTTCATTTAGACATCTCTAAAACGCGATACATTCCTAGGTAAAATTTTGAAAATTATCACAATACAACATTAATTTATTAAATTTGAAAACTTAAAACTTCATGAAAAAAAATGAACTTCATTCAAATGACGGCATCGAAATATAAATTGCCTGGTTTAAACACCTCTAAAATGCGATACATTCCTCGGATATATTTTTAAAATTATCATAACACTACAATAATTTATTATATTTGAAAACTTCATCAAAGCAAATGAAATTTATTCAAGTGACGCCATCGAAATATAACACGCCTGGCTCACTCTATAAAATCAGCATTTCACTCATAAACATTTTTCCATTCATCACAATACTATAATAATTTATTTCATTTAAAAATGTAAGACCATGGAGGTACAAATAATTAAACTCTATGCTTAAAAAGTCCTTCTCCCTGTAAAATAAATGAATATTTCTTTCATATCAGCTATATTGCAGACTCCATGAGCTAAATTATTTTTCGTTAAAGAAATTATTATACAACTCATTCTACATATTTTGCTGTTTACATTTATTTTCCATAAGTGAAAAGTACGCTTCGTTGTAGAAATAATCAAATTTGGATGATCATTTAAACTCAAATATATTGTAATTGCGTTGTTTCAGTATGTAGATGCACAGAATTTAAGCCAAAATAAAGCGGTTTTAGGACGGATACAACACTCAATATGAATTAAAAAGAACTTTAAGAATCATGATTTTGACATAAGATGGATGCCATATTTTATTTTGAAGTGGGTCATGTGATATCTTCATATAATGGTCACGTGATCACTTCATATGAAGGGTGTACTTATTATTTTAATTTTTATTTAAAAAACAACTGAATATATTTTGCTGAATTTTTTTTAATTTATTTTATGCTATAATTTGAATATTTCCTAAAACTTTCGAAACAATTTGTGAATTTTAAATCCGCTTAAAAAATGTTTGAACAATTAGGTCCCATAAGGTTCAATGTATTTCACTTTTTACCCCGGGTTCAATCCAAAACTAATTGGGTGATATTATACATTTATATTCCCATAGGTCTCACAGACCGTCTGAACAACATACTAAAATTTCATTTTGATAAAGTCATTTTTACGGCAGTTATCGTGCTAACGGACAGACAGACAGATAGACAGGAAGAACAAAGTCATAAACACAACTAAAGTGTAAAGTGTTGTTAAAGTGTTCATAAAAATGTGCTTGCTACAGATAGATGTGCTGCTAAATAGATCTGCCGTTTGATGTTCTGCGTCCCCGTATATTTCTTTCGTTCACTCGCGACGTGCGCATAAAATGCCTTTTGGATATGTCCAGTCAGAATCCTAGTATGCCTAATAATCGCCTATGATGTGTAATTGTAGTGTACTTCATGTAATTATCAACCTATAGTAAGAAGAAAGGAAAAATACAGTTGCCCTCACCATTTAATTTCAAATATGCTGTTTTTAACACTTTACAACAAACTTGAAAAGTGTTTATGACTTTGTTCATTTTGTCTGTATGTCTGTCTGTCTGTCTGTCTGTCCGTTAGCACGATAACTGCCGTAAAAATGACTTAATCAAAATGAAATTTTAATATGTTGTTCAGACGGTCTGTAGCACCTATGGGAATATAAATAAATAATATCACCCAATTAGTTTTGGATTGAACCCGGGTTGAAAAAATGAAATACATTGAACCCAATTTGACCAAATTTTTCAAACATTTTTAAGCGGATTTAAATTTCACAAATTGCTTCGAAAATTTTAGGTAATATTCAAATTGTTCCATAAAATATATAAAAAAAATTCAGCGAAATATATTCAGTAGTTTTTTAAATAAAAATAAAAAAAAAATTACACCTCTTACATGAAGCGATCGCGTGACCATGATATGAAACGATCACGTGACCAACTTCAAAATATAATACGGCATCCATCTTGTCTCAAAATCGTCATTTTAAAGTTCTTTTTAATTCATATTGAGTGCTGTATTCGTCGTAAAACCTCTTTATTTTCGCTTAAATTCTGTGCATCTACATACTAAAACAACGCAATGACAATATTTGAGTTTAAATGCTCATCTAAATTTGATTATTTCTCTAACGAAGCCTATTTTTCACTTATGTGAAATGTAAACAGCAAAATATGTAGGATGAGCTGTATAGGAATTGCTGTATTTTTGTAATGCAAAAGAATTTAGCTCATGGAGTCTGCATAGCTGATATGAAAGAAATATTCATTGACTTTACCGAGAGAAGGAAGATTTTTTGCGATGAAGTTTTAAGCATAGAGTTAAATTACTTATAGCTCCATGGTCTTAATTTTTAAATAAAATAAATTATTATAGTATTGTGATGAATGACATGAATGGGAAATTATTTATGAATGAAATGCTGCTTTTTTAGAGAGAGCCAGGCGTGTTATTTTTTCTATAGACGTCATTTGAATGAATTTCAGTTGTTTTTGATGAAGTTTTTAAATATAATAAATTATCGTGGTATTATGATAATTCTAAAATTGTTACCGAGTAATATATCACATTTTAGAGATGTTTAAACCAGGCAATTTATATTTCAATGTCGTCATTTGAATGAAGTTCATTTTTTTGGATGAATGTTTAAGTTTTCAACTATAATAAATCAATGTATTATTGTGAGAAGTTTTAAAATATTACCGAGGAATGTATTACATTTTAGACATGTTTAAATAAAATTGCATTGAATTTGGAAAGTGTTTCTTAATCAATGCTTTAAGTATGATTGATCTTTCTTGTTACAAATTCATGTGGTTTTAATGTAGAACGCAGTCACGTTTCCGTATCGTAATATTCTGCAATTTGGCTAAAGGATCGGCAACTGTTTCTACATTTTTCTGTAAAAAGAATATGCTTTTTACTGTTGAGATTACGATGCATGAATATGTAAATGGTTTTTGCGTATTTATTTATTTTCTTCTCCAAAGCGTGCTTCTTTCTTTTCGATCGAATTTCATAGGGATAAAGGAACCTGCTTTTTTTACGAAATGGCCCGTAAAATCGTATTTGTCTGCTCTAGCTGATAAACTAATTGATCAAACTACACAAAATTTGGTATATAAGTCGCTTATGGAACACTGTGGTGCTGGTTAGATGTTGGTATGATTTGAAGAAAAGGATATGCCCTTTTTTTTGCCACATGACCGGCAAATCTAAAATATACGATATAAAACAAAATACAACATATACTCAAATGTATCGAAGAAATGCTTGTTTTATACGTAATTTATGACGACAAAGGAAATAAGATCAATCCCATTACTCTATGTGCATCTACATACTGAAACAACACAAATACAATATATTTGAGTTTAAATGATTATCCGAATTTGATTATTTCTACAACGAAGCCTATTTTTCACTTATGTAAAATGTAAACAGCAAAATATGTAGAATGAGTTGTATTAGAATTGCAAGATGGACCATACTGTAGATATTTAGGTTTTTAATTTTGAGGGACTCAAAACGTTTTTCAATGTAGTTTATAAACTATTTAATGGGATTTCGTAAAACTTAGTTGTTAAATGCCTTGGTAGTTTTCTGATGTTGATTAGATTTTTATATGATTCGGAAAGTAATAATGTACTATGCTTTGCGAAATTACCCGCAAAGTAGTTGGTGAGACCCAGACCTTCCGACCTACCAGAAAGGTGTAAGGTAACTGTTTAGACGGCCGGGAAGTGCCACCCAATTTAGACCGGAATCCAGTGGGGGAGGCATCCACAGGGACCGTACCCTCCTTCCCCTACCACCAACCTATCGGAAGGACTTACGGACCCACATGTTTAACGTGTTCGTACTCCGCACGAACACGGCGGCAGTTGTGGCAGCGTGCAAATCCAGCTCGCAAACCACCGGGCTACTGCGCCCGAAATTAGCCAACAGCACGCGGTGTTCCCAGTGGTCACCCACTCAAGTACTAACCGCACCCGGTGCTGCTTGACTTCGATGATCTAACGAGAACCGGTGTTTTCAGCACGGTAGTGCCGTTGGCTCGCAAAGGTAGTGAAAATCTGAAATAAATAAATAAAATTGTTGAAATTTATTTTTCAAGTACTTGTCCTAAGGTAACTTCCTTTTTAGGACACGCCCGGTAAGAGCGCGAAAAATAATAAGGCCGTGTTTTTAAATAATAACATTAATTTATTTACAATATTTAAATCTATGTACAAATACCATAATACACAAAATGCTTCTCTTAACATGAATGGATTGATCACTCATTCTAATAACAATTCAAAATAAGCAATGGTAAGGAGTCTCATAGACTAATTGGAACAGATGGTAAACTATCATGAAAATACCTGACTTTTACTATTAAATAATTTATTTGGAGTTAACAAGTTGATATTTTAACTGGCGTTAATCAGTAGTTATTTAATTGGAGAGGGAGAGAGAGATTAAAGATACAAATCAGGCACAGGCCCTTAAATGTGAAACTCACCAACATCACTTGCAATTATACAGCTTCTCTCTTTTCAGAGGACCATGATGGGGAACAGTCTTTTTTTCACTCCTACACAAATCCTTCTCCTCGGTCCTTTTTCCAAATTTCCCCAAAACTCTCTCTCTCCAAGATTTTAAAACACGCCCCTGAGGCGCACACCACTATCCCATTGGATTCAGGGTCTTAACCCCTTGACCCCAAAGCATCGTCATTGGCCATAGGCCTTCCAGAAACAAAAAGCCCCTTCTCAAACCCCTGCGAAACTGATATGCTTTCGGGCACTAATTCAAAGCCGGCCGAAAACCCTATGATCCGTCCGCAAACGGACAAACGTTACCTCTTTCGGTGAAAATGATATCTAAAGACAACTAACCTACATCCTGTTTCCTATTCAGAGGAGAGCAGCTGGTCAAACGAAAAGGCTGACCCCCAAAATAAATAAGTAAACTCTCTATGTCGCACTCCCGAAATATTGGATCATGGGTTTACCATGCGACAGTACTTGTTCTTCAGTTAAATTTTGACAATTAAGCGATTAAGACTGACCGCGTGATTGCAGGATTAACCGTTTTCGAGATATTTTAATTTTTTGGAATTTTGAGGACTTGAAGATTTTAAAGTGAATCAAGTTGTAAAAGGAAACAAAGATGCAATAGACAATTTGGATATAATATCAGAAAATTATCCATGTCATTTTCTGCAATTGAACTTGATATAATGCATAATGGAAAAATGAATTTGAATCTGCAGGGAAAATCGTCTGCTGCCCACATCAGATTTTTAAGAATTGCAGAGTCCACTTCAACGATAAGAGGTTGCAATTTCATCCCAGTAGCTGAACGGTAGAGAGTAGGCTGACCAGTCCAGAGAACCAGGGTTCGACTCCCGATTGGGGCAGCAAGGATCTTTACATTGGCGCCTGAACAAATCAACCTTGTAGGTTAGTTAAAAGATATAGATGGTCTGTAAGTGATCTTAGTACGATTACTACGGATTCAGTGAACTCTGGAAGATTGGATTGGATTTCTAAGTGGATAACGATCACGCAAGATATTAACCTGGGTAAAAATAGTAGTAGCAAGAGACTATTCTGAGATAAAAATAGCAAGTGGTGGTCAATGGGATTGTCAGTTGCCCTCCAATCTGACATTAGATGGTGGAGAAAGCAGAGTTCACTTCAAAGATAAGAGCTTGTAATATCGTCCCAGTAGCTGAACGGTAGAGCGTCGGCTGGCTAGTTCGGAGATCCAGGGTTCGACTCCCGGTTGGGGCAGCAACACTCTCTTTACAATTACAACAAGACTCTCTTTACGCCCGAACAAATCAACCTTGTAGGTTGGTGAAAATATGTAGGTCGCCTGAAAGTGTTCCTAGTACGATTAGTTCGGATTCAGTGGAATCTGGAAGATTGGACGCCGATTTCAAATTAAGTGGTTAACCACCAAGCAAAATATTAACCTGGGTAAAAATAATAGTAGCAGAAGGCTATCCTGGGGTAAAAACAGCAGTTGGTGATCAGTCAGATTGTCCCCACAATATATCGTTAGAGGATGGAGAATGCAGAGACCATTTCAAAAATAGGAGTTGTAATATCGTCCCAGTCGCTGAACGGTAGAGTCATAGCTGACCATTCCGGAGACCCATCATTTAATTTCCGGTTGGGGCAGAACGGTTCTGTTTTTCCAAATTTTCACAAAGAAAAACAACACTGTTCAACGTTAGAAATACGTGAAGCTTGCTTCGGATACAACAGTTTGTAAGTAATATATTTTTGGAAAATAATTATGTACCGGTTTTATTATATTTAATGCAAATAATAATGTAAAATAAAATAAATGCTGGTAAATATTCAAATTTAATGTAATAATTAAATTGTATTTGTGTAAATAATTCTGCAGTATGTAGAAAATGCATTTGGGCTTTCATAGTTTCTAAAATCAAAGGTATCATGCTTAGTAAAATAGCGTATTATTAAAGATAAATAATAATTGTGAATACATCAGATACATCCAGCCATGAGCAATTACAACCAGTTATATGTATTCAAACTAGTCATTCAATGTGAACATTTACAAAAAATATTCACAACACAAGGAAAACAAAAACTATCTACAAATGCACACTACAGGTTATTTCAGTTGGCAACACCATCAGGGATAAATTAAATTGTTGTGGACGCGCAATATTCTCTTTGGGGCCTCCTCTTTCATCTGTCTCGAAAGCCAGGCGAAGAAAACACAGTCCATGACGTCATCATGACGTGAGGATGACGTGCCCCAGGGTTGCCAGGGAATTCCATTTTAGAAAACAGGTTTCCAGTTTTGGCGATTTATCTCCAATTTGGCGATATCTGGCAACTTCCGGAATGTTCCAAGAATTTCTTGATAGAACGCTTATTCTTTGAGATATAGAGATTTCCAGACGTTTCTATAGAGATACTATAAAAGGACTTACTTATCCCTCCTTTGGAATTTAGTTGAGGAGTTGATTTGACTTGAGCTACATTGGACGGTGATTTTTGCCAATGTTTTGAGAATAGTTGCAGCTGCTAAGTGAAATTACTTTTGTCACCAGTGTGTGAATAATATAGCTTATTCTGTGATATCAGTCAAGCATTTACGTGCTGCGTGATTGCATATTGTTCCAGTTTATTTTGTGCTTGTGAATAAACGTAAGTTATCCAAAAACTTGGACTCATTCCTGTATGCTGAGTGTACATCCACGATTCCAGAGGATACGTTCGTAACAATATAGTGGAGACAATTACTTGGGATTAAATAATGTGATAAATTAAATCTGTTGGAGATGATTTCAAATTTATTAACAGTAAGTATAAAATATAATTTTATATAATAACCATTATACAAAATAAATATTGCATGTAAATGCATTTGTTAATTTTTACTTTTCATATATACATAATGTATAAGGAAAGTATTGTGACGGGGTCGAAAATTCGAATTCGAGTTTTCGACGGGATGGCACGTTTCAAGCATCCCTGATCACGAATCGAACATTTTTGAAGTGATGTGTGTGTGTGTGTAAGTGTGTGAAAGTATGTGTGTGTGTGTGTTTGTGTGTTCGTCTGTGGGGACGATATCTCACGACCAAATTGAGCGATTCGAATGGAATTTGGTATAAAAAAATCACAATCCGTGAATACTGGAAGGCTATTGCGTTAAAGCACAATCGAATGTTCAGAACCCCCCTAAATTTTCGAGTGACATTTTGAAAAAATCATCAAAAAATCAAAACCTTTAATAAAGTTACGCAACTAGACATTTTTTATGTAATTTTTCCTTAGAAAACGATTGCCATAGCATGAACCGTCCTCGAGATATTGCACAATTTTCAAATAAATTTTTCAAAAAATCCCATAAATTAAAAAAACATATTAACTGTTAAGAAACATGTTCACTTTTCATATGAAATATCATGCGATAAATTTGGAGACATCATTCTCGTGGATCTAACTCGTAGCATTCACGAGAAAATATACTTTGAGTAAGAATTTTGTATTTCAACGTCAATAGTCATTTATCAGCTGTAAGAATAACTTATTTCTTAGTCCATAACGCTTGGCGAGATTTTGGTGACGAATTTAGCGGAATGTTGCCAACTTGGCGACATTTTTAAATTTTGCCAAATTAACAAAAATCTTGTCAAATGGATAAAAATGAAGCTAAATCAATGAAATGAAGACTAATTCAAGAAAACTCAATATCTTGAAAAGAATATAAGTATCTACTATAAGAATAACATTTTTTTAAACTGTAAAATTAGTAAATTCATTGCATTAAATAAGGAAAGTCATGTGCCGCCCACATCAGTTTTTTTTTTTTTTAAATATAACGAACATCAATAAATTAATGCAGTTTCCACATGATTACTCTATTCTGAATCCACAGTTTTCTTTTCAATGAGTTTTTATTCCATATTTAAACCCATAAAACATACTTCATTTATTCTCTTAAACTTTTCAGTTTCCAAGTTGTGATATATATTTTTGTTCTATTGCTCATTATAAAAATACGTTTTATATTTTATTCTATTTTCCAACATCGGCGCGCTTGATTTAGTATAAACTCTATTTTCTATTTTAACTATTATATGTGTTAATAGTTGCATTTAAAATTTGTTTTTCGTTTTGGGACATAATTACTTCTTAAACTAGATCACAAGGTAAATTTCTGCGAAAATAAGATGTGATAATAAGACTTACGTTTATAAAAATTCCAGTATTTTCTTCTACAATGCGAACAAACCTTAAAATGAAGGTCATCTGTAAGCTTGGCCATGTTATCCGTCTAAGAGCTCAGGTCCAGACGTGTTTGCACTTAAGAATGGAATCCAGGGATAACCGTAACGCTGTACTACTTATGCCACCTTACTGCACTGCATTTTACGTTGGAATCAAGCGTGTCCATCGTTTATGAGAATTACATTCTATATTAAGGAAGCAAAGTATGCTCAATACTGAAGGAAATTATAGTTTATACTAAGAAAGCAAAGTACGTTATATACTAAGGAAGCAAAGTGCGGTCTATACTAAGGAAGCAAAGTAAGGTCTATACAGATGAAGCAAAGTAAGGTCTATACTGATGAAGCAAAGTAAGGTCTATACTGATGAAGCAAAGTGCGGTCTATACTAAGGAAGCAAAGTACAGTCTATACTAAGGAAGCAAAGTACAGTATATACTAAGGAAGCAAAGTACGATCTATTTATTTACATTTGTTGTCGTCTCTAATAAATTCAATTTTTTATTCTCTATCTATCGCATTTCTTTTTGCATTTAATTCATTCATATATTTCATTTAATTTGAAGCATAAAATGTACCCGTCTTTCTGGGCTGATAAATTCTTGAATATTTATTCATATCTATCTACATATCCAGACATCCCTTTAGTACAATCCACAAAGTAAACAAATTCGCGAAAGAAAAACGTAGTTATACCCACCAAGGCACTTGAGACAGATAAGACAAAAACCCTAAACACACATAAAAACACGTATTCCACTTACAATTCTTGAAATGAAAACGTAGAGGTTATTTATATTTTTTTTCATCTTGAAACAATCCAACATACTGTACAAGGAAAAAAATAAAGCATATTGCGGAGACAAAAAGTAGTAAAAAGTAAAGATCCTCTTCAACGTGACTTTCATTCTAAACAAAAAGCTATATATTTTCCTTTCCGCGCATCTTGAAACATTTTTCCTTGAATAAAAGAGATGGGTATGTATTATTCAAAATTTTAAATTGGATACACCTCTATAGAATATTTATAGTTTGAAATCGTTGGTGTATTAAGCGTTTTTGCTATCATTTATAATGCTCAAATCTGTTTCAGCATTCTCTGTAATTTTCGTTTATATATACATATACGTCCGCACTTTAAAATGACTTTTTATGGTGCGGTTTCCTTTAAAATATTCAATTCTTATTTTAAATGTCTAACAATAGTTTTGAAGGAAGATGCGGTATGTAAAAAGATGTTGAGAATACTAAGAAAGAAATGTTACTTCAGCTTGTAATGCATATTTTGAAAGAATCAGATTTTAAAGGAATAAAAACAGGGTATTACAATACAATTTCTAATGCCGAGAGAAAAGCTCTTGCAACTCCTAAAATAGTTCCAATGCATTACTGATTAAAAGTATTTACAAAACATCCATTCGTTTGTAAGAATATATGCACTGTTTTTACTTTCCTTATATACATAATGTATAAGGAAAGTATTGTGACGGGGTCAAAAATTCGAATTCGAGTTTTCGACGGGAGAGCACGTTTCAAACATCCCTGATCAGAAATAAAACATTTTTGAAGTGATATGTGTGTGTGTGTGTGTGTGTGTGTGTCAGTGTGTCTGTGGGGACGATATCTCAGGAACAAATAGAACTCGAATAAAATGTAGCACAAAAATCACAATCCGTGAATACCTCAAGTCTATTGTTTTTAAATGTAATCGAATGTTCAGAACTCCCCAAAATTTTCAAGTGAAATTTTGAAAAAATCATCAAAACATTTAATAAAGTTATGCAAATAGACATTTCTTATGTAATTTTTCCTTAGAAAACGATCGACATAAACTTTAGAATGCTAGCATGAACCGTTCTCGAGATATTGTACATTTTTAAAATAAATTTATCAAAAAACCCCGTAAATTAAAAAAAATATATTAACTGATGAGAAACATGTTCACATTTCATATGTAATATCATGCGATAAATTTGGTGACATCATTCTCGTGGATCTAGCTCTTTCCATTCATGAGAAAATATACTTTGAGTAATAATTTTTATTTGAACGCCAATAGTTATTTATCTGCTATAAGAATAACTTATTTCTCCGTCCATAATGCTTGGCAAGATTTCGGCGCCGAATTTGGCAGAATGTCGCCAACTTGACGACTTTTTTAATGTTGCCAAATTAACGAAAATCTCGCCAAATGGATAAGAATGACATTAAATTAATGAAAATGACGACTAATTGAAAAAAATTCAATATCTTGGAAAGAATACAAGTATCTACTATAAGAATAACATTTTTTTAAACTGTAAAAGTAGCAAATTCATTGCATAATATAAGGAAAATCAAGTGTTGCCCACATCAGATTTATTTTTATTGTTTTCCGTGTCATGTTCAGAATGGGCAATTTCTGCAGAAGTGATGTTCTATAAATGAGAGTATTCGCTTTCAATAAATAAATCACACGTTTAATATGTATATTTCCCCAACATTTTTCAATTAAGTGATCCATTAAGAATGAGTTTCGATTTTCAAAACTAAATGTTCAAGAAAATATTTTTCAAAAGTCCGTTTACCACAAAAATCATTAGGCTGCTGACTTTTATCAGTTGCAATTATACTAAATTACTTTTCAGTTGATCTATTTGTTCGACAGCTCCTACAGTATCTCGAGCGGACACACAGATAAGGTGGCAGGCAAAAGAACTGGCATATAGAGTCAGTAAAGTCACTGAAAATGGTAACTTCAATTCATAGGTGCTGAACACAAATTGTGTTGCCAGAAATAGAATACTTACAAATATGGACATGCAATCTAGAATTTCAGGTGTGCTACTTCTCCCTCTGAATTTTAGAATTACAATGGACTCAATGCAAAATACAATGCAAGTTTCATGCCGACGTTATATGTGACATTGTAAAAGTTGAATGTACATAAGGATCAGATTGGTTAACTGCTTTGATGGAAATACTCTCTGAAATATAACTCGTGGTATTGCGCAATGAAGTTATATTTCTGACGCAATATATATATATATATATATATATATATATATATATATATATATATATATATATATATATATATATATATATATATATATATATATATATATATATATATATATATATATATATACATATATATATATATATATATATATATATATATATATATATATATATAATTTAGCTCCACTAACAGGTACCTCCTGAATTTTTTTCTTCACACTTATATACCGGCTAATTAAAGAAAGATGGGCCGAACTTTACTAGGTAGTAGTACAAACCAAACTAAGCATTTTTCATCATAGTTCACCAGGTCGGAAATAACACGTAAAGACACCGGTGGACGCTAAATGGTAAAACCGATGAGGTGAGGCGAAAACACAAGAATGATTTAAGTTATAAAATGGTATTTAATAAACAGCAATTACAGTAATTTCCCAAAAGAGCGACGGCCAGCCTGAATGCACGTCTCACAGATTTGTTGGAGGGGGTTGGCGAACACTCTAGAACATACTAGGCATATCGCACATTTTGGCAGCAGTAGCCAGAATTTCGAGTTCCTCTTCTTATTCAAGGAAAGTGTCATGGAACCACCTAGTCCAATTCATCGCGCTGTAACGTCATTACGTTTCATTACCGACCCGGTAACTATGACGAAACATGTTTGGTTTGGTGTGTTTTACCACCTTATAAAGTTTGGCCCAACTTTTTTTAATCACCCTGTATATAGAATAAAAATAGGTTTTGTGGCCCTACATTAATACTTTTCCTTTACATGTATTATTCATTGTACGGAAAGTGAGACATGATTCTGTGAAGCAAAATTTCTTAAATTAAACTTTAGGAGAAAATATGATTTCAAGTGGATGGGATTAAAACTTATTTTATATGTTCATTTTGGAAAATTGTGTCCCGTATGTCCAATGCTAGAGATTAAAAAAATATGTATATTTAAAAAATTCAATTTGCATATAAAATGCGTTTAAATAAACATACTAATATCATCATGCCCGAGAGGATATTTTTTCTACATTTTTATAACATATCTTCAAAAATATGATGTTATTTGCATACAAAATATCTAACTGACTTAAGACCCATCATAAAAACACGTTAAGTAAAAACGCGAAGTTATTATCAAAAACAAAGCGTACTATCCAAGACTTTTTACACAGGAAACTCATAAAAAACTTACATAAAACTTTACAAAAACTAAAACTTAATTACCACAGTCTAACTTTCTCTAAGACAAGTTAAAGAACACAAGATTATAGCCTCAAATTCCAAGATTTTTTTCTAAGGTTTTATTAAAATAAACATGCAAGCCAAGCGGAAAAAACACTATCAAACTATAATTATTCCCCTGCTCTGAAATTTGCAAGAAGATAGATAATAAAACTTTAAAATTTACACTAATACAATGCAAGACGGGATCAATATTAATGTAATGAGATACAGTAAAATTGCAGATTTGCATATACGATTTCGATTAATCCTATTTAGATTCACTAAAATATTTGCTTTTTTTATAAATATATTGATCAACAAATCTGCTTGAACTTATTTGAAAATCGAAAAAATGTAATTGAGTATACAAAATTAAAATACATTTCAGAAATTAATTATGACTGGGATTTAGACACCGATGTTTTCTGTTGTAAATTAAATTCAAAGATTTTATCTCTAGAGAAAAATTTTTTTATCGTAGAAGTAAAACTTATTTAAAAGAACTGTATAAATACTTCGAACAAAATCTGATGTGGACAGCAAATGACATTTCCTATACAACGCAATAGATTTACTTCCTTCACAGTGTCGTGACGGAATTCGTCACTTGTGTTTGAAGTGTAAAAGTACATTATTTCTTATACCTTTATATTTATACTTACTTAAAATGTGACCCGGAACCCTCATGTCATATGTATATATATTTTATCAATTTTAAAAGTATTTAATTCTGTGCAGAATTTGTGGCATTTTCATTTCGTATAATAATATTCTTTCACACACTCGAGGAACAACAACCGTTAGTTCAAGGTCGCACTTGTTTAGTGGCGCAGACTTGTTTAGTGGCACTTGTTTAGTGGCGCAGTTTAGTGGCCTCGAGTGTCTTCGTTCTTCTTGATTTCACGTGGCATATGCACGTGCCTTCAAGGACTCAAGGAATTGCCGTTAATGGAGTACCTAGCAAAGCTACAGTGTGCTTGCTTTCACCTCCGATCATAAATAAAAGGTTAGGAAATCAGAAAAGGATATTTTATAATAAAATAGGTATCCAGCAGGATCGTTGCGGTGCATGTAAGGCAGGATTGAGACGAGTCCCAATACGGTCTACATGTCGCTGATTTAGAAGATGGAGTAATACCTCCTAGAAATAAAGGAAAATTTGGAAGTAATGAGTGAATTCCGTGGAACTCTGCCTTGAGACCATGAGAAACGTTCAAGTTAAGCAGAAGGAGGCGGGACAGCGGAGAGCGCCGGCAGATCAAAAGGATTCTGGCCAAGCCAATCAAAACTCCCCAAGGTTCTAGAAAACGGGAGAAAAACGAGACCTGCAAGCAGGACCTGTCATAACAAAAATAAATAAAAACTTAGGGGGATTTGGACAGTTCACAAATACTGTCGTAAAGAATAGCAATTCTATCTATTATTCTGGTGGATTCTCTTAGTTTCGGGAGGGCAGCATTGAGGGCTTGCTGTAGGAAATCTCTCCGATAGCCGTTTCTTTCGAAGCGGACAATCAGATCAATGACCTCCAGCCAGTCATCTCTAGTAGAATCATTCCCCTCAGTAGGGGGTATGTTAGCATTAAAATTTACAACTTGATCTATGGGGGTAGTTTTAGAAGGAAGTTTAGGAAAGTCCTGATAATTGTGCTTAAAAGCGGAGGCATAAGATTTTGTACTATCAGCAAACTTGCTGGGGAACGTACGAGGTTTAGCAGTCTTTGGTTTAGGAAATTTAGGACACCCGCGATAATGCACGTGCCTTGAGAATTGTCGTTGGATGGGCTGAACCTTGGATGAGATTTGAATACAAGTAAATTTGTATTGGTGGATTGGAGAAGATGTGAGCCCTCCGTGATTTTCAATTGGCCGGGCTCTGGATCCACCCGGAATGCTTAAAAGTGGTGTGAATGGTGATTCTGGGCTCTCTCCCCTGGAAACATCTTCGAACCCACGTTCGGCTCGGGCTCAACCCTATGGTTGGGTTACCGTAGTCGTGGGTTGGAAGAATCTCCACCGTCGCCGCTGCTGGGACCTGCTCATGCCTTGCCCTCGCCGCCCGTCGACCGGCGTGTGGATATTGGAGAAGGACCTCATATTTCTGATCGTGTACCGGGACCAGATGAAGCAAATTATGATACCGGACCCTTGGTAAGCCTGATCCGGTACCTCGCCAGAAACAGCGGTTCTGCCGTTCCTGCTGGAGCGGGGCAATGTTTTCCCCGAGGGGGGTTGCCAGTGGATGCCTGCGCTTTTTCTGCCATGAGTCCTTTCAAGAATTTTGTGAGGTACGCCTTGGTTATTTAGACGTGCCGTTGAGCAGTCGTCTGGACTTGAGTATCGACTCCGAAGAACTCTTCGCTCATGATTTCAGCTGCTAAATTGAATTCTTAGTTGATTCCTCGAGTGTAGTGTCTCCCTTGGTTGACCATACCTTTTCAATAAGTAATATGAGATATAGTAATGTTAATGTATAATTAAAATGAATATTTAATTCCGGCTAAGAGCGGATGATTTTAGTAAAGTGTGGTCTAGTGGTAGTTGAGCTGAATGAGAATCAGCAACTGTAAATTGTGATAACTCCTGTCTTTTGGCATTTCATAAATTGAGACTTAAACGAAATTAAGAGTATTTATTTGTGTTGAATTAGGGTATGATTTAAGTGTTTTCAGATGCTGGTGAGACCTTCAAGGTAATGGTATTTCTCTGTTTATTTTGGAATTTGTTGGGTTTGTGTCGCAGGTCATCAGTTGGGTTTCACCCACTGACGAGAGGTGTGTTTCCGACCTGGGTATGAAATTATGAGAAGGTTAGACTTTCTCGGTCAGCCGTGTCCGGCGGGAAACCGTTGCGACAATTGATGCCGTTTGGTCCCCGCTGTCGCAGTGAAGAATGATGCATGAGATCTACAACACAATGCTTTTAATGGTGAATTGGACACTCGGCGCTTTTCCGGATGACAATATGTATAACTGTTTCAAAGCACTCAATTAAATTACATTTCACGCAATTCTAAATTGACAACGCAGGCCGACTCGATTTTTGCTGACTTACAGTTGCGAGTTGATTTTAAGGTATTTTGATGTGCCGAAATCGAAAATCATATTAGTTTTCGTATATTACGTTACGTTTATCCCCTAAAGTACTTTGGATGTCCAAAAATGGACAAAATGTGGGTACTTTCCGTAAATTGTTTAAGGTAAACAAATGGTATTCAGAATTGTATGTTAAATAAGTTTTAAAAATGTAACATCGGCTAACAGATAACAATAGTAATTACATTAATGTAGTAATATATTTGTTTCCAAATAATGGACACCTTGAGTGTCCGCTATTGATAAGTTTCATTATAACCTTCAGTGCAGGGCGAGGTTGCCCAGTGGTTAGCGCGCGGGAGTTGCACTCGGTAGGCCCGGGTTCGATTCCCGCTACTGACAAAACAGCCGTCGTTTTCACGCGGAGTACGATCAAGTTAAACATGTAGGTCCGTAAGCCCTTCCGAGAGGTTGGTGGTAGGAGAAGGAGGGTATGGTCCCTGTGGATGCTTCCCCCACTGGGTTCCGGTCTAAATTGGCTGGCACTTCCCGGCCGTCCAAACAGTTACCTTACACCTTTCTGGTAGGTCGGACGGTCAGGGTCTCAACCATAACCTTCAGCGCAGAAACTACTTACGGTTTCATAGAAGAAATTTTCGCTTGAAAAATTTCTTTGCGTGGACTATACTTCAACAGTTCCTTTTAAAACTCCACCAGTAATCTGCCACCATATGAGTATCCGACCTTCCTTGGTATCGCTTTTCCGGTATTTTGATGTCTTGCTGGAACCTTCACCTTGTTCATCACTAACATCACCTAGATTCGTAAGAAATACATCAAGATGGTTTTCAGATTTTTATCAGCAAATCCCGAACGAATTGCGGGATCAAAAATCTGATTCCTGTAACATTATAGCAATAAACATAGAATGCGATATTTCGAAAACTTGACGCGATACAAAAAAATAGCGTCATATTTGAAATCAGCACACAAATACTAGTTAGAAATTAGTGTCATATCCAAGTCAGCATAATTTTTTTGTCGACCTGTGCAATTATCAACATGGGTACCATGTTGATAATTGCCAATTAGAAATATAATCCATATTGTCAATTAGCAGTATAATTCACAATAAGCAATTAATTCATCTATCAAAATATTTAATAATAATTTCATAAATTCAGCATGATTTTTAACTTAGCACCTTTTTTTGTAATTTTAACAATATTTTCGTTTATCGGGCACAAAATATCATCAAGTATTTCGATAAATGAGATACCAAGTTCGCTTAATTTATCGCCAAGCGTTACACACATATGGAAAGAAGAGCATTTTGTATATATAAATGACTATGTTGGCGGATATATATGCGCCAAATTTCATAACCCTTACTCAAAGTATCTTATCCCGGCTATGGAACAAACTAGATCCACGAGGATGAAGTAAACAAATTTATCACATAATGTTACATATAAAAATTAACATATTTCACAATAGTTAATATTATTTTTATGTGATATTTTTAATAAATTTGTTTGATGAAGTTTAATATCTTAAGAACGGATCATGCTAGCGTTCTAAAATTTGGGTCAATCGTTTTCTAATTTTTTTTATCTTTCTTCTTTTCAAAATTTTATTCGAAAATTTCGGGGGGTTCTGAATTTTCGATTGCGTTCAAAGTCCATAGGCTTTAAGTATTCCTAGATTGCAATTTCTGTACCAAATTTCTTTCAAAACCCACCATTAATTCAGTGACTCCGTGCTCAGATACACACACACAGACATCCCCTTAAAAACATTTGATTCGGGTTCAGGGATGCTTGAGAAATTTGGCATTCCGTTGAAAACTCGAATTCGTATTTTTGACCCCATTGCAATACTTTTCCTATAAATTTTACTATGTATATAGAATAAGTAAAAACTCAAGTAGCAATCCAATATTGGCCGTAATATTGGCAGCCGATATTGGATATATTGGATCAATATGAAAAGGTAGACATTTTGATGAAATTTGCCAGATATTGGCTTAAATATTGGGATAATAGTACGGCAATATTGTCGCTTTATTGGAATAATTTCCCTGATACTTTCCCTGATATTTACAACAATTTCCCTGATAATCAGGATATTTTTTATTCATCGTAGATGGACTTTAAAAAGTATTTGTTCTAAACATACTGTAATTTATTGTATGTATTCATGTGAATCTGTTTATGAAGACCATTTGTTGTTAAAGGTTTGCTTTTCCTTTTTATATATTTTAACTTTTTAATGCATTTTATGGTATTTTAATCTGTATTTTTTTAATGTATTTTCATTCCTGCACGCTGTAACTGGGACTACGTCCTGTAGCTTGCAGTCTTTTTCAAATAAATAAATAAATAAATAAATAAAAATGAATAAATATTGTAATGCATATAATTAGCCAATATTGGTGGTCAATGAAACCCCATTATTTCCCCAAAGTGGGGATTACTTTGGAAATATTTCCAATGTACTATCAAGACATAAAATATTCATCCAATATCGGATTAATATTAAATGCTACTAGGGAAGGAACACAAAAAAACACAAATAAAAATTCTTCTAATATAAGACAAAAAGCCAAAAAATGAATTTTAAAACATCGTCCATTAACATTTAGGCTTTAGTTACAGCCATCAAATATATGTCATCTTACAAATCCGCTGTTTTTATATTTTCCATAACAAAATGAACTTATATTTTTTGCAAAATGTTTCTCATGTCTTATAGGGAATTTAGATCACGATTATTTTAACCAATTCGGTAAGCCTGCCGTGAAATATTGTAAACTTTTTAACTTACAGATAAATTCAGTAATCGGAAATTTCTTATTCATTTTATAACATGTTTCCCTATAGTACCTTTAATAATTAAACAAAATAAATATCAAATACCAAATATTTCTTAGTCCACTGAACCTGAAATGTCAAGTTGACTTTTAATCATTTACCCCGGCATACTCGTATATAATTTTATTTTGCAGTCTCCCATGACAAATAAAAGGAAATTTGATGTTTTTTAATCATTTCCTTACGCTTCAAAACTGTTTATAAGGTAAACGCAATCTAATCAAAATGTTATTACTTTCCTTATATACATAATGTATAAGGAAAGTATTGTGATGGGGTTGAAAATTCGAATTCGAGTTTTTGACGGGAGAACACGTTTCAAGCATCCCTGATCACGAATCAAACATTTTTGAAGAGGTGCATGTGTGTGTGTGTGTGAAAGTATGTGTGTTTGTATGCCAGTGAGTCTGTGGAGACGATAAATGACGAACGAATGAACCGATTCGAACGAAATTTGTTACAAAAATCACAATCCGTAAACACTGGAAACCTATTGCTTTTATGAGCAATCGAATGTTCAGAACCCCCTTAAATTTTCGATTGAAATATTGAAAAAATCGACATATTGAAAACGATTGACATAAATTTTAGAACGCTAACATGAACCGTTCTTGAGATATTTCGTCATTTTTCAAACAAATTATCAAAAAGTCATATAAAATGTAAATAAAAATATTTCCTTTTGAGAAAAATGTTCAGTTATCATATGTAATACCATGCGATAAATTTGGTGACATCATTCTCGTGGAACTAGCTCGTTCCATTCAGGAAAAATATACTTTGAGTAATACTTTTGTATTTGGACGGCAGTAGTCATTCATCTGTTGTAAGAATAATTTATTTCTCCGTCCATAACGCTTGGCGAGATTTTCGTGACGAATTTGGCGGAATGTCGCCAACATGGTGGGATTTTTAATTGTTGCCAAATTAACAAAAATATCGCCAAATGGATAAAAATTACGGTAAATCAATAAAAATGACGACTAATTGAAGAAAATACAATATCTTGGAAAGAATATAAGAATCTACTATAAGAATAACATTTTTTTAACTGTAAAAATAGTAAATTCATTGCTTTATATAAGGAAAGCCATGTGTTGCCCACATCAGATTTTATTACTTTCCTTATATACATAATGTATAAGGAAAGTATTGTGACGGGGTCGATAATTCGAATTCGAGTTTTCGACCGGATAACACGTTTCAAGCATCCCTGATCACGAATCAAACATTTTTGAAGTGATGTCTGTGTGTGTGTGTGTGTGTGTGTGTGTGTGTTTGTTGAGACGATAACTGACGAACGAATTAACCGATTCGAACCAAATTTGGTACAAAAATCACAATCCGTAAACACTGGAAGCCTATTGTTTTTATACGCAATCAAATATTCTGAACTCACGTAAATTTTCGAATGAAATTTTGAAAAAACCGTCAAAAAATCAAAATCACTAATAAAGTTAAGCAACTAGACATTTCTAATGTAATGTTTCATTAGAAAACCATTGTGTGTGGACATAAATTTTAGAACGCTAACATGAACCGAAAACATTCTCGAAATATTGCAGATTTTTCAAAAAAATTATCAAAAAGTCATATAAAATTGAAAAAAAAATATTTCCTATTGAGAAACATGTTCACTTCTCATATGTAATATCATGCGATGAATTGGATGACATCATTCTCGTGGATCTAGCTCGTTCCCTTCATGAAAAAATATATTTTGAGTAATACTTTTGTATTTGAACGCCAATAGTCTGCTGTAAGAATATCTTATTTCTTCGTCCATAACGCTTGGCGAGATTTTGGCGACGAAATTGGCGGAATGTCGCCAACTTGGCGGCTTTTTGAAATGTTGCCAAATTAACGAAAATCTCGCCAAATGGATAAAAATTACGGTAAATCAATGAAAATGTCGACTAATTGTCGAAAATTCAATATCTTGAAAAGAATATTAGTATCTACTATAAGAAAAACCTTTTTTTTACTGTAAAAGTACATTCATTACATTATATAAGGAAAGTCATGTGTTGCCCACATCAGATTTTTTTATCAATGTACGATAAAATAAATGCTATAAAAGTAAATTATTTCATATGATATTTTGAAAGTGAATTGGAAATACGAAGATATTAGTAATAGATGTAAACTTAAGATGATATTAAATATGATTAATACAAAATGATACAAAAGGGTAGAGAATATGTGAAACCTTTTAACAAACATGAGTTTTAAAGTTAATTTTACAACATATTTTATAATATTGATAATATACCTAGAAAATGTATCTGGCGTTACCCGGGTGTTAAAGCAGGGATAAATTGAATTTATTAATATGAAAAAGTAACAAAATGATTACATCCTGACCATATAAATGACAGTGAAAATTGCAAAAAATTCATGTACACCAACATAACGGACGTGACACGACCCCATTCCCAAATCTAGAAAAATCTGATGTCGGCAACACATGATTTTCTTTTTGTAATTCAATTAATTTCCTACTTTTACAGTAAAAAAATTGGTTTTTAATAGTAGATACTTATATTTTTTCCAAGATATTGAATTTTTGTCAATTAGTCGTCATGTTCATTTATTTATCATCATTTTTATCCATTTGGCGATATTTTTGTTAATTTGGCAACATTTAAAAAAGTCGCCGAGTTGGTAACATTCCGCCAAATTCGGCGCCAAAATCTCGCCAAGCGTTATGGGCGAAGAAATAAGTTATTCTTATATAAGATAAATGACTATTAGCGGTCAAATACAAAATTATTACTCAAAAAGGCTTTTCTCATGAATGGAACGAGCTACATCCACGAGAATGATGTCACCCAATTTATCGCATGATATTACATATGGAAAGTGAAGGTTAATATTTAACAGTTAATATTTTTTTTTTAATTTATAGGATTTTTTGATAAATTTATTTGGAAATGTGCAATATCTCGAGAACAGTTCATGCTATCGTTCTAAAGTTTATGCCAATCATTTTCTAAGGACACATTACATAAGAAATGTCTATTTGCGTAACTTTATTAAAGGTTTTGATTTTCTATTGATCTTTTCAAAATTGCACTCGAATTTTTAGGGGGGTTCTGAACATTCGATTGTGTTTAAATACAATAGGCTTCCAGTATTCATGGATTTTAATTTGTGTACCAAATTTGATTCGAATCGCTCCATTCGTACGTGAGATATCGTCTCCACAAACGCACTGACACGCGCATAATTTCACACACACTCCAACTCAATGTTCGATTCGGGATCAGGGATGTTTGAAGTGTGCTCTCCCGTCGAAAACACAAATTCGAATTTTCGACCCCGTCACAATACTTTACTTATACATTATACTATACATAAAATTATGGAATCCGGTATTTTTATTTATGGGATGAAATGTTGGAAACTATGTTGAAATGTTGGTCACACTATGTAAGTTCTGATAGTAGTAATGATTAATATATTGGAATCCGGTATTAATTATATATGACATGACATTAACCATGTAGAAATGTTTGAAAATTTTGGAATGGACACATATGGCTTCCTACAGTTACGAATTATCAAGTCGACCAGTTTATTTTAAAGTATGGATCTTAAGTAATAAGTAGTATGTGATACGTAAAAATATATATATATATATATTATTATTATATTATTTATCTGCAGGTAGATGTGCAGAAATGCAAGCAGAGAAATATCCTTCAAAATATGAACTATTTGTATTTAGGGATGCAAATATATATAAATTGAGCCATTACGTAATTTTTGGACCACAACTATTTATTCAAAAGATAACATTAGAGTGGCATTAGAGAAAACAATATTACAGATCGGATATAATAGAAATAAATGCATGTAATATATCTTTAATTAAACTCAAACGATAATATTAAACTGACATTAGAGTAATCAACATTACGTATTCGATACATAATAGAAATACCTACATGTAATATATCTCTAATTAAATCAGCAAGTTGGAAACATTTTAGAATTGGTAATATGAGCAAAATGTTATCGAACGAATGATGTTTTTCCGGGTCTGAAATTCTTATTCTGTAAAAGCACTATTTTTTAAAAATATTGATTCATCTCATAAACGTTAAACTGCGATATAATGATTTTTTAATTTATTATTTGAAAAATATTTGCTCCGCTGCACTCAGGTGTTTAAATTAAATTTTCAATCAATAGTTCTTTTAGTTTGAATGTACTTTATCTACGACTAATAAATACGACAAAAACATGTTATAATTTAACATTATTTCATAAAAAGGGAAATGCTTCATTAAAATGTTAAAAGAAATGTATTAAGGGGCATAAATAATTAAAATTTATAATTTTGCCTGTTAAAACCAATTGTTTTAGTCGCTTGCTAGAATCAGAATTCATAATTACGCTCATACTGCTTTCATATTTCAGGAAAAATTATAATTTATTATCGCGGAGGGCGAAGTAGCCCAGAAGTTAGTGCGCGGGAATTGCACTTGGTAGGTGCGGATTCGATTCCCGCTTCTGCCGCCGTGTTGACACGGAGTACGATCATGTTAAACATGTGGGTCCGTAAGACCTTCCGAGAGGTCGGTGGTAGGGGAAGCTGGGTACGGTCCCTGTGGATGCCTCTCCCATTGGGTTCCGGTCTAAATTGGGTGAATAAAAATAAAGTTACGGAGATTGTCGCGGAGGGCAAAGTAGCCCAGTGGATAGCTCGCGGAAATTGCACTAGGTAGGCCCGGGTTTAATTCCCGCAACAATTATTAGAATTTTCAAGGGTAGCGAACAGGCTGTCCGCCGAAGGCGGCTAGTTGATAATAAAATTTAATATGTTAATAACGTAACCATATATTCGATGAATGCATATTTACGCATGAAGACAAAATTTAGTTGAAGAGCACGCGTTGGCCCATAATGTCTCGAGTTCGCATTTGTAATATAAACTATTCGTAATATAAACTATTCGTAATATAAACTATTCGTATTATTTGTAATATATGTTGCCAAATTAACGAAAATCTCGCCAAATGGATAAAAATTACGGTAAATCAATGAAAATGTCGACTAATTGTCGAAAATTCAATATCTTGAAAAGAATATTAGTATCTACTATAAGAAAAACCTTTTTTTTACTGTAAAAGTACATTCATTACATTATATAAGGAAAGTCATGTGTTGCCCACATCAGATTTTTTTATCAATGTACGATAAAATAAATGCTATAAAAGTAAATTATTTCATATGATATTTTGAAAGTGAATTGGAAATACGAAGATATTAGTAATAGATGTAAACTTAAGATGATATTAAATATGATTAATACAAAATGATACAAAAGGGTAGAGAATATGTGAAACCTTTTAACAAACATGAGTTTTAAAGTTAATTTTACAACATATTTTATAATATTGATAATATACCTAGAAAATGTATCTGGCGTTACCCGGGTGTTAAAGCAGGGATAAATTGAATTTATTAATATGAAAAAGTAACAAAATGATTACATCCTGACCATATAAATGACAGTGAAAATTGCAAAAAATTCATGTACACCAACATAACGGACGTGACACGACCCCATTCCCAAATCTAGAAAAATCTGATGTCGGCAACACATGATTTTCTTTTTGTAATTCAATTAATTTCCTACTTTTACAGTAAAAAAATTGGTTTTTAATAGTAGATACTTATATTTTTTCCAAGATATTGAATTTTTGTCAATTAGTCGTCATGTTCATTTATTTATCATCATTTTTATCCATTTGGCGATATTTTTGTTAATTTGGCAACATTTAAAAAAGTCGCCGAGTTGGTAACATTCCGCCAAATTCGGCGCCAAAATCTCGCCAAGCGTTATGGGCGAAGAAATAAGTTATTCTTATATAAGATAAATGACTATTAGCGGTCAAATACAAAATTATTACTCAAAAAGGCTTTTCTCATGAATGGAACGAGCTACATCCACGAGAATGATGTCACCCAATTTATCGCATGATATTACATATGGAAAGTGAAGGTTAATATTTAACAGTTAATATTTTTTTTTTAATTTATAGGATTTTTTGATAAATTTATTTGGAAATGTGCAATATCTCGAGAACAGTTCATGCTATCGTTCTAAAGTTTATGCCAATCATTTTCTAAGGACACATTACATAAGAAATGTCTATTTGCGTAACTTTATTAAAGGTTTTGATTTTCTATTGATCTTTTCAAAATTGCACTCGAATTTTTAGGGGGGTTCTGAACATTCGATTGTGTTTAAATACAATAGGCTTCCAGTATTCATGGATTTTAATTTGTGTACCAAATTTGATTCGAATCGCTCCATTCGTACGTGAGATATCGTCTCCACAAACGCACTGACACGCGCATAATTTCACACACACTCCAACTCAATGTTCGATTCGGGATCAGGGATGTTTGAAGTGTGCTCTCCCGTCGAAAACACAAATTCGAATTTTCGACCCCGTCACAATACTTTACTTATACATTATACTATACATAAAATTATGGAATCCGGTATTTTTATTTATGGGATGAAATGTTGGAAACTATGTTGAAATGTTGGTCACACTATGTAAGTTCTGATAGTAGTAATGATTAATATATTGGAATCCGGTATTAATTATATATGACATGACATTAACCATGTAGAAATGTTTGAAAATTTTGGAATGGACACATATGGCTTCCTACAGTTACGAATTATCAAGTCGACCAGTTTATTTTAAAGTATGGATCTTAAGTAATAAGTAGTATGTGATACGTAAAAATATATATATATATATATTATTATTATATTATTTATCTGCAGGTAGATGTGCAGAAATGCAAGCAGAGAAATATCCTTCAAAATATGAACTATTTGTATTTAGGGATGCAAATATATATAAATTGAGCCATTACGTAATTTTTGGACCACAACTATTTATTCAAAAGATAACATTAGAGTGGCATTAGAGAAAACAATATTACAGATCGGATATAATAGAAATAAATGCATGTAATATATCTTTAATTAAACTCAAACGATAATATTAAACTGACATTAGAGTAATCAACATTACGTATTCGATACATAATAGAAATACCTACATGTAATATATCTCTAATTAAATCAGCAAGTTGGAAACATTTTAGAATTGGTAATATGAGCAAAATGTTATCGAACGAATGATGTTTTTCCGGGTCTGAAATTCTTATTCTGTAAAAGCACTATTTTTTAAAAATATTGATTCATCTCATAAACGTTAAACTGCGATATAATGATTTTTTAATTTATTATTTGAAAAATATTTGCTCCGCTGCACTCAGGTGTTTAAATTAAATTTTCAATCAATAGTTCTTTTAGTTTGAATGTACTTTATCTACGACTAATAAATACGACAAAAACATGTTATAATTTAACATTATTTCATAAAAAGGGAAATGCTTCATTAAAATGTTAAAAGAAATGTATTAAGGGGCATAAATAATTAAAATTTATAATTTTGCCTGTTAAAACCAATTGTTTTAGTCGCTTGCTAGAATCAGAATTCATAATTACGCTCATACTGCTTTCATATTTCAGGAAAAATTATAATTTATTATCGCGGAGGGCGAAGTAGCCCAGAAGTTAGTGCGCGGGAATTGCACTTGGTAGGTGCGGATTCGATTCCCGCTTCTGCCGCCGTGTTGACACGGAGTACGATCATGTTAAACATGTGGGTCCGTAAGACCTTCCGAGAGGTCGGTGGTAGGGGAAGCTGGGTACGGTCCCTGTGGATGCCTCTCCCATTGGGTTCCGGTCTAAATTGGGTGAATAAAAATAAAGTTACGGAGATTGTCGCGGAGGGCAAAGTAGCCCAGTGGATAGCTCGCGGAAATTGCACTAGGTAGGCCCGGGTTTAATTCCCGCAACAATTATTAGAATTTTCAAGGGTAGCGAACAGGCTGTCCGCCGAAGGCGGCTAGTTGATAATAAAATTTAATATGTTAATAACGTAACCATATATTCGATGAATGCATATTTACGCATGAAGACAAAATTTAGTTGAAGAGCACGCGTTGGCCCATAATGTCTCGAGTTCGCATTTGTAATATAAACTATTCGTAATATAAACTATTCGTAATATAAACTATTCGTATTATTTGTAATATATGTTGCCAAATTAACGAAAATCTCGCCAAATGGATAAAAATTACGGTAAATCAATGAAAATGTCGACTAATTGTCGAAAATTCAATATCTTGAAAAGAATATTAGTATCTACTATAAGAAAAACCTTTTTTTTACTGTAAAAGTACATTCATTACATTATATAAGGAAAGTCATGTGTTGCCCACATCAGATTTTTTTATCAATGTACGATAAAATAAATGCTATAAAAGTAAATTATTTCATATGATATTTTGAAAGTGAATTGGAAATACGAAGATATTAGTAATAGATGTAAACTTAAGATGATATTAAATATGATTAATACAAAATGATACAAAAGGGTAGAGAATATGTGAAACCTTTTAACAAACATGAGTTTTAAAGTTAATTTTACAACATATTTTATAATATTGATAATATACCTAGAAAATGTATCTGGCGTTACCCGGGTGTTAAAGCAGGGATAAATTGAATTTATTAATATGAAAAAGTAACAAAATGATTACATCCTGACCATATAAATGACAGTGAAAATTGCAAAAAATTCATGTACACCAACATAACGGACGTGACACGACCCCATTCCCAAATCTAGAAAAATCTGATGTCGGCAACACATGATTTTCTTTTTGTAATTCAATTAATTTCCTACTTTTACAGTAAAAAAATTGGTTTTTAATAGTAGATACTTATATTTTTTCCAAGATATTGAATTTTTGTCAATTAGTCGTCATGTTCATTTATTTATCATCATTTTTATCCATTTGGCGATATTTTTGTTAATTTGGCAACATTTAAAAAAGTCGCCGAGTTGGTAACATTCCGCCAAATTCGGCGCCAAAATCTCGCCAAGCGTTATGGGCGAAGAAATAAGTTATTCTTATATAAGATAAATGACTATTAGCGGTCAAATACAAAATTATTACTCAAAAAGGCTTTTCTCATGAATGGAACGAGCTACATCCACGAGAATGATGTCACCCAATTTATCGCATGATATTACATATGGAAAGTGAAGGTTAATATTTAACAGTTAATATTTTTTTTTTAATTTATAGGATTTTTTGATAAATTTATTTGGAAATGTGCAATATCTCGAGAACAGTTCATGCTATCGTTCTAAAGTTTATGCCAATCATTTTCTAAGGACACATTACATAAGAAATGTCTATTTGCGTAACTTTATTAAAGGTTTTGATTTTCTATTGATCTTTTCAAAATTGCACTCGAATTTTTAGGGGGGTTCTGAACATTCGATTGTGTTTAAATACAATAGGCTTCCAGTATTCATGGATTTTAATTTGTGTACCAAATTTGATTCGAATCGCTCCATTCGTACGTGAGATATCGTCTCCACAAACGCACTGACACGCGCATAATTTCACACACACTCCAACTCAATGTTCGATTCGGGATCAGGGATGTTTGAAGTGTGCTCTCCCGTCGAAAACACAAATTCGAATTTTCGACCCCGTCACAATACTTTACTTATACATTATACTATACATAAAATTATGGAATCCGGTATTTTTATTTATGGGATGAAATGTTGGAAACTATGTTGAAATGTTGGTCACACTATGTAAGTTCTGATAGTAGTAATGATTAATATATTGGAATCCGGTATTAATTATATATGACATGACATTAACCATGTAGAAATGTTTGAAAATTTTGGAATGGACACATATGGCTTCCTACAGTTACGAATTATCAAGTCGACCAGTTTATTTTAAAGTATGGATCTTAAGTAATAAGTAGTATGTGATACGTAAAAATATATATATATATATATTATTATTATATTATTTATCTGCAGGTAGATGTGCAGAAATGCAAGCAGAGAAATATCCTTCAAAATATGAACTATTTGTATTTAGGGATGCAAATATATATAAATTGAGCCATTACGTAATTTTTGGACCACAACTATTTATTCAAAAGATAACATTAGAGTGGCATTAGAGAAAACAATATTACAGATCGGATATAATAGAAATAAATGCATGTAATATATCTTTAATTAAACTCAAACGATAATATTAAACTGACATTAGAGTAATCAACATTACGTATTCGATACATAATAGAAATACCTACATGTAATATATCTCTAATTAAATCAGCAAGTTGGAAACATTTTAGAATTGGTAATATGAGCAAAATGTTATCGAACGAATGATGTTTTTCCGGGTCTGAAATTCTTATTCTGTAAAAGCACTATTTTTTAAAAATATTGATTCATCTCATAAACGTTAAACTGCGATATAATGATTTTTTAATTTATTATTTGAAAAATATTTGCTCCGCTGCACTCAGGTGTTTAAATTAAATTTTCAATCAATAGTTCTTTTAGTTTGAATGTACTTTATCTACGACTAATAAATACGACAAAAACATATTATAATTTAACATTATTTCATAAAAAGGGAAATGCTTCATTAAAATGTTAAAAGAAATGTATTAAGGGGCATAAATAATTAAAATTTATAATTTTGCCTGTTAAAACCAATTGTTTTAGTCGCTTGCTAGAATCAGAATTCATAATTACGCTCATACTGCTTTCATATTTCAGGAAAAATTATAATTTATTATCGCGGAGGGCGAAGTAGCCCAGAAGTTAGTGCGCGGGAATTGCACTTGGTAGGTGCGGATTCGATTCCCGCTTCTGCCGCCGTGTTGACACGGAGTACGATCATGTTAAACATGTGGGTCCGTAAGACCTTCCGAGAGGTCGGTGGTAGGGGAAGCTGGGTACGGTCCCTGTGGATGCCTCTCCCATTGGGTTCCGGTCTAAATTGGGTGAATAAAAATAAAGTTACGGAGATTGTCGCGGAGGGCAAAGTAGCCCAGTGGATAGCTCGCGGAAATTGCACTAGGTAGGCCCGGGTTTAATTCCCGCAACAATTATTAGAATTTTCAAGGGTAGCGAACAGGCTGTCCGCCGAAGGCGGCTAGTTGATAATAAAATTTAATATGTTAATAACGTAACCATATATTCGATGAATGCATATTTACGCATGAAGACAAAATTTAGTTGAAGAGCACGCGTTGGCCCATAATGTCTCGAGTTCGCATTTGTAATATAAACTATTCATGATCATTGAATATGTTTTATAAGTTTAATAATTGGTCAATAGCTCTTTAAATTGATAATTTTAACAATGAATGTAGCAGGGATGGTCTATTTTAATTCCGGCCGAAGCGGTTGTTAAAACATTTCCGTTAAATTCGGCACAGACATTGGTGTTTTATACAATTTAATTTAGTTAAAAAATTCGATAAATGAATGTTTAAATTATTTTAAATGTTGAAACTCATACAGAATTTTGAACTCTTTCCTGAATTTGATGCTATCGCATCATTATTGAAGCTCAATGTGTAGCTGGTCCGGAAAATTAAATGTTGCAAGGAACTTGTAAATCTTTGAATTTGAAGTGGCATCTCCAGAACAGGAAATGTAAATTAATATTCAGTCCCCCAATCTTCTGCGGAATTTGATGCTGAATCCATATACAGTCATAATCCAAGCCAATCCTGAGAAATAAGCGTTTTAATGACAATTTTGAACTGAAAGTAGTAAAGGAACCTTTTGGGAAAATCTGTAGTGAATGACCTTACTCCTCCAGAATTGATTTATGAATCTATATCAATTTTCATCTAAGCACTATCTATACCCAACTTCGAAATATGGAAATTTCAAGGAAAATAATATTTTTAAAACCGAAATGGAAAAATAATAGGAAGTTGAAATCCTTAGTGAAGACTTGCTTCTCCTCCAGCTTTTGATGCTGAACCTATATCAAGTAAACACTATTTAGATCCTGAGAAAAATGCTTCAGAATAAATTTTTGGTAAAAGCAATGGTAAGACAAAATGTTTGCCTCCAATAATATCCCGCTATTGATAGTTATGTTATATTGTTATGAATGTAATGTTGTTTTCTTTTTATAATGTTTATATAAACCTGTTATTTTAAATATTTTGCAACTGCGGAAATGCCTGTTTATTGTTTATTTTCGAATTGAATATTCATGGTATGTGAATCTACATCTACCAAAACCGTTTTAAATCTGTTATTTCCTATTCTTATTCTTAAAAAAATTCCCCCCTGAGGCTCCAGCTAACTGTTTGTTATTAAATTAGAGTGACACCCCTGATTGTTGAAATTCTTTGTAAATGCAAATACAAATGTTCAATTAATATTTGAAACAAATGTATACAATCACATGTAACAACAAAAAAGTTTATGGGTTAACATATAATATATTACAATTAGCATTATTTTGTTGAACACACATGATATTCAGCAAAATAAAATTAAAGTGATTTTATTCAAACACATTCAAGATAAGCCGTTGACGAGTTTTTTAAAATTGTTTAGCAATTTGAATGATTTATCGAAATATTAATTGCAAAATATATCATAAGATACACTAAAGCAAGAATTTAATTTAAACTTCCAATCAATACTTGAGTCACCTTTAATTTCGTTTTTTCTCTGCTTCGAGAGCTTGCGTAAGAAAATTGAATTTTATTAAATTAATTTTTGCTTCTGTTTCAAGACTGTTTATTTGATAAAAATTAATCTAATCAGCAATGTTTTATAGCTTTTATCATTAGTGGGATGAAAGAACTGCTATAAAAAGTAATTAATTCATATAAGACTTTCGAAATTGAATAAGAAGCCAATACCAGCATTTGACGTGATTAAATTTGCTTATTTTGAAAATAAGCAATGCATTAATCGTATGTGATATTAAACGCGTTACTACAAATTAATTAAAAAACCCATTAAAATGTAATCTTATTAATGAATTTAATTTCTCTACTTATTCAAAAGATGTCTCTTTGCAATTTCTTTAATATAAAGTTGGGCACTCAACCTGGCAGCCAATAAAAAGATGTCAGTTTGACATAATGGGGGTTAAGATTCGTTCATTATCCAGAGTGAACTTTGAGAGGAGTTGACACACATCATTACAGTTAAAAATTGTTTGTTAATTTTTAAGTGGTAACATCCGGGTAAACAACTTGCTCAAAGATTTTAAATTGCTCTGTGCACACAGGATCCACTGACGTCCAAGGAGATTTAGTGACGTCGTTGAACAAATCTGGTTTTCCTTAAGAGCCCGAAAACAAAATGAGCGCATCCTTGATCCCATTTATCATATGCGCAAAGCAAGGTAATAATAATTAAGTCTGAAACAAGTATCCTCTGGTGTTTTTGCTCCGTTGTTAGTTCTGATTTACCTCACCATAACATTTAAAATTTTATATAAATATACTTTTGCTACTTCAAGTGCTAGTTAAAAGTCCTAGATTTACTTTAATCAAAATCATTTCCCATTAAGTTATTGCAAATAGGTCTTTCATGAAATAATTTTACTTGACACAATTTTATCTAAATGTCTGGAACTTAAATGTGTGAAATGTCTGGAACTTGAATTTGTACTATTAGATCAAATATCAAGGGGACACAAACTATTAAAATCATTTTATTACTACATTTCAGACGCTATCTTTACAAAAAGATAATGCCGATCCGGTGGTCGAGCGGTCATTGCGTTTCCGTCTGATCGCTGCATTGCCGGGTTGTGGGTTCGAATCCCGCCAGAGGGCGGGGATGTTGTCATGTCGAAGCCAAGTCAGACTTCTACCCTTCGGGGGCTTCTATAAAAAAGTGAAGCTGCAAATCTCCTCCCATTCGCCATGGGACACCCTTAAAGGGGGGTCTTGTGGACCTGATGCGTAGGCGCACCTTCACCACGGGGGAATTAGTACATACTAAAAGATAATTCTACACTTCCAACCACAATATGTATATCATTAGATGGCATAAGATTTGGAGTCACTATATATAAGATCTCATATGTTGCCAATCCGTCAACATACATTAAAACAGTTATTATTTACATAATAGAAAAAATTATAAATACTTTATTCTCTTATGAAAATTTAAAGTTCAATTACATATGTTACATACAACAAATAAATATTTAAGAAACATACAGAAAAAAACTATTAACTTTAAGAAATTACAGGGGGAATATTAATCCAAAGAAATTAAATTCATCATAAGTAATAAACCGTTAAAATATTAGGTAAGTGGTTAGTTTGAACTTTTTGGAATCAGGTATTAATCACCAAGCTAATACAACAGGAAAAAGAAGAAACTTTTTGAAAAATAATTTGGTAAATGTTTCATTGAAAAACGTGTGTGAAAACATAGCTATGGTTTCTCGTTTTTAATATCTGAATGCTGTTTGGTCATTATGATACTTACATAAAATTTGGTACCATTGGCAACTTATTGGTGTTGTTGCTACAAGATAAGATGTACTGTATACATCGCAGACTTATTCAAAGCATATAATTGATTAATATAAATACGGCTAAAAATAGAATTTAAGAAAAAATGCTTAGTTATAAATTTAATACATTTTAATACATACTTTTTAATTTTTTACATAATAAATTTGAAGTATCTAGCATATGTATGGTTGAAAATAGTTAAACTCTTTATATTTCAAATAAAATTAACAAAAACTTAAATAACGAAACTCAAATTCATATTTCAACCTACAATCTCGTGTTGCGTACGGTATTATAATACTAGGGATTATTTCTGAGTTATTGCGACAATATATTTATTATTTTATATTTTTATTATTCTGAATGTGATTGTCATTTTTCACATTGCTTTGCTTTAGTTAATCGTTTTGTCCCGTTTTGTGACATTTGTGATACTATAGGTTCATATAGAATTAGATTATTTATCATTATCAACTAAAGAATGAAAGTATTATATTGAACGAAATGTAGATATCCCGTTTTGTGACATTTGTGATAATATTGGTTCTACCAGAATTACATTTTTTAGCATTATTAACTAAAGAACGAAAGGAATCTATTGAACGAAACATAGGTATCCTGTTTTATGACATTTGTGATATAGGTTCTACCAGAATTAAATTATTTAGCATTATTAAATAAAGAACGAAATTAGTCTATTGAACGAAACGTAGATATCCCGTTTTGTGACATTTATGATATAGTTTCTACCAGGATTAAATTGTTTAACATTATTAACTAAAGAGCGAAAGTAATCTATTCCTCAAATGTAGATATCCCGTATTATTACATGTGTGATACTGTAGTTTCTACCAGAATTAAATTAGTAGCGTAATTCGTTTTCACATGGTTCTCATTTGGCGTTCTGCTTTTGAATTTTTTGCACTAAAATACTCGTAAGTTTCTAAAAAAGCCGTATTCATTTTTATCATTTTTATGCAGCATTTTGTTCTGCGTTTACTTTATCGATTGGTATACAGAAACAAGTTTTTTTTCTTTAAAAGTGTTAAATTTCCGTTTAAGTTCATATTTAAAGTTCTTTTTATGTGAAAACGTATTAAGTTTCCTCTCAAGTTTATTCGATATTATTGCCATAATGTAATTCTAGGTCACTTTCTTCATGCACATTAATGCATTTATGCCATGATCTGCATATCGCCATAAACGGGAATAAACAATGGTTAGCATTCATCACATTGTTTGCTTTGCATAATGAAACTCATAAAAGGCACTTAGTATCCACACAATGCATTGATTTAGATTACCGTTACCTAACAAAATGTATTTCCTGAGAACTATAAAATTGCTTCCTTTCTACAAATATGTATTAAGTAACCCTTTGAACTAAGTGCCTTTCCATAAATATGCAAAAATAGGTGCAGCAGTTGAAATTCCGTTTTCGACTGGCATGCCAACTGGGACTATCAGTATCCGCAAATTTCAAACTATTAGTATTCGAAAGGCACCTTACATAAAGTACAGAACTCAGACTCACGCAAAATCGAAATTGAAGTAACGGCGTGCCTAAGACGTTTATTACACTAAGGTCATGTAGCCTTTTATTTTATTGCTTTCTTTTTGTGTAACAAAAGTGCCTTTCTTCTCGTCGGTAAAATGTATTTGTTTGACTTGTCGGTTACATTAAGTAAAAATGAAAAATAAATTTAACATACGTTTTGACTGTAGCATATATTTAAAAGGTGGCTGTAACTTAAATTTGGAAAAATGGTTTTTTTTATAAAATTTCTGATGGATTTCTTTATATAAGAATCAATTCTTTAAAGATGTTAGAAAATTACTTGTTTATTACTTCCCTTTTATACATAATATATAAGGAAATTGAGACGGTGTCAAAAATTCGAATTCGAGTTTACGACGGGAGAGCACGTTTCAAGCATACCTGATCACGAATCAAACATTTTTGAGGTGATGTCTGTGTGTGTGTGAATGTGTATGTGTGTGTGTGGGTGCGTGTGGGTGTGTGTCAGTGAGCCTTTGGAGACGATATCTCACGAACGAATGGAGCTATTCGAATGAAATTTGGTACAAAAATCACAATCCGTGAATACTTGAAGCCTATTGTTTTTAAAAGTAATCGAATGTTCGGAACCCCGCTAAATTTCCGAGTGAAATTCTGAAAAAATCATCAAAAAGTCAAAACCTTTAATAAAGTTAAGCAACTATACATTTCTGATGTAATTTTTCCTTAGAAAGCGATTGGCATAAGCTTTAGAACGCTAGGATGAACCATTCTCGAGATATTACACATTTTTCAAATAAATTTATTAAAAAATCCCATAAATTAAAACAAAAAAGTAACTGTTGAGAAACATGTGCACTTTCATATGTAATATCATGCGATAAATTGGATGACATCATTCTCGTGGATATAGCTCGTTCCATTCATAAGAAAAGATACTTTGAGTAATAATTTTGTATTTGAACGCCAATAGTCATTTACCTGCTATAAGAATAACGTATTTCTCCGTCCATAACGCCTCGCGAGATTTTGGCGACGAATTTGGCGGAATGTCGCCATCTTGGGGACTTTTTTAAATGTATCCAAATTAACGAAAGTCGCGCCAAATGAATAAAAATGACGACTAGTTGTCGAAAATTCAATATCTTGGAAATAATATAAGTATCTGCTATAAGAATAACATGTTTTTAATCTGTAAAAGTAGTAAATTCATTGCATTATATAAGGAAAGTCATGGCCGCATCAGGTTTTTGTTTTCATGCAGCAATTCATGCTGCGTTTACTTTATTGCTTGTTGCACAGAGAAATAGTTTGCACATTAATAGTGTTAGATCTCCTTTTACTTTCATGTTTACAGTTCCTGTTTATGTTAAAAAGTATTAAGTTTTCTCTAAAAATTTAGTGGATAATATTGACATAATGCAATTCTAGGCCACTTTCTCCATGCATATTATTGCATTTACGCCGTAATCTACATATTGTCATTAACGAGAAGAAACATTGATTAGCATTCATCACATTGTTTGCTCAGCATAATGAAACTCATAAAAGGCACTTAGTACCCACACAATGTAGCAATTTATATTACAGTCACCTAACAAAATGTATTTCCCCAGAACTATACAACTGCTTCCTTTATACAAATATGTATTAAATAAACCTCTGAGCTGAGTGCCTTTCCATAAATATTCAGAAATGGGTGCAGCAGTTGAAATTCCGTTTTCGACAGACATGCCAACTGGGACTATCAGTATCCGCAAATTTCAAACTATTAGTATTCGAAAGGCACCTTACATAAAGTACAGAACTCAGACTCACGCAAAATCGAAATTGAAATAACGGCTTGCCTAAGGCGTTTATTACACAAAGGTCATGTAACCTTTTATTTTATTGCTTTATTTTTTTGTAACAAAAGTGCCTTTCTTCTCGTCGTTAAATGTATTTGTTTGATTTGGCGGAAATATTAAGTAAAAGTGAAAAGTAAATTTAACATACGTTTTGGCGGTAGGATATATGTAAAAGGTGGCGGTAACTTAAATTTGAAAGAAATGATTTTTGTATAATATTTCTGATGGATTTCTTTAAGAAGCAATAATTTAAATATGTTAGGAAATTACTTTTTTTATTATATTTATGCAGAAATGTATGCTGCGTTTACTTCATTGGTTGTTGCTCAGCGAAATGGTTTGTACTTTAAAAGTGTTAGATCCCATTTTAATTTCGTGTTTACAGTTTCTGTTTATGTTAAAAAGTATTAAGTTTCCTCTTCAATTTAGTCGATAATATTGACATAATGTAATTCTAGGTCACTTTCCCAATGCATAACAATGCATTTATGCCGTAGTCTACATATCGCCATAAACGAGAGGAAACATTGATTAGAATTCATCACATTGTTTGTTCAGCATAATGAGACTCATAAAAGGCACTTAGTACCCACACAATGAAGCAATTTATATTACAGTTACCTAACAAAAGGTATTTCCCCAGAACTATAAAACTGCTTCTTTTATACAAATATGCATTAAGTAAACCTCTGAGCTGAGTGCCTTTCCATAAATATTCAGAAATGGGTGCAGCAGTTGAAATTCCGTTTTCGACAGGCATGCAAACTGGGATTATCAGTATCCGAAAATTCCAAACTTTTAGTATTCGAAAGGCACCTTCCACAAAGTACAGAACTCAGACTCACGCAAAATCAAAATTGAAGTAACAGCGTGCCTAAGGCGTTTATTACACTAAGGTCATGTAACCTTTTATTTTATTGCTTTGTTTTTATGTAACAAAAATGTCTTTCTTCTCATCGGTAAAATGCATTTGTTTGACTTGGTGGTAACTTGAAGTTAAAGTAAAAAATCAATTTAACGTACGTTTTGACGGTAGCATATATTAAACAAGAAAGATCAATCATGCATAAGCATTGATTATGAAACACTTTCCAACTGAAATGTAATTTCATTTAAAAATTTCTAAAATGTGATTCATTCAGTGGTAATATATTTTACATTATCACAGTACTACAGTAATTTATTATACTTAAATATTTAAAACTGTATCGAAATATAAATCATCTGATTCTTTATGCAAAATCAATGAATATTTCATTCATATAACTTGTATTCCAGAATCCAGAGCTAAATAATTTTGTGTGAAAAAAATTCAGCAATTCTTATGTAATTCATCTTACAATCGCTTGAGATATTTGCATTCTGCATAGGTTAAAATTAGGCTTCCTTGAAGAAATAATAAAAGTTTAGGGATCATTTAAAATCACAACTATTGTAATTGCATAGGCACGGAATTTAGATACACAGATAATACACAGATAATATATATGTGTATGTGTATGTACTCAAAGTATTGGAATCGTGCCGAAGATCGGAACTCGAATTTTCAAAGTATCTACACATTTTGGGACTTCTAGCACACGAAAAAACTTCTTTTAGGAAGACGTCTGTGTGTGTAAGGGTGTATCTGTGTATGTTTCTGTGTGTCTGTGTGGATATTACATCCACTCTAATTGAAAAACTAATGGACCGAATTTCATACAATTTGGTAGGTATGTTTTTTGTGGGAAATCCTGATGTTCATTAGATTATAGTACGATTCGTAATAAAAGAATCTGTCTTCTTTGCGAAATGGCCGCAGAAATTGCCTTTATCCACTCTAGCTAAAAACTAATGAACCAAATTTAACAAAATTTGGAGTATAATATTTCAATAACCTACAAGTGATTTATATACCAAATTTAACAAAATTTTGTATATAAATCATTTGTAGGTTATTCTACTACGATTCGGGAAAAAGGAACGGACTATTTTTGCGAAATGGCCAGCAAAAATCGTTATATATAAAAATAAAAGACTACGTGTGCTCAATTATATCAATTAAATTCCTATTTTATATGTGATTTTTGACAACAAAAAGAATAAGACTAACCCCATTACTCTAGGACTAGCCGTTCTTGAGATATTCTAGTTTTTTCGCGTTTTCGCTACGCCACCTTTGACAATAAGTCCAGCTATCAAATGAGAACCAAATTTAAGTTTAACGTGTAATTTCAATGTCATTTAAAATACTTATGTTGTGCAGATAAACTCAAATTATCATTGAATAAATAAAGAGAACGAATATGAGTCTGCAGGGAAAGACATGTGCTGTCCACATCAGAATTTTTAACAATATTACACCAATGATTTATAGAAGTGAACGGGGATTATTTTCAGGCCATTTCGAGAAAAATGTATGATCTATATTTAAAGATCCATCAAATTTTTGTCGAATAAAATGTTCAACAAATTTAAGCTGTGTACCAAATTTTAACTCTCTAGGACGTAGGAAAGTGCATTTAAAATGCCATCAATTAAATTTATCATGAAGAGTTATATAAAATTTAAAAAAAAATGAAAAATAGTTATCTACCAAATTTATTTTAAAATATGAAGCCACTCCCATATGCAAAACGTTTAAACAAATGGAGAGATATTTATTATATAACATCTCCCTCTTTTCTTTCTGGAAGATATCCCAAAGTCAGAATTTAATTGAATTTGTTTTTTTCCCTATATTAAATAATTTTTTTAATTAAAAAACTACTTAACATATTTTACTGAATTTTTTTTTATATATTCTATGGGATAATGTGAATATTTCCTAAAAATTTCGAAGCAATTCGTGAATTTTAAATTTACTTAAAAAATGTTTGAAAAATTAGGTCCCATAGGGTTCAATGTATTTCATTTTTTCAACCCGGGTTCAATAAAAAACTAATTGGGTGATATTATTTATTTATATTCCCATAGGTCCTACAGACCGTCTGAACAACATACTAAAATTTCATTTTGATAAACTCATTTTTACGGCAGTTATCGTGCTAACGGACAGACAGACAGACAGACAGACAGACAGACAGACAGACATACAGACAGACAGACAGACAGACAGAATGAACAGACAGACAGACAGACAGACAGAATGAACAAAGTCATAAACACTTTTCAACTTTGTTGTAAAGTGTTAAAAAGTCGCGGTAACTTAAATTTGACAAAATGGATTTTTTATAACATTCCTGATGGATTTCTTTATATAAAAAGCAATACTTTAAATATCTTAGAAAATTACTTTTTTTATTATTTTTATGCAGAAATGTATGCTGCGTTTACTTTATTAGTTGTTCCACAGAGAAATGGTTTGTACTTAAAAAGTATTAGGCGTCCTTTTAATTTTATGTTTGCACTTCATGTTTATGGTGAAAAGCATTAAGTTTCCTCTCAAGTTAATTACGCTAAGGTCATGTAACCTTTAATTTTGTTGCTTTGTTTTTATGTAACAAAAGTGCCTTTGTTCTCATCGACAAAATATATTTGTTTGATTTGACGGTAACATAAATTAAAAATAAAACATAAATTTAACATACTTATATGGCGGTAGCATAAATGTAAAAAGTGGTGGTAACTTGGATTTAAAAATGAGGATTGTTTTTTTTATACAATCACTGATGAATTTCTTTATATTAGAAGTAATACTTTAAAGATCTTAGAAAAATAATACCAAGATTGTATTTTGTTGAAGACAACAGCTTTTACGTATCAGTTTTGTACCTACTATTTATTCATTCAAATGCAGTAATAAATCCTCATATCTTGGTTATTCTTCTTGAGAATTTCACTGTAGATTACACACTTATCATCAACATGTTTTGATGTATCATTGCAAGAACGTCCATCACATCCAATACGATTAATTTTTGTCTCGTCTGAAACTATTACAAGTCATTAATCAGCAGCATGCCAATGCTGGAGTCCTTTTGCTAAATTCAATCGTAGACTCAAATGACGTTCACACAATGCAGATATTTTATCCCTTTTGCTATCATATCATTTTCGGGTAAGAATCTAAGAACGGTGGACACACTAACAACGACTCTTGGATTTTTCAGAAGAAGACTTTTACATTTAGCAGCTGTAGCTGCCCTCTCTCTTGTCCCCAAAAACACAACATAAAAATCAACACAAATATAAAGCAGGATTGATTCCTATGCTTTGATAACAATTTTTTACTGTAGATACAGTTGATTTTCCAACTTCACAGTTTGCTTAAACTTTTTCAATGCTTAAAGCTTGTTCAAGAAGATATATTATACGTAGAGTTTCTGTTGTCATTTGACAAAATAATATCAAACATGGCTCTAAAGTTTCGTAAATTATGACGTAATTTTGCAACTGGTTATTTTAAGCAGCTTCCTTAATAATATGCAAGTGGATTCATTGTGAGCGTTTGTGATATTTTCAGTAATTTCCGGAAAACATTATTTTTCATACAGTAAAAACCTTGAGAATATTTAGATAGGCACTGCATGTGTCGCATCTTAACGATTTACAGATAGAATTATTTTAACTTTCTAACAATTGATAAATATGAAATGCTGGGAGTACCATAATGCCAATTTGTCGCACCAATAAAAGTAGAAAATATATTTGACCAGAATTCCGGATTACGGAATCCCTGAAGTCCAGTAATGAATGCTTTCTTAAGAAATTAATTTTCGACAGTTACAACAAAGTGGAATATAAGTGTCCGATAATACCGTGTTATTAGTATTCGAAAAGCATATGCGAAAAAATACAGCACACTCACGCAAAATCAAAATTTTGGTAGTTACGTGCCAAAGAAGTTTTTTACGAAGGTCATGAACCAACGCTTTCTTTCATTTTTTTTTTGTTATAAAATGCTACACAGTTCTTTTTGGCCGGCCACACAACTTGATACCATAAACCCCCTGGGTTGGTCGTGTGGTCTGGGCCTTCAACAGTTCTTTTTGTAATCAAAATGTACTAATTTGAATTGTACAGCCAATGTTCATTTATGCACATTTTTAGTAAAAATGCATGCAATCTTCCACGTGCCTTTACTTTTATTGATGGTATGTAGTAAATCATTTAGGTTTAGAGTTTTAAAATTCGTCTCTAATATAAAAAGAACTTCCTTCGGATTTTCTACGATATGGCAAGAGATATCTTCATATCATATCATTGCAAATTGATGCATACATACAAATAAAGCCAATACATATGTTTCTACGTCTGGTTTCCAACTAATTCGGTGCTGCACACCATATTCGACGCTACACACCATATTAGACGCTACACACTATATTAGTGGGGACACTAACAGCAAAGATCGTCACATGTGTGACAGTGACGTTGTAGTCACGTGATACCTGGGTCACAATGTGACATCGTATTTGTGACTTCTATGCGACGTTACGTATTAGTAACTTTGTAACTTCATTGTGACTATATTCTGTTACGTTTCCACAATTTAATTAACACGTAACAATGTGACAACATTAGAATGGCAATTACAATATGATGTCACAAGTAAGTTTACATGCGACGTCACAAACGACCATGAAAATGACCCAAAATATCTGGACGTAAATCTTAAGTCACCGTGGAAAAAAAATGCTGTTAAGGGATCGTCGGTAAGATTTTCATTATCTTCACTTATGACATGGCTTGACCTTAGATGCCATGCTTTGACCTTAAATTATGTACGGTAGCTGTGGCGTAGGCAGAATATATGGGGTGGGGTAGGGGATCAAAACTCTGCCACATGCAAAAGCATTTTAGTCTTTTATAGGCTTCACTGTGCAAACGGAATCCAAGATTTCAACCGAACAACTTAATCACCCATTCCTTTCCAGAAATCCTAATGGCCCATATGGACATCAGTGATTTCAATCAACAGAATTCAACCTAGCAAAGAAAACTGTATTTAACATTCATTGCAGTTTTTTCCACTTGCAACGGTTATTGCCATGGTTCTGAGCCTATCATGAAAGGAATTTAGCACAAAAAAGTAATTCAGCTAGTAAATATATGTATGTGTATGTTTCCGTAGAACTCTGAAATTGATTCCTCCCTACACAAAGATGTGTTAAGTATTTCTATTAAGTATGCACATTTATATAAATATTCAGAGCTGGGTGCCGCAGCTGGATATTCATATTCGACAGCTATGCCAAAGCTGAATATAAGTATCAAAAAGTCCAGGCGTATTAGTATTCGACATGGCAGCTAAAGAAAAGTGCAGATTACTAGCTGACACATAAACACAATTGAGGTAAGGATGCGCCTGAAGCGTTTATTATAAGATAGTATGCGTGATACGTTTTTACTTTCCTCATATGCATAGTATAATGTATAAAAAAGGTATTGTGAGAGGTTTGAAAATTTAAATTTGAGTTTTCCACGGTAAAGCACGTTGCGAGCATCCCTAAACACGAATGGAACTTTGAGGTGATATCTGAGTGTATATGTGCGTCATTGAGTCTGTGGAGACGATATCTCACGAACTAATAGAGCGATTAAAGTAAAAGTTGGTACAAAAATTACAATCCTGGATACTGGAAGCCTATTGTTTTAAAAATCAAAATCGAATATACAGAACCCCCTAAATTTTCTAGTGGAATATTTAAAAAATCATCACAAAATCAAAACCTTAAATAAAGTTACGCAAATAGCCATTTGTTGTGTAATTTTTTATTTGAAAACGATTGACATAAACTTTAGAACACTAGCATGAACCGTTCTCGAGATATTGAACATTATCAAATAAATATATCAAAAAATCACATAAAATAATAAGATATTAATTATTGTGGAATGTGTTCACTTTTCATATGTAATACCACGCGAAAAATTGTCATGGAACTAGCTTGTTCCAGTCATGGAAAAAGAAAATTTGGATAATACTTTTGTAGTTGGACGCCAATAGTCATTTATCTGCTATAATAATAACTTATTTCTCTGTCCATAACGCTTGGCGAGATTTTGGTGACGAATTTGGTGGAATGCCGCCAACTTGGCGACTTTTTAAATATTACCAAATTAACGAAAATGGCACCAAATTGATACAAATGGCGCTAAATTAATGAAAAGAGCAACAAATTGACGAAAATTCAATATCTTGGGAAAAAATGTAGGAAAAAAATAATTCGGAAAAAAATTCATAACGCTTCGCGAGATTTGGGCGACGAATTTGGTGAAATGTCGCCAACTTGGCGACATTTTTAATTGTTGCCAAATTAACAAAAATCTCGTCAAATGGATAAAATTGACGCTAAATCAATGATAATGTCATCTAACTGAATAAAATTCTATATCTTGGAAAGAATATAAATATCTACTATAAGAATAACTTTTTTTAACTGTAAAAGTAATAAATTTATTGCATTATATAAGGAAAGTCATGTGTTGCCCACTTCAGAATTTTTCTTATGGTAATGGAAAGATATATTGTTGTTCTCATCAGTAAAATATGTTAGTTGAAGTAAGGCAGAGACAGAAACAAAATGATGAGGTGTGAATTATTTAACAGAACGTTGCATTGTTTTTATGATGCTGTGATGTTAATTTACCCATTACTTAGAAGAATGTACAGATTATAGAAAAATAATTAATTACTATTTTTCTTAAGTGATCAAGGGTTAATTGAGTAAAAAGTTTGCTGAAAATACGTATATCTACATAATATGCACTTAACACGATACAGACTAAGTAAGCGTGTGACGTGTCAAAAAGATCAAACACTTCCATTATTTATCAAACAATTCTACTAAAGCTGAAATCTCGGTTTTGATATTATTATATTTGTCTTAGCTTCGAGAATATGGAAAAAATTTAAAGTAAAACAAAAATCGTGTTAGGTATGACGGTGCAAAAAAAAAAAGCATATGCAAAACACTCAAAACCACTTTGATTAATAATCGAGAAATTACACTCTAGCTAGAATCTTGATTCTGATCTCATTCTTTTCGCCTCAACTTCAAAATAAACGGTAAAATCGAAAATTTAAAAAATCGAATAGGGAGGGGGGCAATGCTGAGGGGTTTTCAAAAAATTAGACAACTTTGAGTGTTAGAAGTAATAAAATCTCAATTTGATCTCCTTTTACTGCCAAATATTAAAACTGGAAAAAATAAATAAATTATAAAGAGATATATTTTTTCCAGTTATTACAATTATGTAATCAATTATTTGTCAAGCGCAAAAATTAGATTCAATATATTTTGCTATTTAAAAAGTTAAAAAGATTAACATGAAGGTTATTTTTTGCATAATCTGGAAATCTGTTTTACATTCAGAAAAGGTATCAACAGCTTTGATCAAATGTGCAGGTGCCACATTTAAAAAACACTAGTCTGTTCGAAGACGTGAATTGCATGTTGTAATGACTAGTTATATTATACTTTGGGTAAATTTCAGTACATTATATAAGCTAGAAATGTATCTATTCCAGTTTCGTCTTAAATGTCCAGTTTGTGTAAATGGATTAGAAAAGTTTTTTTTTAAATACGAAAAAACACCAATTGTAATTTGCCCTTTAAATTTAGGATTCTACAAATATAGATGAGAACTGAAATCATCGGTTTTACGCAGCAAAATTTTAATTTTTTGGGTATTGTAGACGTTTATGGACTATACTGCGTGGGCTATATTCCATCTAACTCTATGCTGCCAAATTAACTTTGGTGAATCATATTTTTTCATTTTGTTTTTCTGAATGAAAATTGTTTTGCTTTCAAATATATTGCAAATTTATCCCATTTTCGAGTAGTTAGCTTGTTTTTTTAAATAATCATCTTATACCAAAGTAAGAAAATTATACTTTTTACTTTATTTACTAATAATGCTTCTTACATTTGTTAAATTATAAAATCTTTAAAGTTAACTACTTAACTTTGAATATCATTATGCTACACTGCTCACAACACCATGAGGAAATTGATGTATCCTTATAAAATTTACAGAATATGTATAATTGTAGCATGGAGATGCGCAAATGATCAAAAAATAATACCTGAAAAAATGAATGTATGGAACTTTATTGACGTTAGATCAATATAGAATGGGTCACCGCGAGCGGCTGTACAGGATTAAATACGACGAGGCATCCCGTCAATGAGATGGTCAATGGTGTACTGAGGGATGGCATTCCACACAGTGTAATTGGGCTTGTAAATGAACATGGTTTTCTGTAATTGGGAGTTTTCTTAATCGGCGACCCATGATGTCCAGATATGAGTAACGATACTGTGATCATTTGCATATCTCGTCTTGCTGTTTCCATTGTCTGATTTACATAAAGCTAGACCTTCAACTTTACGGTGTTGCGATTTCAGTTGTGAGCAGTTTATTTTACATAATAAAATCAGATATTTGTTTTCGAAGATTCTTACATCCGCGAAATTGGGTATAAACATAGCTGCACTCTTCAGACGACGAACCTCGTAGAGTTTTTTCTACTTAATTAGAATTAGTTTAAAAGTTATGAACAACATCAAAAACGACATTCGGCCGAGTTTACGCCCTCATGAGTTCTAGTTGTCGTTCAGACGATTCTGTTCGAATGTGTGAATTCGCTGTGTTCGAATGTGTTTGATTTTGTTTTCTAATATGTTCTGCGAATGGTGTCTCCTAACTAGAACATTAATGCCATAAAATTTTAATTTTCTAATTTCATTTATTTTGAGGATAAATTTTCAAATTTTGAACGATACGATTATTTCAATATTAAAAGCGTGTTCTGAAATTTTGAGTGAAATCGGGCGTTAACTTTTAAAAATAGTATACATGTAAGTTTTACTTTCGTCTTCAAAATCAATTTATTTCAGCGGACGGAATGAACTATTTGTTTACTTTCCATGCAATACTTGGTTATGTATAAGGTAAGTATTGGAATCATGCCGAAAATCGCAACTCTAGTTTTCGACGGATCTATACGTTTTGGGACCTCTGGAACACGAAAACTCTATTCCTAGCTTGACGAATGTGTGTGTCTGTCTATCTGTCTGTCTATCTGTCTGTCTATCTGTCTGCCTGTCTGTGTGTCTGTCTGTGAAATGTATGTATTCATTCTAACTCAAGAACTAATTGACGAATTTCATAAAATTCTGTAGGTAAGTTACTTGTGGGTTACCCTGGTGTTGATTGGATTTTAATATGATTCGGAAAAAAATAACCTACCTGTTTTGCGAAATGGTCCACAAAAATCGTCAAAATGTAAAATAAAAAAATACGCATGCTCAAATACATCAATTAAATGCTCGTTTTATACGTAATTTTTAACGATGAAAAGAATAAGACCAACCCATTACACTAGGGACCAACTATTGCACTAGGGCTAGCCGCTCTCGAGATATTTTTGTTTTTTTCGCATTTTCTCTATGCCACCTTTGAAAAGTCCAGTTACCAACTGAGAAAGAAAATTGAATTAAAAGTGCAAATTCGGTGTCATTTTAAATAATTATAGACGTTATTTTGTGCAATTAAACTCAATATAATGAATTATTGAAGAAATAAAGAGAATGTGAATATGAGTCTGCAGGGAAAATCATGCACTGAAAACATCAGATTTTTTTCTTTTTCCATCAGGTCCGAGTTTTGAACGTCAAGTTCCAAAAATGTCGACCCACGAACTAAATTATAAAACTTCTATTCTAAAACATTTTAAAACCGTAATCTAAACTGAAATACAAAATTCTTACATTTCTATCTAAAAAAAAAAATCATTTCATTTTTGCGATTTCAATTAATGCCAGTGCGCGTATTTAGGTTGTATCAAATGATATTATAGGCGTATTACACTCACTGGCCCAACTGACAAGTTTACGCATGTATTCATTCGTAGAGAGGAAAGTATTTTTGACCAATACAGACAATATGGAAATTGAGTGGTTTTGTTTGCATCTGTATTATTTAAGTAGCAAATATATATTTAAGACTCTAGCAATGCGGAGTTATTCTAATCTATAAATAAAACGTTGCTGAGACTGCTGTCTCAAAAAGTGTATGAAACACATACTTCATCAAATACACCATGTAGTATTTAAAAGTACGAGCAAATTCGGTCTCGTATCAAATACCTTTACTGCATCTTTGCATGTTTTGTCTAATGCAATTGTCACTTTTCACATTCAGTTATCGCTGTCCGTCGTGTGAATCAAAACATCACAATACGTGTCAAACATCGGTGAACAATTTAACAAAGAATAATACACATTATTATTTTCCATTATCACAATTACTAGGTCATCCAGTTTCGCAAATGGTACTTTACAGAAGGCAGTAATTCAAATTACACTTAAGTGTAAATATTTCTTCTGAACTCTCAAATTGTTTTCTAGCGACAAGAATGTATTAAGTAACAGTATAAAGTATGTACTTTTCCATAAATATTCAGAGATGGGTGCAGCAGCTGGAAATGCACTTTCGACGAACATGCCAAAGCGGAATATAAGTATCAAAAAGTCCGAAACTATTAGTATTCCCAATGGCACATGGGGAAAAGTGCAGCTCTCTAATTCACGTAAAGACAAAATTGAGGTAAAGGACGTGCTTAAGTCGCTTATTATACGAAGGTCGTACCTTAATGCTTTGTTTAAAGATGTGTTTTCGTTTTTAATAAAACACAGCTTTATTGTTCTCACCAGCAAAATAAGTTATTTTAGATGGAGGAAGTGACAGAAACAAAATGTTTAGACGTGGAATATTTTTATGAAAAATAAAGCAGTTTTCAGAATATTGTGATTTTAATCTTCACATTATTTTGAAGAATATTTTAACGTGTATTGTATACATGTATTATGTATATACAAAACGTATATTATATAAATTTATTGTTTATATATAAAACATGTATTGTACACATGTATTGTGTATATAAAAAACATGCATTGTATTCATGTATTGTTTATATACAAAACATATATTGTACACATGTATTGTTTATATACAAAACAGGCGCTGCATGTATGTACCCTAACAGCATATGTTTTCACAGTGACGTAAGACTTACGTCACACTGTGACTTTGGGACGTCACAGTATGTCTCGGGAATGTCATATTGAGGTCACAGCGAAGTCATGTTGGTCATTTTTATGGTCGTTTGTGACGTCGCATATTAACTTATTTGTGACGTCACATTGTAATTGCCATTGTAATGTTGTGACATTGCTACGTGATAATTAAATTGTAGAAACGTCAAAGAATATAGTCACAATGAAGTTGCAAAGTTACTAATACGTAACGTCACATAGAAGTCGCAAATATGATGTCACATTGTGACCCAGGGGTCACGTGACTACAACGTCAATGTCCCACATGTGACGATATTTGCTGTGAGGGTATTGTTTATATACAAAACGTGTGTTGTATATATGCATTGTTATATATACAAAACAGCATTGTATACATACATGTATTGTTCCCACACAAATCATGTATTATATATAAACTGAATAATCTAAATTTGTCGATACATTTAGGACTGTTGTCACTTTATTATAAAATACGTATCATGCTTCTATTGTGCCATCAATTGACGGTTTGTTGGTCAATCTGTAAGATGTATAGCTGTATTTAGCACATAATAGCCGATACCTGCAATAATAGGCAGAAAATTTTGCATGTTCCACAACGTTTTCAGTGCCATACCGCTAATATTTGATGCCTTCTTTGAGGTAAATCTGAATTTGTCACTCTCTATTGACATTCGTGAAATTGTAGAACATATCAAGTTATTTTACTGTCATTTCAAGTACTCATTTTAAAATGATCATTGTTCAGGCAGGATAACCTGTTGCTCATAATATTAAATATCATTCCAGGAGAGAGGACTGAATTGTTCGTTTTTAATAAAAATTAAATATTTGCGATATAGAGTTTTTTCTCTACAATCGACGATTTTGAGCAGAAAATATATCTCGAAACTAGCCCATGTATACTTGTATCTGTGCTATTGGGGATTCAATCGTGGCTTCGGGTACGTCAAATTTAAGCGAGTTCTTTGAGTCAATAAGAAATATATTTGTAATATTGTGCTTGAAATTTTATGTTATCGGTAAAAAATATGATGTGGGCAACACATGACTTTCCTTATATAATACAATGAATTTACTACTTTTACAGTTAAAAAAATACTATTCTTATAGTAGATATAGTAGATACTTATATTATTTCCAATATATTGAATTTCCTTCAATTAGTCGTCATTTTCCTCGATTTGGCGTCATTTTTATCCATTTGGCGAGATTTTTGTTAATTTGGCAACAATTAAAAATGTCGCCAAGTTGACGACATTCCGCCAAATTCGGCGCCAAAATCAGGAACAAAACAGGAACGCATTCAGGAACGAAACGTGCAGTGGATGTCGATTGCATTTACGTACATTGATTGTAACACTGCCTCGCCGGCCAATTCGTGATCACTACGAGCATATGAAGGAGTTTGAAAGAGAGCGTACTATCAGACTGCATGAGGCTGGATGGGCACATCGACGAATCGCTCAACATTTGGGTAAGAGAGATGCAGCAATTAAACGATGTTGGCAGGAATTCGTCCGGAATGGTGGATTTCAGCGGCAAACTGGCAGCGGACGACTTACAGGGACAATAGAACCGGAAGATAGTGCGATTGTCAGACCAGCTGTGACAGCACGAGATTCGTCGTTATCAACCATCCAACGTGTGCCAAATACGGAAGTGACCACCCGGACCATTAATAGAAGACTACGAGAGCGGAATCTATACTCGCGGTGCCCATTACGCCGCCCACCACTGACCAGTGTGCACTGCTAACAGCATTGCAATGGTACCGGGCCGGATCAACGTGGAATTGCTCGGATTGGGAATGAATTGTCTTCAGTGGTGAGTCCCGTTTCAAACTGAGTCCCGACGACCAGTGCAGACGTGTCTGGAGACAGCCAGGACATATTCAGGATCCTGTTCTTACTGCCACACGCCACACGGCCCGATAACATGGAGTTATGATCTGGGGTGCCATTTCATTTGATAGCCGGAACCCTTGGATAGTTCTCCGTGATACCATCACTGCACGGTACGTTGTCGATATTCTACGAACCATTGCATTGCCATTCCCTTCACGTTACACCGGGCAATGATAATATATATTAAGTCGTCAACATATCGATATATATATATATATTATAAGAATTAGAGAAAAAATGACGTTCATAATGATAAAGATATAAGTTAGCTATATATATATATATATATATATATATATATATATATATATATATATATATATATATATATATATATATATATATATATATATATATATATATATATATATATATATATATATATATATATATATATTTATATATACTCTGCTGGACAATTGCTGGACAATTGCTATGTAGCACAACATTAAGCGGAGGAAGGCCCAGCAGGATAAACTATTGTTGCCCACTGTTCAGACATTCATTAGAATAACGATTATTTATTGTTCTGGAAAATGCAGAAGGTTTTGAAACATATGAAAGGAAAAAAGTTTTCAGTTGATGCTGTGTAAAATGCATATGAACGAAAGCAGGCACCTTTGAGAAATATGTCAGTACGGGATATGTCCACCGTGGAGTGCGATGCAAAATTCCATACGTCGTGTAATGTTTTGTACAACATTATCCAGCAGCTGTTGGGGAAAATTATCCCACTCATCTGTCAGTGCAAGGATGAGGGTGTTCTTGTTTGTTGGAGGATATTTTCGACCAGCAAGTCGCCTCCCCAAAGCATCTCAAACATTTTCAATGGGGTTTAGATCTGGAAAAAGTGCTGGCCATACGAGGTTGAATACCCTCGCTGACTAGGCAATCCTGAACAGCGAGTGTTCGATGACATGGTGCGGTATCGTCCATGAAAACAAATTTATCACTGAAAGCACCACAGAAAAGGTGAATATGAGGCAGTAGAACTTCATTAATGTATCGTTGGCCGGTCATAGTCTCAGTTACAACCACATGTAGGGGCCTGCGGCCATTGATCATGATGCCGACCCATACCATGATACTGTATGTCTGATTTTTACTGGACGATAAGAAGATCCACTTTCACGCCAGATCAGTTGGCGTCTACAATCCGATAACAGACTGAACATATTCTCATCTGAAAGTAGTACACAAGCCCAGTCCTGTTCGGTCAAATTTCGATGCTCACGACACCATTACACATGGGCGGTACAGTGCAGTCTGTACAATTGGGCACACACAATAGGTCTGCGGGCGTATAGTCCTCCTTCTCCCAAATATCTGACTACAGTTTTCAGGTAGATTCGCTGTCCTGTGGTAGCAAGAAACTGATTTGCCACCTATTGAGCTGTGATGCGCCGATAGGACAATGCACCTGTCTCCTGCAGGCGTCGCACTTCTAACACGACCGCCATGCTTGCCACAGCCGTGAAGCAATGCTCTAAGCGATCTCGAACTCCCTGGCAACATCTGTTATTTTTCTCTCTTCTTCGATCTTTCCATTAATAAGGTCATTCGTAAAATCAGCTAAGTGATACCGGGAAGACATACCGAAAATAAATAAAAGCCGTCAGTTTCTTACAGAAATACTTTTTAAACAAAATGTAGCCCATACATCAGTTCATCAGTAAAGTTCAAAATATTACGCAGTAAACTAAAGTTTAAATGAAATAAAGGTGATTACATTCTTGTAAACTAAAACGAAAGGCACTGTGGTAATTCTGAACCAGGGCAGCGTTTAAAAGTAAAAGAGAATAAAAATAGTATTTTTCTTCACAATTTCTTTGTAGGGTTTTTTTGTTATCGTGCGTTTCTAGAACAGTGGATAAATGCACGATCTTTTAGCTGTGTTGCGATATTTTATTTTTCCCTATTTTTAAACTTTTACTTAATTTTTTTACAAATGCAAATGTTAAACTGAAGTTTTCGATAAATGCAAAATGGCTTGCGCTAAAAATGTCTGTTAGGTAGAGAATATGTGTTTTCTCTCTCTCCAGAAGGAAGTAGGCTATATTTTATTTATGAGAGGGATACATATTTCAATTTTAGGCTTTTTATAGCTGCCAATATATATCACTGATTACCAAGCTGTTAAGGTTCGCAGCACCTCTATGAATATGATTTGACTCTCCCAACACCAATTTGATTTTTCATATATGTATTGTTTATTTTTCAATTCATATTATCGAAACCTCAAGTAAATAAAGTGCTCTGGAATTGACAGCTACTGATGGTTCACTTTGATTGTTCACTTTGGTAGCTGATTTGTGAAAACGGTGTTTAAGTAATTTTGTTATCTGAATTATTGAAATATATTTATTTTCCCTCATGAGAGTCAAGCCAATATTGATATTGAAGAACCTTCTTGTATGGAATGAAATGCAATTTTCTGGGTTTTTTATATATTTAAATATTTAATATATATTTGTAAGGAAAATTTATTGCCGATAATTGTAATATGGTATTTAATAAATATTGTATGATTTGTGTTGAAATACCATTAGCTGAACGCCATTTTGTTCATAAACATTTATATAGAGCAGAAATTTTTAACTTACTTAAGGCAAACACTATTATATTTAAGTAATATAAAGGTTAGTGGACTATACTTTGCCAGTTTAAAATTCGCAATTTTTTTTTATAATTTTAAAAATATGCAATAAGTGAATTTTACAAATATATCATTTCATTTACTTCAGTGTCTTCAGTCTAGAAAAATTGAATGCGTAATTGAATGCGTAAAATTCACTTTTAGTTGGTCTGAAATAGAAAATAATATAGTGGAACCCCAATTTTACGTTTTTCATCAGCCCAGCAACAAAAAATGTACAATATTTGAAAACGTAAAATCGAGGTGAAAAAATAAGCAAAAATTCACGAAATTCGAAACAAATAAATAAAATAAATGTCTACCATGTTAAAAAGAGAAACACAAAAGATCAATTATGCATAAAGCATTGATTATGAAACACTTTCCCACGGAAATGCAATTTTATTTAAACAGCTCTGAAGTGCGATACATTCAGCACTGATATTTCTTACATTATCACAGCACTACAATATTTTTTTATTCTTGGAAACTTAAAACTTCATCGAAAAGACAATGTAAATAAATAGTCTGTTTCTCTATGAAAATCAATGAATATTTCATTCATATCACTTATATTTCAGATTCTGGACCTAAATTATTTTGAGTGAAAAAAATTGTGCAATTATTATGCAACTCATATTATAATTGCGTGATTTGTTTACATTCTGGATGCTACAGAAATTATGATTCGTTGTACGAATAATCAAAGTTTAATCACCATTTAAAATCAAAAATATTATAATTGCGTTAACCCAGAATTTAGATACACATATAATATGCAAAAATAAAACGGTCGGTTTTATGACGAATGCAACACTAAATTTAAATATAAATGATCTTCAATCATCGAGATTTTTACACAGAGGGAAAAATAGATGCCATATTTCGTTTTGAAATGAATCACTCGATCTCTTACAACTGTGTTGCGAAGTATTGAAATGAAACATTTTATATCACATCTATATTTAATGAAAATTATTACTTGTTAATGATATTGAAAAATATCGATGATTATAATTTGTTTTAAATTTTCAGTTTCAATTTTACAAATAGCGTGTTCGGCTATTGAGAGTGTGTTCAAACGCAATTCTTGATTTTAATTTGATAGGAAAACTTTCGTTATATCATTTTGTACATATAGCTTTGATCGAGAAAGACACATTCTCCACAGGCTACTATGGTCATTGTATACGTCGTACGCGTCGTCGTCATCACAATCGTCTAAGAACGTCAAATCGGATATGTGCAGACATTCTCACGTCACCACGTTTCTGTCATAGTCGGTATATTCGCTGAAATCAACGCATGTAAAGGAGAGCAAAAATATTTAACTACAAATAAGCAAAATAAGTGAAAAATATAACCTGTCACATCAAATAAGAACGTACAATGTAGGAAAACTTAGATTTCTTTTACTTATAATCAGGGATTTATTGACTTTATTGATATAGTGCATTTATTGGAAAAGGAAAAATGTATATACAAAACGGGAAACGTAAAAATGGAGTTCCATATATTGTTAAATCGAGTGATTTTGTCGCACACGGTGCATATACTTCGCAATGATACAGTGCAATTGCATACAATGTTCATTACAGATGTGCAGGCAATTTATACACTACAGAAAATATGTAATCTTTGTTTGTCTTCGCACTTGAAGGGATAAGATGGAATCACATATTTTTAACTACAGTATATCTGACGTTAATGGATTTTCAGGTTTTATAGCTGGTTTAGTCTTACGTGGATTACTAAGAATATCCTCGAAATGAAGTTTGACTTCGTTGTTCACAGCATCAATACCTATGTCTTGAAGAGTAGTCATTTTCCTTGCGCAATTTTGGCGGTATCATAAATCCAATATCAGCTAACTGCACAATTATCTCCAAATGCGAATATAGAAGCAAAGCAGCCGTACACATTTATAGTAAATACTTATCCACACAGACAATGAAACAGAAAGTAGCTACTATTTCAACTACAGCTGAAGATATGGAGTTAACGTATACGTTGTTAAAAACAGATGACATGAAGTTAACGTATATGTTGATAAAAACAGACGATATGGAGTTAAAGCATACGTTGATAAAAACGACCGACATATTAATATCGATGTTAAAATTATAATACATAAATTATAAAGTACATTTGCCAAGCATAAAGTGAGATCAACCACGTTGTTTACAATAAAAATGACCACCGATCACTAACACATTGCACTTTGTATCTGATATGTGGTGAGCCAAAGAGCTTCCTTTCTACAAAATGTAAACTCATGTCATCTAGCGCTTCTTATTTTTTTTCATGAATTAATTGTGATTTGACAAATTTTAAACTTTGGCGAATATGTAAACACATCTTTTATAATAGTCGAATTCCAGATATTGGCAAGAATTACTGCGGGTTAAGTTTATACGATTTTCTTCATGCTAAAATAATATTTTCATAATGTTTAAAACAGCAGCCGGATTTCAGCTAACTATTTATCCTTGTCTTATGTTTTAATAGCTAAACAAAAAGTCACAATTATGTCCCTTATTATGTCCCTTAACACACAAGTCCGGTTTTACTCAAGAAAGGAACGACAGTGCGCAAAATTTAGTTGAAATGCAAAATGTGCTGCAAAAATCATGAAAACATATCTTCTCAAAAGCATTTTTACTCCACGTAGTCGACATTCACAAAATCACAACACGAGTTATTACTTTGCATTTGCAAAAAACTTCAGAATTGATAAAAACTGAAAAGAATTTTTGGCAACAAGGCTAAAAAAGCGTTCGCACACTCACCTGTCTGAAAAAGCGTGATAAGGAGAAATCCATACAAAGGAATGCTAAAGAAAAGCTCAACTTTCCTTCTCATTTCTCCCGCCAAATGCAGGCAATGTGCAGAATTACCAGATACTTTTTCTTTAAGTTTTTACGAATATATTCACTTTTATTTCATTTGCGTTTTGTTCCCTGTGCAGTTTTATTTTCAACTCCGCTGATAAACAAACCGGTAAAAAATATTTAGTTGAAAAATTCTGCGTGAAAGAGAGAAATAAGTTTTCTTTTCCATTTAGAAACATACTAAGAAACATAAGCCACAGGTTATAGGGATGGACGTGTGACCTCTTGTAGAATAGACAGACACTCTACAGACGACAAACACTTTACTGTAGCTTGTGTTATATGCTTGTGTTTTTAAAATTTATTTATTTAGTAGTATTTCATAATATTTTGTTTCTTGGAATAATAGAATAAATTACGCGACATCGGTCAGACCCTAATTAAGCTACAGATACAGGTAAAACCACTCATTTTCTAAATACCCTGTTTCGAAACAAATTCGTTCCCAAGTTTCGTTTTATCCATATGCTACCATGTCAGCTTTATAACGCTTGTGTAATACACATTAAATATGCAACGTACTTAAAATAAGCACTCCGTTCTCTATAATAGAATATAATTCTTATAAGATATTTATGTATAAGAAGGAAAATATTGTTCTCTGGCAGAAATAAAATTATAGAATATAAAGCTATATTTTCTTCTTTTTATCTGATATTTGCCATTTTCGAGTATTATATATATATATGTAATATGTTATAAGTACAAAAAATAGCGCGGTTAAAAACTAAAAACAATATTTTTAAAATTTAAAAAGTTAGCATGTTGGATTTTAAAAGACACTCTCTGTAACTCAATCTTGCCTAAGACAGCTGCCAGCCTTCAACTCGCATTGTTCACATAATCGCATGCTGAAATAAATTTATTTTAGAAAGGCTAAATTTCAGCCGAATTTCAACTCTAAACGTACCTAACATTTAAACTAATTCGAAATTAAAAGAAGAATATTGCCGAAAAGTATTGTCCAGGAAGTTCAGCTTCATGTGCACATAATCGTATGCTGAAATAAATTTATTTTAGAAAGGCTAAATTTCAGCCGAATTTCAACTCTAAACGTACCTAACATTTAAACTAATTCGAAATTAAAAGAAGAATATTGCCGAAAAGTATTGTCCAGGAAATTCAGCTTCATGTGCACTGAACTTTGCGGCTGTCTGATGTGTTTCAATTTTCAGTTACAACCTACACAAGCAGACAAACATACATATGTAGACATTTTGTATAATGTAAGATTCCTAGAAATATCTACATGCTAATGAAAAAAAAAATAATTTTCCTTGATTTTGGCAAAGATTAGAAATGAACAAGAAAAATCAATCATGCATAAAGCATTGATTATGAAACACTTTCCACCTGAAATGTAATTTTATTTAAACATCTCAAAAACGTGATGCATTCAGCGCTAACATTTTTTTTAAATTATCACAGTCCAGCAGTAATTAATTATACTTGAAAACTAAAAACATAATCGTAAAGACTAAAAACTTAATCGTGAAATGGTAATTAGACAAAAATAATTTTATTCCAATGATTTCATAGAAATACAAATCGTCTGCCTCAGCAGATGCACCACTAAATATAAATGTAAACGATCTTTAAACATCTACTCTATGCACAGTGGAAAAAAATGGAAGCCATAATTTTTTTTGCAATCAGTCACGTGATCTCTTCATATAATATGAGTTGTTGATGTTGAAACCCAGACCGTCCGACCTACCAGAAAGGTGTAAGGTAACTGTTTGGACGGCCGGGAAGTGCCACACAATTTACACCGGAACCCAGTGGAGGAGGCATCCACAGGGACCGTACCCTCCTTCTCCTACCACCAACCTCTCGGAAGGACTTACGGACCGACATGTTTAATGTGATCGTACTCCGCGTGAACACGGTGGCTGAATTGGCAGCAGCGGGAATCGAACTCGGGCCTACCGAGTGCAACTCCAGCGCGCTAACCACTGGGCTACCGCACCCCATATAATATGGGTGTAATTATTATTTACATTTTTATTTTAAAAAATACCCAACATATTTTATGGGATTTTTTACACTTTTTATGTGATAATATGGATATTTTCTGAAATGTTCGAAGCAATTAGGGAATTTTAATTCCGCTTAATTTTTTCTTTAAATAGTTAAGCCCAATAGGGTGCATTATACTCCAGGGATGCTTGAAACACGCTATTTCTACGGAAACTTGTACTTGAAGTTTCGATACTGTCTAAATACTTCCCCTATACATATTCCCCTGTCACAAAACTTCCCCTATATTATGTATGTGGGGAAAGTTAAAACTGGACAGAAATTCAAAAATAATTCGCGCTTTTCTTTTTGTACCCATATGTCTACTAAGAATCGCTCAGATGTATATTTCGAGCATATCTACCACTCGCAGAGCTATTTCGGCTCTGAGAATTTCTTAAACTAAATTGCATTTCGCAGAATACGATCTAAACTTTAGAAATTCTCTCTATAGGCGGTTTTTGTAAGTATGAACTTGGCGATTGAAAACTTCAGCTAGATTTTTAAGTAATCGGAATTCGACTACACGGAACCCTATAATTTGTCCGTAGAAGTTCGAACAATTGTAGTGTATAGCAAGATTTCTTCCTGTCGTTACCGGTTATTGCTATTCTATTGAGATGAGAGCATAAACACGCGGGATGTGTCCTTTGATGTGTCTTTCACGACAGCAGAGATAACCTAACTTTTGTACGGTATAGACAGGGCTATGTAAGTATAAATTTAGATATTACAGACTTGTGCATTCTGATCTTAATTTATAAGAAAATGGAAGCTAACTGCACTGTAGGATAGAAATCGTCTGTGTCCATGGAAATTCGTAAAATTGTGGCACATAGCATGTTGGCTTCCTGATAATGCTACAGTACCGGCAACTCCATGTTGACGAGTACATAAAAAGCGCAACACTAGTCCCATAATTTTGTTTATGCGATCACAACTTTTGGAATGGTTTGTATAGACGGCAATTTCTATATATAGGTGCAGTCTGAGAACAAACTTTAAGAATTTTATAGTCAGCTGTGTTGTAAGACAGAATTTACCGCTTATTCCATGCTAAAGCATATAAAGCCCCAAAATTTTTCACGTTTGATTTTATCAGCAATAGAAGCGCAATTCCAATTTGTGTACCATTTGTGTGCCTTTGTTGTTTCACTTAACCATTAATCTGGGTTCTTACTACAAATAACGACTATGGGAAAATGTTCAAATTTTCTCTCTACGTTGGTCCTTCTGAAAATTGTTATTTCCCTCCTCCCAGGAGACATTCAAAACATGAAAGTTTTCTTTGAATTTGAAGCAAAAATAACACAAAAATGTTAAAGCAACAAATCTGAGAAAACAGTATAAACAGTACGCACCTGTCTGAGAGCGCGCGATAACGAGAAAACCTTACGAAAGAAAAAAAGATTGTAAAAAAATTCTGAAGTTCTTTTACTTTTTTATCCAAATGCTGGCTGCACGGTGTAGAATTACCAAAAATATTTTTCTGTCTGTTTTGTTTTCATGAATGTATTCCCTTTTATTTCATGTACGTTTTTGTTCCCTGTGTAAATTTTCTGCTCGGCTGATAGCTCATCGGATAAAAATGTTTAACAGAGAAATCATTTGAAAGACAAAGAAAATATTTTCTTATTAGAAAAGAAAGCGCGATATGATATATGTTTCATCAATCGACGCTCGGATTGAAATACAGTTAAATAAATGTTTGCACGGTATACATTTCTCGGTATTTTATAGGAATTTTAAGACACTGTTCAACAAGTAATTTACAAGAAATTCCCATTCTATAAGCAATTCTACAAAAAATTCCCATTCTATAAGCAATTCTACAAAAAATTCCCATTCGTTTTACTTATAGCCATTTCTCTACTAGTGCTTACAGTCTTGGAAAAATATATAAATATTTATGATTTACATTTAAAAGCATTAATGACGCCATTCCCTATTTCTCTATGCTATCTCCAAATATAGAAAATGGTTATAATGTATAAGTCCGTCGAGTAGCAGTTCAATGTGCATTTTAGATTCCTGCGGAAATTAATGAAATTTGCCAAAAATAAGTACTTTCCAAATTTTTTGAAACACAAAATAGTTAGCACTCTAAAAGCAAATGAAAAACATTATTAATTTTATTATACACTGCACAGAATGTGGTATTGATATCAGTAATTGTGTTATTTATTGACTCTTAAAAATGTATGGACAAATAGAAAGATGATCAGCTGAATATGATGTATGTGGCACATTTGGTATGATATGTCATACGTTACGTGAAGTCTCATGGTACAAGGAGGCTAACTTCTTCTTCTTCGCGAGCTAACCTCTGGGATGTCGCGCACCTGAAGGCTATCTTCTTGAAATTCGCTAACGGTTGTCGGTAAACTATACAAGTTATGTAGTGAAATGCTATGTAGAATGCTATATGACATAATGCTATGTAGTGAAAATCTCGCTTCGCCCAAAATTCGCTGGACTAGCAGAGCTCACATCATGAGCTATTTTAAGCCAAACTAAAATTTATATCGTTAAACGGTTCATTTCCTCATGTTTCCCTATTATTTCTCTATAAATGTACCAAATTTCATATTTTTTTATGTTATAGTTTTTGTGGTACTAGGCAAAGAAAATCGAAGGAAGTGCATATACGAGTACACTTTTCATTTTAGAAGTGCATAAAAAGTAAAAATACGACTATGTCGTAAATTACATCAAGATTTAAAAAAGATCTCCGTCCTGCAAAAATTCGTGGTCTTGCTATTGTTAGTCTACCCAGGACGCGAACTCCCAGATGAAATATTTTGTCCTTGACATTAAATATTTCATAAAGAACACTATATAACGAAAAACGGTTTATCTTAACGTGTTTCTCAAAACTCTCTCTATTTAAAACTACATTTTATAATTTTGCATGATATAGTTTTTGCGGTACGAAGCAGAGAGCCTCGAAGAACGAGAAATTTGTCAAACAGCGGCGGCGTCAACTACATTTTTAACACTTTACAACAAAGTTGAAAAGTGTTTATGACGTTGTTCATTAACACTTTACAACAAAGTTGTTATGACGTTGTTCATTCTGTCTGTCTGTCTGTCTGTCTGTCTGTCTGTCTGTCTGTCCGTTAGCACGATAACTGCCGTAAAAATGAGTTTATCAAAATGAAATTTTAGTATGTTGTTCAGACGGTCTGTAGGACCTATGGGAATGTAAATAAATAATATCACCCAATTAGTTTTTTATTGAACCCGGGTTGAAAAAATGAAATACATTGAACCCTATGGGACCTAATTTTTCAAACATTTTTTAAGTAAATTTAAAATTCACGAATTGCTTCGAAATTTTTAGGAAATATTCACATTATTCCATAGAATATATAAAAAAAAATTCAGTAAAATATGTTAAGTAGTTTTTTAATTAAAAGAATTATTTAATATAGGGAAAAAACAAATTCAATTAAATTCTGACTTTGGGATATCTTCCAGAAAGAAAAGAGAGAGATATTATATAATAAATATCTCTCCATTTGTTTAAACGTTTTGCATATGGGAGTGGCTTCATATTTTAAAATAAATTTGGTAGATAACTATTTTTCATTTTTTTTAAATTTTATATAACTCTTCATGATAAATTTAATTGATGGCATTTTAAATGCACTTTCCTACGTCCTAGAGAGTTAAAATTTGGTACACAGCTTAAATTTGTTGAACATTTTATTCGACAAAAATTTGATGGATCTTTAAATATAGATCATACATTTTTTTCGAAATGGCTTGAAAATAATCCCCGTTCACTTCTATAAATCATTGGTGTAATATTGTTAAAAATTCTGATGTGGACAGCACATGTCTTTCCCTGCAGACTCATATTCGTTCTCTTTATTTATTTAATGATAATTTGAGTTTATCTGCACAACATAAGTATTTTAAATGACATTGAATTTACACGTTAAACTTAAATTTGGTTCTCATTTGATAGCTGGACTTATTGTCAAAGGTGGCGTAGCGAAAACGCGAAAAAACTAGAATATCTCAAGAACGGCTAGTCCTAGAGTAATGGGGTTAGTCTTATTCTTTTTGTTGTCAAAAATCACATATAAAATAGGAATTTAATTGATATAATTGAGCACACGTAGTCTTTTATTTTTATATATAACGATTTTTGCTGGCCATTTCGCAAAAATAGCCCGTTCCTTTTTCCCGAATCGTAGTAGAATAACCTACAAATGATTTATATACAAAATTTTGTTAAATTTGTTATATAAATCACTTGTAGGTTATTGAAATATTATACTCCAAATTTTGTTAAATTTGGTTCATTAGTTTTTAGCTAGAGTGGATAAAGGCAATTTCTGCGGCCATTTCGCAAAGAAGGCAGATTCTTTTATTACGAATCGTACTATAATCTAATGAACATCAGGATTTCCCACAAAAAACATACCTACCAAATTGTATGAAATTCGGTCCATTAGTTTTTCAATTAGAGTGGATGTAATATCCACACAGACACACAGAAACAAACACAGATACACCCTTACACACACAGACGTCTTCCTAAAAGAAGTTTTTTCGTGTTCTAGAAGTCCCAAAACTTGTAGATACTTTGAAAATTCGAGTTCCGATCTTCGGCACGATTCCAATACTTTGAGTACATACACATACACATATATATTATCTGTGTATTATCTGTGTATCTAAATTCCGTGCCTATGCAATTACAATAGTTGTGATTTTAAATGATCCCTAAACTTTTATTATTTCTTCAAGGAAGCCTAATTTTAACATATGCAGAATGCAAATATCTCAAGCGATTGTAAGATGAATTACATAAGAATTGCTGAATTTTTTTCACACAAAATTATTTAGCTCTGGAGTCTGGAATACAAGTTATATGAATGAAATATTCATTGATTTTGCATAAAGAATCAGATGATTTATATTTCGATACAGTTTTAAATATTTAAGTATAATAAATTACTGTAGTACTGTGATAATGTAAAAGATATTACCACTGAATGAATCACACTTTAGAAATTTTTAAATGAAATTACATTTCAGTTGGAAAGTGTTTCATAATCAATGCTTATGCATGATTGATCTTTCTTGTTTACTATAGAGATATATACTGGGTGTCCCAAAAACATTGACCTCGGCTTTTACTCCTTAAATATTGATCTTAAATATATATAATGAATTACAAAGTTGCGTAAAAAACGTTACAGAATTTTATGAAATCGGTTAAAATTTTCAAGGGAATTGAATTTTAAGAAATACAAAATTTAAAGTTTTACACGGCCCCGTAGAAGAACATTTCCAATGAGTAAAATGTGCCCCATACACTAATGTGATGTACTAAAATTTCGGCATTTTATCATAAAATGTCCCAGAGATGTGAAAAGACAAATATGCTGACTTAAACCACCACTTTTCTATGCATCGACATGGGTTCTCAGAGGGGAAAAATCATGTTGGCAGATCGCGTTTTAGGGGTCATACACAAATTACGAAAGAAAATAATGATTACATAAATAAATAATGATTTTGCTATTTATTGGTCCAAAAGTATCTACACTGTGTAGAAATAATAACTTTACACAAAGATTACAAAGATTGTTCAAAATGTTTTCTATCCATCCATTAAAGATAAGAGGCAGATATTATTGGCCTATGATGAATTTCTACGTTGCGTCATATGCACTCTCGAGTAAACATTTACATTTTAATTTGTGATTAATACCTCACCAAATTTGTTTAAACATATCTCTGGAATTTTCTATGATAAAAAGCTGAAATTCTGTACATCACCTTATTATTGCATGGGGCACATTTTACTCATTGGAAATGATTTTGTACGAGGGCCGTATAGAAATTTAAATTTTGTATTTCTTCAAATTTATTCCCTTGAAATTTTTTTATCGATTTCATAAAATTATGTACCTTTTTCACGCAACTTTGTAATTTATGAAATATGTCTAAGATCAATATTTAAGGAATTAGATCAATGTTTTTGTGACTCCTTGTCTACAACAGAACTCTCCTGCTGGAGATTCCAAAAGTAAAGATCACATTCTCATTGCAGATAACAGCATCCATGGATCGATGAATCCATGAGCACAGATTCTCAGATTCAGGCGAGCTCAGACTATAATATATACTCACAGAGCGTATAAAATTGTGCAACATATACCGAGTTTTCTAGCTCCCATAGCTTACAGAATCTATGGTCCAGTGAATCCACGGGAACATATTGAACTCAGGCTAGAATGACCAAATTTATAGTTACATTTTCCCTACAATTGTGCAACATATGCCAAGTTTGCTTGTTCCAAATGAGAATAATCAGGGGTGGGTCAGCCCAGTGGTTAATGTGCGGGGATTGATCTCAGATTGAACTCATTTCTACTTTTATGTATCCAATTAGCAAATTACTAGAAAAATGATGGAATAGATTAATTGTATTTTATTACAATGCCAATATGCACATTTATATTTCTGTAAAACAATCGCATGGATCTTCAATTAGCTGGAGCGCAAAAATAAAAAGGAAATTGCACATATTTTGCATATTTTCAAGAATTTTCATTTATTAAATATGATGAAGGTTTTTCTACGGAATCGGTGTAAAACTCGCTCAAAATATAGTTTTCCGAACTTTTCGATGGTATAAAAATGGAAACCCCGTGATAATATTTTCGATTATCTCGCAGAATTGCACTTCAAAATGAAGTAACTAAAATCTAATTCGAATTAAAAAAAGCTTCTATGAGAAATCTTGAAACCTGTCCGAAATTACCACTGTACCAAATGTTGTAGCTGTGGGTGGCTTCGATTTTCCACTACGCGACCAACAGACAAACATATAAACAGAAAACAGTATTTATTTACTATATTAGGTACTGGCTTATTGTATCGCATTTATAAACTTTGCAATATCTAACCAAACTCCTACGTCTTTACTCATACAAAAAGCAAAGTGAAAAAATAAGTTGAAAATTTATTCATAAAAAAAACATAGCATACTTCCTCATGAAATTTCTTTGTCACTCCCAGCAGGTATTCATAACACGATCATTTTTTATTTGCATTTGATAAAAACAGTTTAGAAATAGCTGAAAAGAAGTTTGGTAACATAGATACGCATACTGACTTATTTAGAAACGGCGCACGGAATCAAGGAATGCTTTCAATGTTTTTTCATTTTCAAATTCTGGTCGGTGGCAGAATTACTAGATAGTTTTATTTTTATATTTTTATAAGTATATTTTTACAAATATTTTTATTTTTCTGGTAGCTGTGCATTTTTTTTTATTTAGACAGCGGAGATACTGAATTAATGCAGTTAACTATTATTCTACTGATATTGATGCGAACATGAAAAATGCCTTCATTGAAAGTTCTTTGAAAGCCGAAAGGGAGAAAAACATCGTACAGACAGTCATTACTATGACGTGAATCTAAGGTTACCACACAGTGTTGTAAGTAAAGGGTTTCCAGATTTGGTGATTTATCGTTAATGTGGCGACATTTGGCGTCATTTCGAATACACGTGAACCTTCTCGATATAACGTATATTCTGCGAGATACGAGCCCCTTCTGGAAGTTTCTTCTGGGAGTATGTAAAATGAGTCATCGCTCCGTTGAAGCAGTTGGTATGAAATGAGTTACAATGAATTGTGAGATGCGTAAATATCTTGAAAATAGTATCAGCTGTTGTATGAAATTTGTACAACAATTAATTGCTATTTTACTGTACCTGGTAGTTATATAAGAATCTTGTGAGATGGCTATTGAACTTTTTGCTTTTTATTGTCTACGCTGTGATTGCAAATCGACGTGTTAGTTATCCAGAAATATTAACTATTTCTTGTATCTTGAGAATACACCAACGATTCCACAGGGTACATCGTAACTATATATAACTCCTGTAATATACAGTTATACGCTAGTCCTTTTATATATGACTCCGCTGATATACAGTTATATGCTACTCCGTTAATATACAGTTATGTATATGATTCTCCGCTAGTATATAGTTATGCACTACTCTACTGTTACACTATTGTATGATACTCTACTGATATACAATTATATTCTGCTCTGCCGATATACAACTATTTGATACACCCCTGATATACATGTATAAGTTACTTGACAAATATACAATAATATGCTACTCTGCTGATAAACAATTATATGCCACTCCTCTGATATACGTTACTACTACTACGCTATCGAATGCTACTACTATGATATATGCTACTATGCTGATATACAGTTATATGCTATGCACGTAATATACAGTTATATGCTGCCTGCTGATTATCTATTGAAAGAGGAGGATGTTAATTTTATTTTTAGTAAACTACGTAACATATGTAAAATAAAAATACTATGATGAAATGATAAACCAATGTACAGTTTTTGATGGATCTGTACATTTTGAGCCTCTTATTACAACCACAAATTTTCAATTGCGTATTTGTGTCTGGATATCTGTGGGTCTGTAGAGTGAACAACTCTCGAATTAATTCAACTAATCCCTTGGAATTTGGTACAAGTATTGAAATATGTTACCATAAGAAGCTTTTTATATTTCATAGAGGTCAGATTTAGGGAAGACTCTCTAGTTTAGGAAAAACATTTTCAAATCAAAACAAAATTATTGAAAATAAATATATTCTTTACCAAGTATATAATCGTTTTATAAGTACTGTGGTGAAAGAAAAGAGAAAACATTGGGGTCAAAATTAGGAAATTGCAGCAAAAACCCGCCATTGTTTCTTTTGTACGAGTTCCTAAAATATAATTATTAATTACAACACAACATTTAAACTTTTAAAATAATAATTTCCCATATTTACTTTTAAAATAACTATAATTTATGAACACATATTAATGTTAAGATTAGATTGCATTAACTTTATATAAACGTTTGCGGAGAAGAACATCTACGTCTGAGACCAATATTTTACTATGCCCAAAATCATATATCCGGCCTAATCATATATGCAGAATTCCACATACCTCGTTTGTCATCCTGAACATTTTGGACTCCAATTTACTGAAGCACACTCTTTCTTGGACATTCTGGGCTGCAATTCTACTGAATACAGCACTTGGACATGCCTAGCCTGCAATTGACTTTGAAAGCACACTCTTGGACGGTCATCGCCTCCAATTCAACATACAACACCCTTAGACGGTCATTGCCTCAATTTCATTGAATATATCACAAACGTCTTGGCCATGCCTAGCATCTCACTAACTATAACGAACACTCTTTGACGGTCATTATCTCCAATTGATTATACAACACCCTTAGATGGTCATTGCCTCAATTTGACTGAAAATATTACAACCTTCTTGGTCATGCCTTGCCTCTCACTGGCTATAACGAACACTCGTTGACAACGTTGCCTCTCAATTCCTGTGGAAAACCACCTCCCTGAAGTATATCGCTATTGCCACATAATTTCGCCTGAGGTCCAGATACGCCCTCAGTATCTCTATTGGTTGCTCCTCAGGGCGATGTAGCAACACTTCTTCATTGAACACCTTATTGTCCAATGCTGTTTGGTTAAAACTAAGCCCCAAAGATATATTTAGCCGCAAGGAGATTTTCTTGCCCCAATCACATATGTGATTTATGTGAACTGAATTTATTGGAGGCATGACTTCCCGGGGCAAGACTGTCATAAAATGGCGCTTTGTTTCGTTGTACATACCGTATAAATCTCAAAACTCCATAAATATATCACACAATTACTCACAATTACTAACTGGAAATAAATGAGCACATCTGTTTGAAAGTTTTCACTCGTCATTCTCAGGCAGTTATAAACACCACTACTCAACATAAACCGCTATATTTCCCGAAAAATAGGGATACAATGTCTCACGATTATTGCACCGATCCGGTGGTCGAGCGGCCAGGGGCCTGCGTTTCCGTCTGATCGCTGGATTGCCAGGTTGTGGGATCGAATCCCGCCAGCGGGAATGGATATTGTGCTGTCGAGGCGAAGTCAGACTTCTGCACTTGGGGAGCCTCTGCATAAATGACGCATAGGCGTTCCTTCTCCACGGGGGATTAATAACAACAACAACAACGATTATTGCAATGAATTACTGTCATAGACTTGTTGATTTAAGATTTACTCGGTCAGAAAAATGATCCAAACTTTGAACATTTCTCTTGAAAATCATACAAACATTGTAAAACACAATATCATTATAAAATGCCTTAAAATTAGCTATTATATGCAATTATTTTTTTTATTTATGAGAAAATGTTTCCCTACTAACATCATTCAACGAATATGTTCATGTACAGGACGTTAACTCTTGTCATATTGCAGATATTGCACGTTTTACATATAAAAAATAATAATCGTAATATATTTAATACATTCACTAATCAAATGAGTACATGTTTTTTTTTTGTAAGTAATGCAAGCAGACATGATTTGACATCATTATTCACTAGTGATTACTCACTGAAAGTTAATGTCAAATATGTATATATAATATAAGTTTGTACAGAATGTAAATTTGATATTTTATGTCAAAGATATCTGACAGGAGTATTTTTAGTACACATTTTATGCAGTATTATTTACCTTAATAAAATGACTCAAAATTATCTCATTAAATATGATTTGATATTCTCTTTCACAAGTAATTGAAGAAAAATAAGCGTTATCTGTCTGTTAGGCCTATCTGTACGCTTGCGGAGAATCATAGGTGAACATATGGGACTTTTACTCTGGTTTAATATTTAAATAATTAACTGAAATTTATGAAAAAAATATATTGTGTATTAAGTGTTGTTATTTCTAAAATTCATTTTAAAATAACGTAATTTCTTACTTTATTAAATCGTCGAACATGTGCAAGTGCTTGTTGCTATTCGACAAATGATAATAACTCGCGTAAATAGCTCACACTGGAAAAAAAGCTGTTTTATTAATTATCACAAATCGTACTGGAGATATTAGAAATTCTACTTTTTCTTAGTGTGCATGATATATTTGAAAATAATCAATCCAATAATATGAAATTTGATATATTTATTTTAATCATGCACACAAGAATAATATGTATTTTCAGCACGGTACGTATATAAGAAAACTCTAATTTCTGTAAATTTTCTATAATGTTGACATTTTTTATTTTGAAGGAAATGTCGTGTTTTGGAAACAACATATGTTTTTTATTTTTTCCAGGAATACCTAAACTTATTCATCTGAGAGAATGTTCCACGTTGGAAATGACTGATATTTATCAAAGAAAGTGTCATTTTTAAATATTTTAATAAACTGCAAATGAGAGTGAAATATGTTTGAATTATTAATACTAGTATATATTTTGCAGTATGCTTTGCATAATATATAATTGCTGATAGAGTCGTTTAGGTAATATAATTAATTCATCTTCTTTTAAGCCTCGTGTTAAGAAACATTCTAAGAGACATAAAACTGTTCAAAAAATAAATATTTTATTTGATTCTTAAGTAAATAAAAATATTAAATGGACAGACTATTTATTTTCGTATGATATGCAAAAAAATATTTGTAATGATAAGACAGCTTTGAATGACTTGTTATAATATTATAAATATGCAGTCCAGTTTTTGTTAAAAAACAACTTAATGGAACATATTTTTATATTGATTGATTATGTATGGAAATGTAATACTTAATTGCTACAATACATTTACAGAAGTATAAATGAAACGAACAAAACGCTATTATACATGCACGCATCACACAACACATTTAGAAGTTTTATAAAAAATATATTTTATTAAATGATCATATATGTAAATTTTATATTATGTACACATTTAATTAAATATCTCTCAATCCACTATGTCACAAAACTCATGTAAGTAATATTATTACTTGCACATTTACTTAAATATCTCTCAAAAACCACCTGTGTGGCAAAATTCATGTAAGTTTTATATTACTTACACATTTATTTGAATATCTCTTAACCCAACTGTGTAGCAAAAGTCATGTAAGTTTTATATTACACATTTACTTCAATATCTCTCAACCCACCTATGTAGCAAAATTCATGTAAGTTTTATATTACACATTTACTTAAATATCTCTCAACCTACCTATTTTGTTGTTGTTGAGACCCAGACCGTCCGACCTACTAGAAAGGTGTAAGGTAACTGTTTGGACGGCCGGGAAGTGCCACCCAAATTAGACCGGAATCCAGTGGGGAGGCATCCACAGGGACAGTACCGTCCTTCCCCTGCCACTAACCTCTGGGAAGGACTAACGGATCCACATGTTTAACGTGATCGTACTCAGCGTGAACACGGCGGCAGTTTTGGCAGTAGTGGAAATCGAACCTGGGCCTACCGAGTGCAAATCCCGGCCGCAAACCACTGGGCTACCTATGTGACAAAATTTTTATGAGTTTTATATTACTTGCACATTTACTTAAATATCTCTCAACCCACCTATGTGGCAAAATTCATGTAAGTTTTATATTACTTACACATTTATCTTTCAACCCACCTATGTAGAAAGCCCAGACCACACGACCAACCCGAAGGTTATGGTTGCTGCTTGTGTGGCCGGAACCCACCTATGTGGAAAAATTCATGTCAATTTTGTGTTACTGAGACATTTACTTAAATATCTCTCAACCTACCTATGTGACAAAATAATTGTAAGTTTTGTATTAATTACACATTTACTCAACTAGCAACCCAGATATGTGAAAAAATTCACACAAGTTATACCTTACATAAAGGGAGTACAAAATTCATTCCGAAAAAAACACGACATATTTTTTCCTCAAAGTATTTTTACTCCACCTAAGTGACATTCAGCAGACGAGTCTTTTCTTTGCATATAAAAAACTTCAGAATAAGAAAAAAAACTAAAGAATTTGAAACAAAGTTAAAAAGTGTACTCACCTGTCTGAAAACGCTTGATAACGAGTGAACACCAGAAGCAGAAGCAGTGAAGAAAAGTTTTTTTTTTATTATTATTTTATTTCTTCCTCTTTTCTTCTCCAAACGATGGCCAGGTGCAGAATTATCAGATACTTTTTCTTTAAGTTTCCACCAATGTATTCACTTTTATTTCATTTGCGCTTTGTGCCCTGTGCAATTTTTCTGCTCCGTTGATAAACTCACCGGTGAGAAATATTTGGCTGAAAAATTGTATGTGCAGGTAAAGAAAGTCATATTTTATTAACAAGGAATATGCTGAAATGTTTTTCGTAAACCGCAGATTGGAATAATGAAACGTTTCAGTTTTTTTTTCTCTAGCAGTAAATACAAGTGTGTGTGATATCCTTAATATACATTATTTAAAAACATATTTGAAATGTATTGTTGAATACCTCGTAATAACAATTTAGACAGATTATTTATTCTGATTTTAATGTCATATTAATAGGCATTTACAGAAAGATATATTGAAAAAAGTAATTATAAAAACTTCGTTTTTTGGGTTAGTCACTATCAAGTATTAAGCGTTTATATTTTCTATATGTTATGTGTAAAGCTCGAAATTGGATAAACCTACTTTTATCCGGGTAAAGTCCTCATTGTCCAAAAGGGGTGGATAAACCTACGTTTATCAAACACTGTGTGGGTAAACTTAGATTTATGCAACGCTGCTTGGTTAACCCTAGGTATAACCAGTCCTACTTAAATAAAAATAAATTTGACAGATAGGAGAGACATTTGCCTTATTAAAATCTGTGTGGCTCTGTATATATTAATGTATTTCGTTTGTTTCAGTTGATTCACGCTCATAAACGTTGTCGGTACTTTATAAAATCGTTCGGCTATACAAAAATTTATACTATAATGACCCTTAACAAAATGTCGTTACATTAATGAAACGACACTCAATTAAAGAAAATGAATCAAAAATTATAAAATTTAAAATCAAATCGTATTTAATATTTTTTCTTGGTGATTTTTTTCTTTTTGAAATTGATACAATCCCAATTTCACTTGGGACTTTATCCAAAGCAGCTGGCTAGGACTAGGTTTTTCCTCATTTCGCGCTTTACCCGTAACACACACAAACGCGCATGCACACGCATAGACACACACACACACACACCAGAAATGTAAGGACTTATAGAACTCACTAAATCAAACAACTTTCACAATGCGATGTGGGGTCGGAAAGCAACCAGAGAGCAGCGAGAGGGCGCTTTCACTTGGAGTGGATGAAACGTCGCGTCAAAATGGAGTGAAGTGAAGATGAATACAGTGAAGTCGAATAATGGAAATTTATTGACAAGATGTGTAGAACAAATGCTCAAATGAACGACCAGACAAGACAGATCTCACAGCGGCGAAGGCGTGAATTGCGTGCACTTTGGAAGATTCCTAGTATTTCACGAACGTCTGCAGCTGCGACGCTATTTCGGGCAACAAGGTCCTCTGGTGACTCGATGGACGTCTTGAAAACGGCGCTTCTGAGCGATCCCTAGAGGAAAAATTCAGGCAGGACAGATCGGAAGATGTGAGAGGCCACGCGATGGAATCACCAGGGCCAATCCATATGTTCGAAAAAGCAATGTCCAGGTAGTTATGCACAATCCTGGTGTAATGTGCTGGCGCTCCGTCTTGCTGGAACCACATAATCACTCGATCATTTGTTGGTACAGCACGTAGTAAATCTGGTAGCACCTGCTGGAGGAAGGTGAGGTACTTCTGTCCGTCTAGGCAGTCTGGGAACATATTCGGGCCAATTAATTGATCGTGGATAATCCTTGCCCACACATTCACGGAAACCCTTTGCGCGGGAGGTTTCATTGCGCGCGACTTTCCCATTTTGACGCGACGTTTCATCCACTCCAGAGAAAGCGCCCTCTCGCTGCTCGCCGGTTGCTTTCCGACCCCACATTGTATTGTGAAAGTTGTTTGTTTTGGTGAGTTCTATAGCCCCTTATATTTCTAAACATCAGTTTATATACACCCTGTATATACAGGGTGATCCAAGAGAAATGAGCCAAACTTTAAGAGATGGTAGTACACCCCAAACCAAGTTTTTTTCGCCATAGTTTACCTGGTTGGAAATGAAAAAATATTTACAGGACACCTACTCGTTAGAGAGCGGCCGCTCCGCATATTTAAAAGCGTCATTGTGGTTGTCATATTCTGGTTGGAGAAGAAAACCACGTATGCAAATTCCATCTAGGGAAGAAGAAAAACTCGTAAGTAAATTTTCGTAACACCGAATGTACGGGCTTATCAGTTTGCAGCAGCCATTGGCAGGTCCAATTTTTAAAACATTGGAGGACTTTATAAACAGGGAAAAGGCCAATATGCATTTCATCTATGAATCTTCTTTTTGTGGGGATATCTCAAGACTCGCGTCTATGACACTCCCCTTGAATATGAAGAGAAACTATACTCCCCAGAATTTCGGCCGCTGCTGCCGAAGTGCGCGACATGCCTGCTCTGTTCAAGAGAGTTTACTAATCACTCCATCGTCGATATGAAATGTGCATTCAGTTTGGCGATAGCTCGTTTGACCCATTACTGTAATTATTGTTTATTAAATGTAAGTTTATAACTTCTAAGTCATTCTTGAGATCTTTAGGATGTAGAAAAATATGTAAAAAATGCCATCAGAGGAGTTAATTCAGTCAAGCAGACACCGTCGGTCATGACAAATTCAATAACATATTCTAAAAAAGATATATTTTCCGGTTTATAGTTGAATTATAATATAAAACAAATTTTCCCGGATATAATTATATTCTTTGTATATTTAAAAATATTTGTAAAAAAGGTATTGTTGCATGCATTTTATTATGGAAGATTAAAAATATTTCGTAATAATATGTTTTAAAGAACATTTAAAATGTGCTGCATAATAAAAATTAGTTTTATTTAGCTGTAATAATATTGTTGTTGTTGAGACCCAGACCGTCCGACCTACCAGAAAGGTGTAGCTGTAATAATGTGTAAAAGATATACAGTACGAAAATATTTTAAGACATATAAACACTTGGGCATAATAACCTGGACATGCTTGAACCGCATTCACGAATACCCAAAACGTGAATAACACTTCGTAATCAGATAATCGAATATTTAAACCCAACAGAATATTTTCCCTTTACAGATAATATGGAATGAAAATGATAATATAGATATATCATAATGTCAACCATTTCCTTTATTACACATACAGCGGTAGTGTGTCATATTTACGAGTAACAACAAGGGAATATTTTCATGCAAGCATTTTTTATTCGTTCTCGCAGACATTTTTTTTTTATTTATCTTTTATTTATTATTATTATTATATTTTTTTCTGTATTAGTATAGTAGAAAACTGCATTAAAATTTGAAAAAAATATACCAAATACTAAAATATTGTACATATATATTCACTGCTCTGAAAATGAGTGATAACAAAAGTACCCTACAAAGAAGCGGTGATAAAAATATTATTTTTATACATTTTTTTCTTTAAATGCTGACCTGGCGCAGAATTTCCAAGCACAATTTTATTTTAGTTTTCAAGAATATTTTCACTTTTATTCCATTTACGTTTCAGTTCGCCGTGTAACTTTTTCCAACTTCGCTGATAAACTCACCGGTGAGATATATTTAGTTGAAAAATTACTTCTGAAAGAAAGAGCAAGACCATTTTTTTAAAGAACATGCGAAAAAAGCAATTTTGTTCGTAAACCTCAGGTTTGAGTGAAGTTCTTTTTGAATTTACATTTTTTGCCGCTGTCGAAATTAGGTTGTGTGCATTGCCTAGTATGCATATGCTGAAGGAGCTGTTTGCGTAATTTCTCGCAGTTAGTTTAAATTCCATGTTTTGTTTCAAGGAAATTTTCAAGAGTGACGTGCATGTTAAAAATATGGATATGTTCATTGTCACAAGCTTCTGTTAACTTTGCGGAATTACTTGCTAGAAAATATAATACTTCTAACGTTTTTGCTTTATCATAAACAAAGAAACTTGTGTTTTCTTGTCAAGATTTTGTCTTAGTAATTTCGAAGAAAAAATCTGATGTGGACGACACATGATTTTCCCTACAGACATAAATTCATTTTTTATTTGTTCTTTTCGCAATTCTTAAAATTGAGTTTCATTGCACAAAATAATGATAATAATTATTTAAAATGAAGCTGAATTTGCAATTTTAATTCAATTTTCAATGTCATTTAACCGCTAGACGTATTTTCAAAGCCGAAGTAGCAAAAGAGCGAAAAAATTAAAATATGTCTTGAACGATCAGTCCTTGAGAAATAAGAAGTTAATGCATAGCATTATGTAGTGAAAGTCATGTGCTGCCGACATCAGAGTTTCATTTCATTTTTCAATATTTTTCATTTTATCTCTAGTGTAAATCGTAAAGTATCGTATTTTTGTGCGAAATTAAATGACAAACCTAAATTGCATACAGAAATTTTCCTTCCGAGATAAAACCCAAATTGTGTATTTGGGTTAAATTCTGATATAATATTTTTATGTTCCAGGAAAATATTTCTATAAATCCCATTATATATGAAAACACTACGTTAATAATAATATCCAGCAAAATGATAAATATTGTTATGTATGTTTGGAAAAATGCCTTTATGCCAACAATAGATAAAATGATAATTTTATTACAATGGGCATACTAGTGATAGCTGCACATATTTATTTATTTATATCATACAAATCAAATTTACGTTCAGCGCCTATTTTATTTATACATGTTTGTTAAAGATAGATTTTGTTATACAAAGTACGTTTTATTTTTGGCACTAACTTTTATTATGAAAAGCACTTCAGAAATAAATACTTTTAGGTCTCCGCTCGACTTTTAGGTTCCATAGAGTTTAGATTTATATGTATTATATCAGCTATTTGTATTTACAGAAACACCTTGCTTACCAGGATATATAAAAATTATTCTGATACCATTAACATTAATAGAGTATTTCACATTATATATCCCCCATACAGTTATTACAACGATATATATTTTAGTTATGTCTTTGTGAATGTTAACGGCAAGGATGTGTTCACATCTATAAATACACGCACACACATGCATGTGCCCACACATATGCATGTACACACACAAGCGTGCACACATGCATGCACAGTCACCGACTTTCACCTACTCACACAGATTTACATATTTTCAAGCGAATAAAATTATTTAGTTGGTTGCGCTTTAGTTTGAAAATTTATTTAAAAGACACCGATGTGTGTAATGATGTTTTCAATACTTTTGTACAGATAATTAGAGTTTAAATGTTCAATGTAGAGTTCAAATGTAGTTCAGCCATCAATTCAGTTTTCTGAACTCTGTTCAAATACACTGTTCAAAATCTCATTAAAGAAAATTAATTCTATAATCCATATTTCACCTTACTATATTATGCAAGTAGTAGTCAACGAAACAAACAAGTTTTCGCGACTCACATTAGAAAAACAATGGTGGAGTCATGTCCATCAAATGTAATAGCACCCGTGTATTTCAGTGATAATGGTAGATGTATTTTAATACAAAGTGCATCGAATATTTTTTCTTCCCGTTAGGCTGAGCATCAAAAAGTTACTGGGCCTCGAGTAGAAGCTGATACTCGCTACGTGCGGTCTCGCAAAACGTTTTTTCCATTACTCGTTGGTTATGAACGAGGTAAGATATGGCATAAACAAGAAATATTATTCATGCATAAAGCATTGATTATGAAACACGTTCAACTGAAATGAAATGTCATTTAAACATCTCTAAAATGCGATACATTCAGCGGTGATATTTTTTAAATTATCACAGTACTACAATAATTTATTTTACTTGGAAATTTAAAACGACATAAAAAAAGACATTTTATAAAATCGTCTGCTTCTCCATGTAAACTCGATGAATATTTCATTCATATCACTTATATTCCAGACTTTAGAGAGAAATAATTTCGCATTGAAAAAAAAATCAGCAATTTTTATGCAACTCATAATATTTTGATCTATTTACATTCTGAACCCGTTAAAAACAGGCGTTGCTGTATAAATAATCAAAGTTTATTGATCTTTTAAAATTAAAAATACTGTAATTACGTAGGCACAAAATTTTGATACAGGGATAAAATAATGTCGTTTTAGGACGAATGCAACACTAAATATAATTATAAGCGTTTCTTAAAAATCATGATTTTCACTAAGCGAAAAAAAAATAGATGTTATATTTTATTTTGCCATGAGTCACGTTATCTCTTTATCTAATATGGATGTAAATATTATTTCCATTTTTATTTTAAAAACTACTTCACACAATTTGATGAAAAGTTTTTACACATTTTATGAGATAATTTAGATATTTTCTAAAATTTTCAAAACAATTTGTGAATTTTAACCCCGTAATTTTTTTTTTGAAAAATTTGGTCGTATAGGGTTCAACGGATTTCCTTTTTTAACCCAGGTTATATCCAAAACAAATTGAGTGATATTATTTTTTTACATTACCATATGCTCCACAGACCGTCTCAACAACATACTAAAATATCATTTTGATAAAGTCGTTTTTAAAGCAGTTATCGTGCGAAAGGACCTACACACGGAGAGACAGAATGAAAAAAGTCATAAACAATTTCCAACTACATTGGAAAGTGGTAAAAAGCCTTGACGCGAAATAAAACTATTAAATATGTATCAATAATCTATCATTTTGAATCTACAATTGCTAGGGGTAAGACCTAACTTAACAACAACTAAGTCATTAGCTAAATATGCATTTCACAAGAGTTGCCAATTTTCACATAAACATTTTTTTACAAAACATAGAAATAAAGGAATTTGGGAAGGGAACAAACAACTCAACACACCCAGAAACTGATAATTTTTGCGTAAAAGTCTAATATTTCGTTTTCAATCATTCCAATATGTGCCTTAACCCAATTGAATTTAATCAAGTGCAATTTTTTGCAGTGCAACAATTAAAATTAACTAAGTACTTGAATTCAGTCTTATTAGTGATATATTTCAAGGACATAATTATAGAGAGACGTCCTCTAAATATATTAGCGTTTACCTAATTATCCAAAACCTACTTTATTGCGCAATTAATTGAAGCTAACTTTGATTGAAATACAGAATTGTTAGAATCTTTGTTAAATCCAAAATTAATATGCAGGTGAGTAACAAGAAGGTACATAAGTATATTACATATTACTGGGTGGTGATTGGCAATGTGACCACACATCTATGTGGTATTGGTTGAAGAAGTCAATGATACCATACACTATGAAGTCATGAAGTGTGAGTGCAACATGAGGTTGCAATATCCAGTTTCATAGTTCAAGAAATAGAGGCCAAGGGGCGCTTCTAAGGTTAAGTAAATGTTTTCCTTTGCTTTGCCTCCCAAGAAATCTAGAAGGATGCTATAAGCGATGCACCAAAATGTATATTAATTTTTTCTGTCCAGTGTGTCACTCACACACAACTATGGTCATCGGACTTGTGGCGAATCTACTATGTAGGTTTGAGAGGGTCAACTAATAAATATCTTATATGTACAGGCTCACGCACTTGCCATTTTGACTGCAACCGATTCTATTAGTTATCGTCTGCCTAAGCTCTTTCAATGCGCCACGCATGTTGCATGGCTGATATTGGACACTGAATTCAGCTGTAAAATATGTGCTTCTGATTTCAAAAAATTGGACCAATCTGTCAAGAAAGTAGTCTCGAATGTTTTGATTTTCACGAGAACCCGAGAAAAGGACGAGAAAATATCCCCCTTTTCGCACTGTACAGTCATTGCTTCAACTGAAAGTCAAGATGGCTGCTGTTGCGCCAGCATGTATATTTCTGAGCCTTACCAATTAATAATCGCAAAACCTGCTGGGGTATCCAGATCCTAGCTGGCTGTGGATCCTATGTATATGCAAAAATTTGCTATCTTACAGGAACTACCTTATGTATATGCAGTGGTTCAAAAATCAGTCCTCTACTGATTCTTGCTGCATCATAAACGCGATTCAAGGCTTTTCAAACTCTCCAAATTAGCGTTTTTATTGGCTTTTATTGCAAATACATTTTCTGTATTTGAAATAAAATATCCAACTTAAACTACGTTCATAAATTCAGTTCACATACGAAATGTCAAATGGTGTACTTATATCTATAATAAGAAAACGAAATGATATTCATATTTAAAGTTTCACGTATCGTTCCTACGGTTTGGAATAATATTCTAATAGCACCATTACTATATGAAAATAATAGTAAGCTATTTTCAGGAGACTATTAAGCATTGTTATGTACATTCAGATAAGAATATTTATGCCAGCAATTTAATAAATTGTTATTTTATGACAAGGAGAGGATCAGCTATAATAAAAGATATATATGCATACCTATATATATATATATATATATATATATATATATATATATATACATATATATATATATATATATATATATATATATTACGATATTAACCACATATCTTCTTTGCTCCTTTTGTATATAGCATCTATCTGTTTGAAATATCACATACAATAAAATATAATATATTTTATGCAACGCGTTTCTCACTAAATACGTCATGAAAAGAAATTTAGTACATTATGCAGAGAGGTGGAGCATAGCTGACTTCTCTTTTCGTGCTTCGGCAATTGGTTTTAGACCCATTCTTTCAATTTGAAAATTTGTTTAAAAAGTGAATTATTTCATATATTTTCCCAGTCGGTAATATTTCTAAAATATACGCGGACTAACATTTTATATGTTCCTGTAAGAAATAAGTTCATTTAGAAAAAGTTTTGCTAGACAGAAATTAGGCTAAAGAAAGAAAAAAAAGATGACCTGGCGGTGAAGTGGATAGCGTCTTCGGCTGCTGTCTGGTGGGCTCGGGTTGAAATCCCGAGTAAGGTATGGATGTTTATTGAGGCAAGTCAGTCTTCCGCCTTCTGAGTCTTCGCCTAAATGTGAGGTTGCACCCCTTCCGATCTTCGTCAGTGATGCTTGTTTGTAATAAACTTTGTTCTCTTGTCTTGTGTTGTTGTTGTTGAAACCCAGACCGTCCGACCTACCAGCTCTTGTCTTGTGTGTCTTTCTTAGTTCTTTCCTGCTTCCTGGGTCACTGGTCCCGTATCGGCTGCTCCGAAACAGGAGGTCATTAGAAACAACAACAACAACAAGAAAAAAAACTCCGGTGCAATTGTCTGCAATATTCATGAAGATATGCAATATTCGACGCAAGTCTGCAATATTCGACTATTTTCTCTCAATTCCACGATTTTCTCTCAATTCTACGATTTTCCCTCAATATCGAAAATTTTCCCTCAATTCGCCTATTTTCCCTCTTGTACCCCGATTGCTGAATCGTGCTGTAGAAACACATTCTAAATTGAAAGTAGACTTCATAAAACGTATCTACGCAATGTTAACTGTAACAGAGTCTCTACATATTTATAGGGAGGAAATTCCCAATATTTTAATAAGCAATAACTTGCCGAATACTGCAGATAATTGCACCGGGTTTTTGTGTTTCAGTATATCAGAATTATTTCTACTCGAACTCCAAGGAGCCTATAAAAGCTTAGACTCTATATTTTTTCAGAATATAGCCCCCACTGAAAAGAATTTATGTGAAAGAATTTAGCATTGGACTTTAACAATCTTTCAAGTTTGAAGTTTGTATCTAAAATCAATTGCCGAAACATGAAACGTGGGATCAACTACGCTGAAACACCCTGTATAATAAAAAAATATAAAGATCAAATTAAATTAAAACAATAAAGATCAATCATGCTTAAAGCAATGATTATGGAACACTTTCTAACTCCAATGCAATTTTATTTAAACAAGTCTAAAATGCAATACATTCCTCGGTAATATTTGAAAACTTATCACAATACTACATTAATTTATCATATTAGAAAATTTAAAACTTAAAACGAAAACAACTGAAATTCATTCAAAGGACGTCATAGAAAAAATAACACGCCTGGCTCTCTCTATAAAAACAGCATTTCATTCATAACTTTTTCCCATTCATTTCATTCATCACAATACTATAATAATTTATTTTATTTAAAAATTAAGACCATGGAGCTACAAGTAATTAAACTCTATGCGTAAAACTTCATCGAAAAAAATCGTCCTTCTCTTTGTAAAATCAATCAATATTTAATTCATATCAGCTATGCAGACTCCATGAACTAAATGATTTTGTGTTAAAGAAATACAGCAATTCTAATACAACTCATTCTACATATTTTGCTGTTAATATTTTACATAAGTGAAAAATAGGCTTCGTTATAGAAATAATCAAATTTGGATGATCATTTAAACTCAAATATATTGTAATTGCGTTGTTTCAGTATGTAGATGCACAGAATTTAAGCAAAAATAAAGTGGTTTTAGGAAGGATACAATACTCAATATGAATTAAAAAGAACTTAAAAAATCACGATTTTGAGACAAGATGGATGCCATATATCATTTTGAAGTGGGTCATGTGATCTTTTCATATCATTTTCAAGTGATCGTTTCATATTAGAGGTGTAATTATTATTTTAATTTTTATTTAAAAAAACTACTGAATATATTTCGTTGAATTATCTTTATATATTTTATGGGATAATGTGAATATTTCCTAAAAATTTTGAAGCAATTTGTGAATTTTAAACTTGCTTAAAAAATGTTTGAAAAATTAGATCCCATAGGGCTCAATGTGTTTCATTTTTTCAACCCGGGTTCAATCCAAAACTAATTGGATGATATTATCCATTTATATTCCCATAGGTCCTACAGATCGTCTGAACAACATACTAAAATTTCATTTTGATTAAATCATTTTTACGGCAGTTATCTTGCTAACGGACAGACAACAGACAGAATGAACAAAGTCATAAATACTTTTCCACTTTGTTGTAAAGTGTTAAAAACGAAGTATAGAAACTAAATTGGCAAAATCATAAAACCTGATGTAATGATCTGGCGCAAAAGAACCTTATGTTAAAAACCTGCATAATACAATAATTTTATTTCGTTCACAAAGAAATAAGTAAGTACAAGATCAACGGTACAATGCTTTTGGAATTGAATTGTGCATTAATCTTTGGCGCTGTTTTTGGTGTCAACATGTAAAATTATTTTGATGTGCAAATTGAATTTATATATGACACTCAAATTTATCTTGACAATTAGAAAATTGTTTAGCATTCGCCTTATATTATTGCGCATGTATTAAACTATTTTAATCATTAGAAACTAATATTCTATTATATAAAACCAATGGTTCGATTTCCAATGTATAAATTCTTAAATCCAAAACCAAATTTGAATTTTGTTTTTCCTTATGTCAGCAATGCATTTACATTTTCGTTATGTAATTTGAAAATGTGAAACTCGTTAGTATGATAATCTAATCATATTAAGTCACCAAATGTGCGCATGAATGAATAAATCCCTACCACAAAGATTTTCGGCGTTAAATAAACATGGCATAAAGCAAAATATGATGGTTTTAGCAATATAATAATCCAAATAGAACAACGTAATCAGACTCACCTGCAAAATCCATATCAGACATCAATGGACATTTCATTAACATTCAGTGAAATAATAACATTCAGTGAAACTCGTTAGTATGATAATCTAATCATATTAAGTCGGCAAATGTGCGCATGAATAAATAAATCCATACCACAAATATTTTTGGCGTTAAATAAACATGGCATAAAGCAAAATATGATGGTTTTAGCAATATAATAATCCAAATAGAACAACGTAATCAGACTCACCTGCAAAACCCATATCAGACCTCAATGGACATTTCATTAATATTCAGTGAAATAATTAGCAATTGGCCTATATGTTGACACCAAAATGCAAAAAATATTGCATAAAGGGTCTAGAATATTAAAATCATAACATTCGAAATATTATGTATTGTAGTTTACTAAAATCCTATTTAATTCCACTATTTTAGTTACTTTATTTTGTTAACGGTAATTATGACTGTACTTTATTTACTTACAGTGTGGGCAAAAATTACCTATCAAACTTAAACATATAACATTACAACAATCGTTATGCAAAATATTATGAAACATTTTATGTTACATTCTGATTACCGTTGGTTTCTTGTCAATTTCTGTGATAAAATGTGATAAAATTCGATGTGATAAAATTATAGATGGATAAATAATTCCTTTCTTGTATGGGTTATATGGTGATAAGCTATAGTAAGTGTGGTTTACACAGGACAGAACACGGTCCCATACCCGCTTGTTTTACGATATTTTAATGAACATTTTGGCTGTCATGTTAACACTGCTTTATTCCAGTCATTGTGAGAGTGTGATCGACTGCCTGTGTCGACTTATGAGACATTTTATCGGCCTATGTCGACTTATGAAACATCTTATTCTGGAGTCATATTTTCACGGATAGTGCAATCTTACGATTGGCATTCTTAGTCTACTTATGTTAGCATTTCTAGTCTAACAAAAAAAATTAATAATAGCCCGCCACTTCTTGGCTTTCTCCTCCAGCGCATGACTGGTATTGTGGCAAGCGGCCGGGTGGAGCTTTTGCTTTTATGGGCAATCGTGTCCAGCAGACTGCTTTGTCCAGACTCTAAAGTGGTCACTTGAAATGCCTTAAATTTGATCAGGGCAATACGATCTTTCCCATTTGTAGGGAATGTAACATCAATCATTCCACCCCTGATCACCTTCTGTCCTGCCTGGGGCTTGTCAAGGAGGTTTTGAAACTGAGTTCTCTCCTTGGCTTGGACTTTTTGAGCGTTTTTGGTCTCATGGACCTAGTCTAGCCTCTTGGCTAGACCAGTTAAAATTAGTAACAACAACAAAAACAGTCTATCAAACATGTAACTTGATAGCCGGCTTCGCTTCAGTTGAGGGTCATAAGAGACACCCATATCTGTAGTAAATTGGTATTGAGGTTGATAAAGTTAGGTTGATATTGCAACGATAATATTGTCATATTCCTCTAGTGTTGCAACGACAAGCTATCAGCACTAGAGGAACTTAACGTGGCAATTCAAGATAAAATGCATATCGTAAAGCCAGAAAAAACACAGCAAATATTTTTTTTTAATTTTTTTGTCTACACACACGATAGCTTGTAGGCCATTGAAGTTTCATAATATTATATACTGTAAATATAAATTATATTAAATGATATAACTGCGGAATGGTGTAATTTAAAATGTCATCACTGAAGGGACCTTCCATTGTACTACAATCATACATCAAACTTACTGGTAATTTGCTTACACTGTACGAACTGGAAATATGATAATTTTATCGTTACAATATTAATCTAACTTTATCCAACCTTATTTTCAATTTACAATATACAAGGCTGTCTCTCGCGACCCACAACTGAAGTGAAGCGGAGTATCAAACCACATATTTAATAACTGAGACATTTATTTCAAGAAAGTAGTAAAAACTATAAATACTAGAAATATACTAGAAATGCAAAAATAAATAGACAATAAAGCATAAAATAAATATACTTTACATACATCTACTAGCAAATAAGCAATAGGTTCGGTGTTATTAATATACACAAACATATATCAAAAATAGAATAAAAACATATTGAAAGCAAATTATTTTAAAAAATTTCATAAACTCTGAATCTGAATTTAATTTGTCAAGCAATAGAAATCAAGAATTTAAAAATAATGCGAATGCTAAGAAAGAGAAAATTTTATCACGAAATAAAAAAGGTTTTACAAACAAAATGATCAAATAATTGTATATTGTTAATGAGCAAATAGTGAAGTGATTAAAAAAAAAGTTAAAATGTAAAGAAACTAAAATGACTGGTGAAACAATTAGTCAAATGCATTTTTCAAAACAGTACTTGAAATTTAAGGATTAAAATAACTACGATATGGATTTTGCATAGTAATTTATTTTTAATAAAACAAATACACTTTCAGAAGTAATTTTTTTATTACAAAGCCTTTATACATGATTATTTCATTGAATTTACAGAAATAAACTATCAGAAGTTCATTTAAAGTTTCACTGTACCATAATTTATTCTTGTTACTTATTCTTACTACTTTATTCTTATTACTTTATTCCTAATCCTTCGGGAGCAAGTATATTTGATAGATAATGCACATGAAAATTTTGAAATTTTTCTGTCCACGAAGAAAGATGACCTTCAGCATTTTTATATTATATGTTGGTAAGATCGTATGCTACGTACTAATATCGCTCAATTGATTTCCTAAAAAATCTGATGTGGGCAACACATGACTTTCCTTTTATAATGCAATGAATTTACTACTTTTAGAATAAAAAAATAGGTTTTTTCTTATAGTAGATACTTATATTTTCTCCAAGATATTGAATGTTCGTCAATTAGTCGTCATTTTCATTGATTTAGCGTCATTTTTATTCATTTGGCGAGATTTTCGTTAATTTGGCAGCATTTAAAAAGTCTCCAAGTTGGCGACATTCAGTCAAATTTGTCGACGAAATCTCGCCAAGCGTTAGAAATGGAGAAATAAGTTATTCTTATAGCAGATAAATGACTATTGGTGTTCAAATACAAAAGTATTACTCAAAGTATATTTTCTTATGAAGGGAATGAGCTAGATCCACGAGAATAATGTCACCAAATTTATCGCATGATATTACATATGAAAAGGGAAAAGGTTTCTCAACAGTTAATATATATTTTTATAATTTATGGGATTTTTTTTAAAAATCTGCAACATCCCAAGAACGGTTCATGGTAGTGTTCCAAAGTTTATGTCAATATTTTTCTAATGAAAAATGACATTTGAAATGTCTATTTGCGCAACTTTATTAAAGCTTTTGATTTTTTGATGATTTTTTCAAAACTTCACTCGAAAATTCAGTAGGGTTCTGAACATTCGATAACGTTTAAAAACAATAGGCTTCCAGTATTCATGGATTGTGATTTTTATACTAAATTTCATTCGAATCGCTCCATTCGTACGTGAGATATCGTCTCCACAGTCTCACTGACACACACATTAGACACACACACACACACACACACACACACATACTTTCACACACACATACACACAGACATCACCTTAAAAATGTTTGATTCGTGATCAGTGATGTTTGAAACGTGCTCTCCCTTCAAAAACACGAATTCGAATTTTCGACCCCGTCACATTACTTTCCTTATAGTACATTATGTATATAAGGAAAGTAAAAAGAATCGGTAATAGAGTGTTTCTATGTATCTATGTTATACATGCAACGGGTTGCATTGTTCTTTTCTTGATAGTTGAATTTGGAATTTTTGTTGTATTTTTCATTCAACACACATGATTATGAAATTGAAAACAAATCGCACTCAGGTCCTACAAGCGCAATCCTAATACATTAAATATTGGTCTCACCCGTTCCTTAATAACTTCTAAACTATAGTATCCACTCACTAATTTTCCATTCAAGCTACTTAATCATCCACTCATTTAACATTATTAAGGTTATTGATATTTATAAGTTATTTTTCGATTATTAACATTTTACAACATAGTTGAAAATGTTTATTACTTTGTTCATTCTGTCTGTCTGCCTCTCCGTGCGCATAATAACTGCCGTAAAAATGACTTTACCAAATTAAATTTTAGTATGTTGTTGAGACGGTCGGTGGGACATACGGAAATGTGAATGAATAATATCACCCAAATAGCTTTGGATTGAACCCGAGTTGAAAACATGAAATACATTGAACCCAATTGAACCTAATTTTTCAACCATTTTTTAAGCAAATTTAAATTCACAAATTGTTTCAAAAAATTTAGAAAATATTCAATTTATCCCAGAAAATATATAAAAGAAATTTTAGCAGAATATGTTCAGTAGTTTTTTAAATAAAATTAAAATAATAAATACATCCATATAATATGAAGAGATCACGTGAACCTCTTTAAAATAAGCCATTCATCTTTTTTCCAGAATAAAAACCGTGATATTTAAAGTTCTTTTAAATGGATCTATATTCTGTACAAACGCAATTACTATATATTTGAGTTTAAATTATCATCAGACTTTGATGATTTCTACAACGAAGCCTAATTTTAATGTATGCAGAATGTAAACAAGTAATTGTAAAATGAGTTGTATAAGAATAGCTGAATTTTTCTTCAATCAAAATTATTTAACTCCGGAGTCTGGAATAAAATTGTATGAATGAATTATTCACTACTTTTACATAGAGAACCAGACGATTTATATTTCTATGACGTCATTTGTATAAGGTTCATTTTTTTCGACGAAGTTTTGAGTTATCAAATAAAATAAGTTATAGTAGGTATGTGTTAATTTAAAAGCATCACCACTAAATGTATCCCATTTTAGAGATGTTTAAATGAAATTTCATTTAAGTTCGAAAGTGTTTAATAATCGATGCGTTATGCATGATTCATCATTCTTGTTTAAATAATTTCGAAAAAGGAACATGTTTTCCTAGTCAGAAGTCTTCCAAAATCAAAAGGATGCCTGACGCTTATATATTGAAATACTCTTATTAAATTTTATACGACGTGATTAATTTGATCTTATGGTGTAGTATTTGTTTTCAGCAAACAAAAAAAATAATGTCATCAATATCTTGGGAGCTACTCTAATAAATTCGAAATATAAGTGCCTATTTATTTTCTTTAAAAATATCACTATTTTCATGGTTCTGAGCATTTATAATTTTTACCACGTTCCTCAGTTGAAGTTATTCGCTAGCCTTAACTTGGTTGAAACACAGACCGTCCGACCTACCATAAAGGTGTAAGGTAACTTTTTGGACGGTCGGGAAGTGCCACCCAATTTAGACCGGAACCCAGTGGGGGAGGCATCCACAGGGACCATACCCTCCTTCCCTACCACCAACCTCTCGTAAGGACTTTCGGACCCACATGTTTAACGTGATCGTACTCCGCATGAACACGGCGGCAGTTTTGGCAGTGGCTGGAATCGAACCCGGACCTACCGAATGTAACTCCAGCGCGCTAACCAATGGGCTACCGCGTCCCCAGCCTTAACTTGGTATGAAACTTCATCCATATTAATTTTTCTAAAGTGTATTTCGGACCTTTTAGTATATTGTGACAAAATTTTGAAGTCATCTGGTAATTGTCACTTCTGAAAACAACTAACATCTAATTATTTATGTTTTATGTATTTTGGAAATATAGCAAAAGTAGTAATTTGAACAACATTGCTATAATACGAATTAACGAAGGTATTACTCTTTTAACTGCAATCTATTATACACTACTATTTCCTTTCAAATAACACACGTTTTCCCTTTACACCACATACATTTTTCTTTTATACACTTTGCATTACACTTTCTTACATGTGTCTATGCTAAAAAAAAATATATATAAATAATTTTTGTGATATTTATATATATATTTTTTTTCTTTTTCATTTCACCTTTGCATGGATTGTGGCACAAATGTTGTATTCTAATTGTGAACAATTGTGACCAAACCTAAATTGAGCTGAATTTAATGTTATGCATATTGTTAATTACAAAAATCAGTATAAAGTAAATTGAATATTATTACTTTCCTTATATACATAATGTATAAGGAAAGCATTGGGACGGGATCGGAAATTCGAATTCGAGTTTTTGACGGGAGAGGACGTTTCAAGCATCCCTGATCACGAATCAAACATTTTTAAGGTGATGTCTCTGTGTGTGTGTGTGTGTGTGTGAGTGTGTGTGTGTTGGAAAGTACGTATGTGTGTGTGTTGGAAAGTATGTATGTGTGTGTGTGTTGGAAAGTATGCATGTGTGTGTGTGTTGGAAAGCATGTGTGTGCTTGTGTGCGTCAGTGAGTTTGTGGAGACGATATCTTACGAACGAATGGAACGATTCGAATGAAATTTCGTACATAAATCACAATCAGTGAATACTGGAAATCTATTGTTTTTATACGTAATCGGATGTTCAGAACACCCCAAAATTTTCGAGATAAATTTTGAAAAAATCATCAAAAAATTAATACCTTTAATAAAGTTACGCAAATAGACATGTCTTAGGTAATTTTACATTAGAAAACAATTGACATAAACTTTAGATCGCTAGCATGAACCGATCGCGAGATATTACACATTTTTAAAATAAATTTATCAAAAAATCCCATAAATTAAATAAAATCTATTAACTGTTGAGAAATATGTTAACTTTTCATATGTAATATCATACGATATATTGGGTGACATCATTCTCGTGACTCTAGCTCGTTTTATTCATGAGAAAAGGTACTTTGAGTAATACTTTTGCATTTGAACGCAAATAATCATTTATATGCTATACGCATAACTTATTTATCCGTCCATAACTCTTGGCGAGATTTTGGCGACGAATTTGGCAGAATGTCGCCAACTTGGCGACTTTTTAAAATGTTGCTAAATTAACGAAAATATCGCCAAATGGATAAAAATGTAAAAGCGTTTTCTAAGTGTTAAAAGACTCTTCTGCTTTCACATTCATTTGTATAAAGTTAGTTGATATTTCATAAAACATGTATAACACAATAAAGCATTAGTGGTAAGTACTAAACTCCAGAGTTCAGATCCGTCTCCCTGGTGAGAAGCGAAACTACAACTCAATGGCTGGAAGTAATAAATGACAAGTAAAAATAGCACGTGAAAAGAAGACTCTATATATTTCATTTTAGTAAAGGAACGTTCTTTAATTTCATTATGAAACACAGATAAGACATAATTTGTAATTTAAATACAGTTTTCCAAAAATGGCAATTCTAACTCCTTTAATCATAAGTTAGGTTTTCTAAATTTGTTTCAACACAATATATCTAGCTTGAAAATCTTTTAGCATAGATATTACTCAAATTTAATAACCTTTTCACAATAGAATATACCAGGGGAGATTGATACAGATCTATTACTTTTAAGCTGGCTTTTTACATTTAAAAACTCCATAGACATACAACCAGCAATTCAATTTTACAATCTCCCAATTAAAGGAAAATTACATACGAACCTATATTTCGGTTCTGAGGGGCTCTGTCGGTCGAAGAACATTATGAGAGCCCTTTTTGTAAAGTTAAATTAAAATTTAAAATAGATTCATTTTTGTTTTACATTGGAACAAAATCTATATGCGACCGACAGCCCTCTCGTCCATGGTAAGCTCTATTCTTCATCCAAGCGCGTCCCTCTACATTTACCGCGCTGACGTCACAACACACATATACATATCACACGTACAAAACCGAGCATTGGAAAATAATCAACAAAATAAAATTAACACTCAACGGCTTTGCTTTCTCTCTCCGCTGACTGGCAGGCGAGCCTTTTCAAGGTCGCACACACTCCACAATTTGCTCTATTTCGACAGAAAATCGTCTGAGAGATTCTACATTTACATGACATGAAAAGAGCATTTTAAAACAAAAATATGCATCGCAGATTTCGATGCCACAAATATCTTCCCCCCCCCCCCCCCCGGCAAAAAATTTTGCAACCGCAGGGCAGGAAAATTTTCTCCAAGAGAATCCTGTAGAAGCATCACCTCCAGCAGGGCGAACGCAGAAGCAGCAACTGCCGCAGGCAATTTTGCACAAAAATTTTGAGGGTGAGCAATGTACGTCTACACTACCACCACACTCAAGGAGTCCAGAGACTTGATCAGGGTCCCCGTTGTCCAAGAGTCAAAACATCAAAACATGGCCAAAAGAGAGGACACAATGCTGTCCAAAAACTGCTATAGGATCCTTTCAAAAGAAAACACACAGTTAAAACATATGCAAATACACTGAAATACACAAAATATGCTCTTATCAAACTTTCTCAAATACTTCAAATAAAAAATAATACACCTGTAAAATACAATAAAGATTCCTGCTGTGTAACTGTACAGAAAAATATGTTTCCAGAAGGTGTAAAATCAGCGGGGATCTATACGGGTTGCCATCACTAGAAAAGGAAGGTGTGTATGAAAATGAAAAAAAAAATATCCCGCGTGCTGGGCTTCTGGTGCATCCAGACGAAAACAGGACAGCCACGGTCCAAAGCACAAGTCAATTCCGCAAAGATGAGAAACCCAACTCCGAAGCGATGAGTCCTCCATCACAGCATCACTCCTCTAACACACAGGGGTTCCAGATGATACGCTTCTCGCCTCCGCTCTGGAAACAACGGCGAGATCTGTCCAGCCTCGACCAGGTGCAGCAAAAGCCGGGATTTCAAATTGCTTCATTCACATCCCTCTCGAAACACAGGGTGTAGCTTGTTTGTGTAAACACCTGCAATTCACTCAAAAGAAAAAAAACATTTGCAACATTGAACTCAAGGGACAATGGTTACTGACGAAACTACTGTACTCATTGTACCAGTAGAGAAGTGGACTTGTAAAAAGGTAAACATGAAATTGCAGATCAAATAAAAAAAATATGTAAAGCAGGAACAGAAAAACATATGAAATAAATTTTCAAAAAACAGAAATATTCAAAAATTCTGTCAAAATCAGGTCAAATTATTAGAAGTGTCAAATCATACACTTCACCACAGTTTGTCAAATCAGGTATTAAAATTCTGCACATCTGAAATTAAAATTTTCATCACCACATGAAATTCAAATCACTTGAAATTATTGTAAATATTAAAAATTATTGCAGAAGAGGTTCCATCACAACCTCAAACAGATGAACTTGATCAAAACACAGTCACATCCTCAACAGGAAAGTTTTTCGAAGATTTCAAAACAAATCACCAAAAATTTCACAGTTCAAAATTACGAACAGTTTCAAATTTCCAGATTCAAAAAGTTTATCAAAAGATAATCAAAAATTTTTGTAGAGTGAAGAGTTTCACTCGATATCACACACATCACAAGATTAAAATAGTATATAAATTCAAAACAGTAAAATTAATAAAAAAAATTTTGTATTTTTCACAGATGAAGTATGTTTCACAGATGAAATAACCTTCCATTACAATGGATCAGAGATATGTGTAAATAAAAATATTTAGAATAAACAATAATAAATTTCAATAATCAGATTCAATACTTTCAGAAAAATTATACACAACAATCAATTAAGCTTAAATTTCAAAATTCCAAAAATTTAACAAGCTGCATTAACAATTACTGTATCACTATTTCTTAAACAAATTTTGTAAACACTGGAATTTTTCATCACAGAAGAAGAAGATTTTGAACATTGTTGTGCACAGATGAAAACTGGATTAATTAAATTGTCTGAGAGAATATCGACTGTTCACTCTAGGACGCTGCTGGTTTAAAGCTCTATTGTAGACCACTCTGGTATGACGGTTATCACAGTTTGTGTGACTGGAAGGAGAAAGTTGTTTGTTTACACTATTTGGAGCACTGGAAACATGTTGTTTGTTTGCACGGCTCTGAGAACTGGAAATTGGAGCACTGGAATTTTGTCGCTGGAAAACACTCGAGGTTGATGAGGACACAGTTTGTTTATCACGACCAAGTGCACTATCTTTTGGAAGAGTTTGAAGCTCAACTCTTCTAGGTGGTAGTAATGTAAGTCTGTTGACATGAACTCTCTGCTCGTTCTTCGGATTTAGAACATGTTGTATTATAAAGTTGACTGGAGAGATTTTCTTGATCACCTTAAATGGACCTCTATTATATGAAGAAAGTTTCTTGGACTGGTCGCGTGGTAAATATGGAGTGTAAAGATACACGTGGTCATTTTCTTTAATCACAGGTTGTTTTGCACCTTTATGTTGTTGTTGCATTTGACTCTGTTGTGCTTTATCCAGATTAACTTTAACAATTTCATATATTTTCTTTAATCTATATTCCAAATCCTGACCATAATCATGCACAGAATCATATTTTGTGCTTTTAAATCCTGTTAAAAGGGTATTTGGTACTGTTAAATCTCTGCCATACATGAGATATGCAGGAGTTTCTCCCGTTGATGCATGAACAGCATTTCTGTGGGCCAGAAGGGCAAAAGGAACTGAACGATCCCAGTCGTCTTTCTCTTTATATGCAAGATTCTTCAAACTTCTGAGCAAAGATTTATTTGCTCTCTCGCAGAGGCCATCAGATTGGGGATGATAGCTCGTGGTACTATGTTTGATGATTCCCAACTTCTTGTATAGGCTCTGAGCAGCTTTTGAAAGAAAATTCGACCCTTTATCTGTAATCAGGTGGTGGGGAATACCATGAGACGCTATGAATTTCTCAAAACATTCCAAAATTTTCTCTGAAGTAATAGATGACAATGGGTAAGCTTCTGCCCATCTTGTGAAATAGTCTGTAATGACCAATATGTACCTTTTCCCAGAATTTGAGACTGGAAAAGGACCTATACAATCCATTGCCACTCTTTGGAAGGGAAAATCAGATGTATCAAACTTCTGTACTGGTGCTTTCAAATTTCTGAACCCATGATTCATGACACAAGCATCACAAGAACTGACATAATTCTGTGTTTGAGTGTACATGTTTTGCCAATAATACTTTCTGCTGATACTGGACAAAGTTCTGCGAAACCCACAATGAGCAAATGCAGGACAGTCATGGTGCAGCCACAAAATTTCAGATACCAATGGCTGAGGTACTACCAATCTTTCATTAAATTCGTGTCTTCTTTTGGGGTGCTTGTGAGTGCACCATAATGCATTTTCTTTCTCAAAAAAGGTTAATCTCTGTGGATATGGAGCCACATTTTTTTCTAAAAACTTCTTGATTTTGTTGCATCTGCTATCAGATTTTTGAGCGTTAACTATTCTGGTAAACAAAGTTGGTTCCACTGTTAATTGCTCTAAATTTTCACTCTGAACATTTTCTTCATCATTTAAATTTGTATTAATTGCATTCACCTGTTGAATTTCTGAACTTTTTGAAGATTTCTGATTTTGTGCAAAATTTACTTTCTTTGGTTTTTGGGCATTAGCCGAATTTTTAGCACTTGCAGAATTCTTTGATAATGGATTTTCTTTGTCACCGACACATCTTGATAAGTAATCAGCCACAATATTCGCCTTTCCTGGCTTATGAATGATCTCATAGTCAAACTGGGAAAGAGAAGCTATCCAACGTGAAAGTCTGAAGGTTGGATCCTTGAATTTGAAAATAAATGACAAGGAGTGCTGATCACAATAAATTGTGAAGTGAGCTCCAATTAAATAGTGTTTGAAAAAATTTGTTGCCCAGAATACAGCTAAAGCTTCACGCTCAACAACACTGTATCTGGTTTCAGCATCATTTAGCTTCCTGCTGGCATATGAAATAGGGTGTAAAAAACCATTTTCATCCTGCTGTGAAATATATGCTCCAAGTGCATATTTAGATGCATCTGTGTGCAATATGAATTTCTTTTTAAAATCAGGTAAAATCAAAATTGGTTCTTTTAAAAGTTCTTTCCTCAAAAGGTCGAAAGATTCTTGAGCTGCTTTATTCCACTTAAATTTTTCACCTTGTTTTGTTTTTAAAAGTTGTGTGAGGGGCAAAGCAACATCTGCAAAATTCTTCACAAATTTTCTATAAAATCCTGTGAGACCCAGGAACTGCCTCAGATTCTTTATGGACTTTGGCGTCTTAAATTTCTGAATTGTTTCTAGATTGTGTGGATCAGGTTGCACTTTCCCATCTGAGACCAAAAATCCCAGGTATTTAATTGTTCTTTGAAAAAGGTAACACTTTGAAGGCTTTAGATTTAGATGATGTTCTTGCAATTTTAAAAATACTTCTTCCAATTTTTGTATATGTTCTTCAAAGGATTTTGAAGCCACAACAATATCATCTATATAAACATTCGAAACACCTGCCAAGACCAATGACATTAATCTCTGGAAAGATGCAGGAGCATTTTTGAGCCCAAAAGGAGTGCGACACCATTCGAAATGGCCTTTGTTGGTTGAAAAAGCTGTCTTTTCACAGTCATTCGGGTCCAAACAAAGTTGGTAAAACCCAGAAGTAAGGTCCAGAGTAGAAAAATAAGTTGCTCCAGCCAAATTGTCGATGAGCTCACTGATATTAGGAATTGGATATGGTTCGTCAATCATGACTTCATTTAACTGCCTAAAATCGCAGACCAAACGATATGACCCATCTGCTTTCTTGACAAAAAGAACAGGTGTGTTATAAGGCGAAGTACTGGGCCTAATAATACCCGCACCAAGTAATTCAGTAACCTGTTTATTTAATTCTTCTTGAAGGTGATGAGGCACTCTGTAATTTTTCTTTTTAATTGGTATGTTAGTTCTTAAATTTATTGTATGGAAAATTGTATCACAACCCTCAATTTCTGAAACCGACTTTGCAAAAACTCTACGATGCTTTTTAAGAAGTTCCAATAACTTCCTCTTCTTCTCTCCATATAAGTGACTTAAGTCAAAGTCACCACCCCATGCTTCAAATTTTTCATTATTTTCAATGGGTGTGTGGTCAGTTACTGTATTTACTGGCAATGCTTGTACTTCTTTAATACTTTGTAATTTTGCAATTTTCATTTTCTTGTTCAAATTAATTGTATTTTCAGAAGGATTTGCAATTTTCACATATAAATAATCTTTCTGAGGTGTCTTGTACACTGCTCTTGCCACAAAAAATTCTTTTTCTCCCTCAAGCGGTTCAATCAAAATAGTATCATTATCTTGAAATTTATAATTTACTCTAATTTTCACAAAAGATTCAGTAAGTGGATTAAGCTTACTTTTTTGGAATACAGTTGCTACAATAAATTTATTTTCTTTAATTTCATTAATATTATTGATTCTTTCTTCCTTTTCATTATAAGTGTTTTTGTACAAAGGTGGTCCCAAAACTGAGTTATTCGGGCTGGTCAGAAAGCAAGTAATTTCCTTCCGATTTGCAATGTTTACATTTGTGAATGTCTGTCTGTCATGTACCTTTTCATTTCTATTTCCAAAATTCTGATCAAAATTTCTAAATAAACTTCGTCTTTCCAAACAACTATCTTCTTGTAAGCTACACACATTTGCTTGAGAAAATTCCTGACTGGAAAAATTTTCTCTGCTTTTAAATGGAATATTCTGTCCACACATGATCATGTTGTTGCTTTCAAAATCAATTACAGCTTTATTTTCTGCTAAAAATGAGTTTCCAATGATAGCTTTGTAATTTGATGGTGCAGGAGAATTCAATACCCAGAACTCAAGAATAAAATTTTCATCCTGTAAGGATAATTTAATTGAAATTTTATAATTCACAATTGTATCTCCTCCGTTAAATCCACGCAGTACAGCTGGTTTTCTATGCACTGTATACTGTTGTTTGTCAAATAAATTTAAAATTTCTTCATATGTGATATTTATGCTGGACCCTGTGTCAATTAGCATGTTTATGGAATTTCCTGCAAGTTTAGCAGAAATGACAGGCAAGTTTGTTGCATTTTGAGATGCATTCTGTACAATTGTACTAATTTCATAAGTGTTTCCAAAATTTCCAAAGTTCTTTCTTGAATTTTGGTTCAAATTTCCAAAATGTACTTGATTGGCTGATCTGTCTTTTCTAAAATTTCTTCTATTAAAGTTACTTTTGTAGCCGAAATTAGTATTATTATTATGATTTCTTCTAAAATTTGGACTTTTGTAAATGTCGAAAGTATTTCCTCTATTGTTGTTGTTTCCTCTAGCTCTTGGTGTAGCCGGAATAAAATTATTTCTTTCACCAGGTTTCCTGTAACTACAAAATCCTCTCTGTTGATTTACTTCTCTACGGAAGTTATTTCTGCTTTCTTCTCTCCTCGGGGTAACCGGAATTCTTCTCGCAAATTTTCCTCTATTTCTACTTCCCGGGGATATGTACGTCTTCATATTTGATCGAAAATTTCTCAATTTAGGTGTTCTAGGGGATTTCTGTGTTACGTCATTTTCTTCCCATATTTCTTCTTCGTCTTCCCAATTTTCTTCCTGTCTGTCCCTTTTTTCTAGTTCGCCCTTAAATTCTTCGATCTGGTTACTCTGAATTTCAAGTAGTTTTTCTAATTCTGTTATTTTCTCATTTCCTAAATTTTTCTTTTCAACCGAATTTACTTCTAAATGTTCTTCATTTTCGTTTTTACACTGCTCTTCAAGCACCGCTAACTCTTTAGCTGATTCAAATGTTTTCGGATTCTGCGCTAGGACTAATCTTCTAAAATCAGGATTTAATCCCCTTATAAATGCATTTTTCAAAAGCGCTTTTCTTATGGAGTAATTATTGTTTTTTCCAACTCTTCCGGTACCGCTACGTATGAAGCCGATTCAATTCGAACAGCGAACTGGCGAACCGTTTCTCCAGATTTCTGTCTTATATTTACTAGTTCAGCGATACGCTTTGCCATATCTTCTTTGTATTCAAAATTTTCCTTAAGAGCCGAAACTAATTCATCATAATTCTTCGAATTCTTTAAATTCGGAATGCCGTTTACTAGCCGACTCGCTGGACCAGACAGTTTCATTTTCAAACAAAAAATTTTCTCTTGAGACGTCCATCCCGCATTCTCTGAAATTAATTCCAATCTGTCTAAAAATGCTTGAAGTGAACTATCCTCCGCTCCGGAGAACTCTGGAACCGAGTTCCAAAATTGAGTCTTCCCGATATTTGATTTAGCAGTCCCAGTGGTGCTCACAGAAAGTGACCGACGCTGAGGAGGTGAGCGTACCGGTGAAGGTGAAGCTTGTCTGACATTATTAGCGTTTCTTTGAACTTGTGAGTTACTTCTCACATTTCTTTTCCTTCTACTTTGTCTGCCTGACATTTTTAATTTTTGTTCTCAAATTTTAACAAATGTTTATTTTAATCAAGTCGAAAATGTGTCGTGTAAAAGTGTTCTTGTTGTGGAAATGTTTATATGTCAAAATATGCAGCAATTTCATACATTTATTTCATTTGCAAATATATACTGACTTACTTCGGTGGTATCAAAAACCACATTCATAACTGCATCTACACATATTACAAATACATTTTCTTTTCAAAAATATCAAATATATTTTTATTCCAATCAAACTCTTGCCATTTCAAAATCACTTTTAGAAACCGAAAATAACACAAATATATTTTTTTTTTTAAATCGAAAGTATTCCAGCACTCAGGGAGACAAAAGTGCACACGGCACCAAACATGTAAAAGCGTTTTCTAAGTGTTAAAAGACTCTTCTGCTTTCACATTCATTTGTATAAAGTTAGTTGATATTTCATAAAACATGTATAACACAATAAAGCATTAGTGGTAAGTACTAAACTCCAGAGTTCAGATCCGTCTCCCTGGTGAGAAGCGAAACTACAACTCAATGGCTGGAAGTAATAAATGACAAGTAAAAATAGCACGTGAAAAGAAGACTCTATATATTTCATTTTAGTAAAGGAACGTTCTTTAATTTCATTATGAAACACAGATAAGACATAATTTGTAATTTAAATACAGTTTTCCAAAAATGGCAATTCTAACTCCTTTAATCATAAGTTAGGTTTTCTAAATTTGTTTCAACACAATATATCTAGCTTGAAAATCTTTTAGCATAGATATTACTCAAATTTAATAACCTTTTCACAATAGAATATACCAGGGGAGATTGATACAGATCTATTACTTTTAAGCTGGCTTTTTACATTTAAAAACTCCATAGACATACAACCAGCAATTCAATTTTACAATCTCCCAATTAAAGGAAAATTACATACGAACCTATATTTCGGTTCTGAGGGGCTCTGTCGGTCGAAGAACATTATGAGAGCCCTTTTTGTAAAGTTAAATTAAAATTTAAAATAGATTCATTTTTGTTTTACATTGGAACAAAATCTATATGCGACCGACAGCCCTCTCGTCCATGGTAAGCTCTATTCTTCATCCAAGCGCGTCCCTCTACATTTACCGCGCTGACGTCACAACACACATATACATATCACACGTACAAAACCGAGCATTGGAAAATATTCAACAAAATAAAATTAACACTCAACGGCTTTGCTTTCTCTCTCCGCTGACTGGCAGGCGAGCCTTTTCAAGGTCGCACACACTCCACAATTTGCTCTATTTCGACAGAAAATCGTCTGAGAGATTCTACATTTACATGACATGAAAAGAGCATTTTAAAACAAAAATATGCATCGCAGATTTCGATGCCACAAAAATGACGCTAAATCTATGAAAATGACAATTGATTGACGAAAATTCAATATCTTGGAAAGAATATAAGTATATACTAGAAGAAAAGCCTATTTTTTCAGTAAAAGTAGTAAATTCATTGCATTATATAAGGAAAACCATGTGGTGCCCACATCAGATTATTTTATATTGTACTTGGTGCTTTAAAGATTTAATACTTATATTTGTAGTTTTTATATTATTTTCTAATGAACTTCTAATAAACTAATGTACTTCCTTAAAATCCGATTCCTGAAATTGTAAATAATAAGCATATCAAGTACTTTTAGGCATCCAGGTACAAGATTTTTAAAAATAAAAGGAGAAAAGATGTTTCCAAATATAATTGTATACAATTCAAAATTTCATATTTGTTGGAAACTATCTAGTCAGCAGAATCTATTTTATAAATTCCCACTTACACAATATGTTAAAATATAATTTTAAATATTCAATAAAACACGATCCAAGAGTAGCAAATCATTTGAAATGAATAACTAAATATAGCATACCAATTTTGTTAATAATATGCAATTTGTAGAGGGTTTCCTCTAAGCTACCCTTTTTCATAATTTTGAAAATCGGTACGACTTAGTTGTTTATCGATTGAAATATACGTACCAAGATTCTTTCGATACGTTTATTTTGTTTCAGAAATATCATGGCTACAAGCAAACAGATAGACGCGCACATAAGCAGACATCATTGAAAAATAATATGTAGTTATAATGAGTAGAGCTATCAAAATCCGAAGATCTGATTTTTTACTACATAGCAACACTCCATTTACATTTAACTATGCATTGCACAGAAAGTTATATATGGCCAATTGAAATTGATTTTGTTTACAGAGAAATGGTTAAGATATATTAATCAAAATATATACAATATTTATTTTTTTATATTTCAACTTATTACAAATGAGTTATTTAAGGGACAAATATTTCTATTACCTACCAACAAATAAAAAAAATCGAAATAAATTTTCTGTTAAGTACTATGTTTTACATCTGCTTTCAGGCTTTGTGTATTATACTCGTATGTCAATAATGCATGTTTTCTCATTACCTAAGCCGTAAGAGAGATACGCCAAACGCAATTAAATGCAACAGTCATGTTTTCTAAATAATTAACGGTAACCCTACAACATGAACTTAAATTGAAAGCAACGCCCATTTCAAACACCTACAAAGAACAAAAACAACTATATGCCATGTAAATAAAATAATGCTTACAAATATTTTCAATCTAATATATGAAAGCCAAAATTTCATTACAGGTTTCTAATATATACAGAACCATGCGATGGATTTGGATGATTTAATTTTCAGACAAAGAAGCTGAGTTCAGGGAACCACCTTTTGTAAGCTTTATCACGAAATAGTAAATTATGGAATAACAAGATGTCAAAACATGTATCTGTTTTCCTGTCATAAAAGTTTTATATATTTGTTTCAGTGTTTTATTAAGTTTATTAAAAAGAAAATTTAATCTGTCTGCATACTCAATTTGATTCAATTTCGCGTGTGTAGATTTCGTTGTAGAAATAATCTAAGTTTGAAGATTAATTAAACTAAAAAATATCATAATTGCGTTGGCGCGGAATATAGATGCGCAGAATTTAATAAAAATAAAGCGGTTTTAGGACGGATGCAACACTAAACCTGAATTAATATAACTTTAAAAACTACGATTTCTACTCTAGGAAAAAAGGATGGATGCCATATTTTATTTTTAAGTGGATAAAGTGATCTCTTCATATTATATACCGTCATATTATTTTAATTTTTATTTAAAATACCACCAAGCATATTTTGCTGAAATATTTTTTTATATATTTTATGGGATAATTTGAATATTTCTTAATATTTTCGAAACTATTTGTGAATTTTAACTTCGCTTAAAATATGTTTGAAAAATTATGCCCTATAGGGTTCAATGTATTTCATTTATTCAACTCGGGTTTAATCCAAAACTAATTGGGTGATATTATTCATTTTCCTTTCGAAATATCCAACATACCTGAACAATACACTAAAATGTCATTTTGATAAAGCCATTCATACGGCAGTTATCATATGAAAGGACAGACATGCAGACATGAATGACCGAAGTCATAAAGCAGTTCAACGATATTGTAAAGAATTATAAATGTTGCTACATCTAAAAAAATCTGATGTGGGCAACACATGACTTTCCTTATATAATGAAATGAATTTATTACTTTTACAGAAAAATAAATAGGTTTTTCTTCTAGTAGATACTAATATCCTTTCCAAGATATTGACTTTTCGACAATTAGTCGTCATTTTAATTGATTATCGTCATTTTTATCCATTTGGCGAGATTTTCGTTAATTTGGCAACATTTCAAAAAGTCGCCAAGTTGGCGACATTCCGCCAATTTTGTCGCCAAAATCTCGCCAAGCGTTATGGACAAAGAAATAAGTTATATATATATATATATATATATATATATATATATATATATAACTTATTAGATATTGAATTTTCGACATATATTATATAACTATTATTATATATTTATATATTATATAACTTATTAGATATTGAATTTTCCACAATTAGTCGTCATTTTCATTGATTTAGCGTCATTTTTATCCATTTGGCGAGATTTTTGTTAATTTGGCAACATTTCAAAAAGTCGCCAAGTTGGCGATATTCCGCCAATTTGGTCGCCAAAATCTCGCCAAGCGTTATGAACGAAGAAATAAGTTATTCTTACAGCAGATAAATTGGCGTTCAAATGCAAAAGTATTACTCAAAGTATCTCTTTTCATGAATGGAACGAGCTAGATCCACGAGAATGATGTCACCCAATTTATCGCATGATATTATATATGAAAAGTGAACATGTTTCTCAATAGGAAATATTTTTTTTCTATTTTATTTGACTTTTTGATAATTTTTTTGAAAAATGTGCAATATCTCGAGAACGGTTCATGTTAGCGTTCTAAAATTTATGTCAATCGTTTTCTAATGAAAAATTACATAAGGAATGTCTATTTACGTAACTTTATTATTGGTTTTGATTTTTTGACGATTTTTTCAAAATTTCATTCGAAAATTTAGGGGGGTTCTGAACATTCGATTGCGTATAGAAACAATAGGCTTCCAGTGTTTACAGATTGTGATTTTTGTACCAAATTTGGTTCGAATCGGTCCATTCGTTCGTCAGTTATCGTCTCCACAGACCCACTGACACACACACACACACACACACACACACACATACACACACACATACTTTCACACACACACACACACACAGACGTCACTTCAAAAATGTTTGATTCGTGATCAGGGATGCTTGAAACGTGCTCTCCCGTCGAAAACTCGAATTCGAATTTTCGACCCCGTCACAATACTTTCCTTATACATTATGTATATAAGGAAAGTAAAAATGCCTAAATAACAATATCAGCAAGAAGTCAGCAAATTACAAGAGTTTTCTCATTTTTCTAAATCCGTAATTACATTTCAAGGAAAACTGATTTCTTATCATTTTCTTCTAACAGTTTTAAGACTTAACTGAATACTTTTCGCCGAAAATTTAAATTAATCGTTGTTTTTTTTTATATAACTTACAATTTCACAGAATGTTATTTTTAGAAAATTGTTACTCATTACTACAGAATGTGATTTGACGCATAAGTTATAAAGGAGTGGAGAACAACCTAAAAGAATCTGGTGTGGACAACACATGACTTTCCTTATATAATGCAATGAATTTACGGCTTTTACAGTAAAAAAAAATAAGTTTTTCTTCTAGTAGATACTTATATTCTTTCTAAGATACTGAATTTTCGTCAATCAGTTGTCATTTTTATTAAGCGTCATTTTTATCCATTTGGTGAGATTTTCGTTAACTTGGCAACATTTATGAAAGTCGCCAAGTTATGGACGGCGGAATAAGTTATTCTTATAGCATATAAATGATTATTGGCATTCACATGCAAAAGTATTACTCAAAGTACCTTTCTCATAAATGGAACGAGCTATATTCACGAGAATGATGTCACCCAATATATCGCATTATATTACATATGAAAAGTGAACATGTTTCTCAACAGTTAATTGATTTTATTTAATTTATGGGATTTTTTAATAAATTTATTTTTAAAATGTGCAATATATCAAGAACGATTCACGCTAGCGATCTAAAGTTTATGTCAATCGTTTTCTAAGGATGAATTACATAAGAAATGTCTATTTGCTTAACTTAAAAGGTATTGATTTTTTGATGAATTTTTCAAAATTTCACTCGAAAATTTAGGGAGGTTCTGAACATTCGATTACGTATAAACACAATAGCTTCCAGTATTCACGTATTGTGATTTTTGTACCAAATTTCATTCGAATCGCTCCATTCGTTCGTGAGATATCGTCTCCACAGACTCACTGACACCCCCTTCACGCACCCACACCTACACACATACTTTCACCCCCCCACACACAAACATTACCTCAGAAATGTTCGATTCGTGATTAGGGATGCTTGAAACGTGCTCTCCCGTCGAAAACTCGAATTCGATTAATTTTCGACTCCCTCACAATACTTTCCTTACACATTATATATATAAGGAAATTAATACTGAGCAAATAAATTGAAGATTGTTACTATCGATATACACTATTGATATACACTATCGATATTGTGCGGCTATGTATGTATGTCCTAGAACTGAGCATATTCTGTGGCCCACTTGGTATATAAACAATAGTCATTTATCTGCTACAAGAATAACTTATTTCTCCGTCCATAACGCTTGGCGAGATTTTGACGACAAATTCGGCGGAATGTCGCCAACTTGGCGACTTTCTTAAATGTTGCCAAAATAACGAAGATGTCGCCAAATGGATAAAAATGACGCTAAATCAATGAAAAAGACGACTAATTGACGAAAATACAATATCTTGGAAATAATATAAGTATCTTCTGTAAGAATAACCTGTTTTTTTTTATGTAAGAGTAGCCAATCCATTGTATTATATAAAGAAAGTCATGTGCTGCCTACATCAGATTTTTGAATATGTGGAAAGTTTGTTATTTGAAAAACTAGACGGGCTGCCATTAAAAATGTGGAATCCAATATATTATTTCCGAACTTGATTGGAATCATTAGACTGTTGATCGACAGACAAGACGGGCAGCCATACGCAAGAATACGTGCTGGAATTTTCAAGATTCTGTTTGAATCGTATTTTTAATTCCTCCATATACATAGTATAATGCATGGGAAAAGTGTTGTGATCGAAAATGCGAATTCAAGTTTGCTGCTGAAGAGCGCCCTGCAAGTATCAATGAATTCGAATCAAATATTTTTAAGGTGATAAGTGTGTGTGTAAGAGGGGAGATGCGAGTATTCGTGAGTTTGTGGACGATATCTCTCTCACGAACGAATAGTGAATACGGGAAGCCTATTGATTTCAAAGGCAAACGATAACTCGAAAGAACCCCCCAAATTTTGAAGTAAAATTTTAAAATATCATCAAAAAATCACAACCTCAGATAATGTTACATAAATAGTTATTTCTTAAGTTATTATTTTATTAGAAAACTATTGACACAACCTCTATCGCTATCAGGAACCGTTCTTGAGGCATTGCATTTTTTTTTCAAATGAACTTGCAAAAAGAAATTCCATACAATTTAAAATGTATTCATTATTGTTCAAATATGATTACTTTACATATGTAATGCTATGCGATAAATGTGTTAACATCTATCTCGTGAATGTAATTCGTTCATTCAGAAGAGGAGGTACTTGTGTAATAGATTAGTACTTTAACACTTAACAATTCGCTAACAGTTATTTATGTATAATAAATGGTCTTCTCTCCGTTTGTCAGCAATGATTGCTGATAAATTTGACGAGCTTGGCGCCATTTCATCCTTAGATTGACGAAGATATTGTAAAAATGACGCAAAATTGATGATTTAATTATTAAAATGTTTTAATACATAGAATATATTGCTTAATCGAATTGCTATCAATATTGATAAATGTTACTTTAAAGCGGTACTTAGATTGTTACTTAGAGTTACTTAGGGTATTTCGAAATAGAATATTTCTTACTTGTTGTCATCCAAAAAAATACCAAATGTACAATTTAACGTTACAGACATTGTGTGGTAGGCCATGTATACCATTTTTTCATTGTGAAAGAAGAAAATTCATTGAAGTATATAGAGAAAATTGTGCACTGACCAGAACATAATTGCTTCTATATTATTTGAAGGTTTTTTTTTTCACTTTTCTGATTTTTCTATTTTTTGCTTTTTAAGTGTTTGCCTTTTATTTACTTTCGATTTTTTTAATTTTTTAGTTATAAATAAATACGGAGCAAATATTTAAATATTTTAATTTCTTATCTTTAGAAATGAAAAAGCGTAGATAACTCTTTGTAGTTAATCGAAAGTATTTCGGTACCATTTCAGAAAACACTACTGAATACAAGATACGTACCACTATGCAGCAACACTATAATTATCTATTTTCGGCTATATCAGCATTGTTTTAGCAATATTGCTCTAAAGAAATGGTGGCAACAAGAAACTGGCATATTAGTAAGTGGTAAATCCTCTCCTGGAAACTATACAAGTCGATATTTGTTGCGGCAAAAAGTTAATTTTATTTATGTCCCTCTGCGGAAGGTTCAACCACAAAAGGCTGGTCAGCTACTTCAGTTCTACAGGATGGGCATGGTAGGGTGCTGAATCCTCGAATATATTATTGAAAAAATCGTGCAGTATGTGGTCAAGCGCTGTCTTGTTGGTGAAATGACAATGGGATTGGCATGAAACACAGCAAGATGTGGTCGGCTGTCCCACGAGATGTCGGATTACACGAAGTGTTGTTGTTGAGACCCAGACCGTCTGACCTATCAGAAAGGTGTAAGGTAACTGTTTAGACGGCCGGGAAGTGCCACCCAATTTAGACCGGAACCCAGTGGGGGAGACATCCACAGGGACCTATCCTCCTTCCCTACCACCAACCTCTCGCAAGGACTTACGGATCCACATGTTTAACGTGATCGTACTCCGCATGAACACGGCGGCTGTTGTGGCAGCGTGCAAATCCAGCGCGCAAAACACTGGGCTGCCGCGTCCGAAATATGTCAGCACGCGGTGTTCCCAGGTTTTCACCCACCCTAGTACTAACCGCGCACGATGCTGCTTGACTTCGGTGATCTAACGAGAACCGGTGTTATCAGCACGGTAGGGCCTTTGGCCACGAATTACACTAAGTGTGTCTCTCGACAACAAATTCGGGATCGAAAGGCTGGGCACTCGCCCTCTCGCCCACACCTTGCTATGTTCGAGATCTTAGGATGAGTCGTGTGCTCTGAGTCATGTGGACAATTGTATTCTACACATGTATGCATATATCATCAGTACTGAGAGAGAAACGGGATGTGTCGATAAGGACAACATGCCTGAAATCGGACAACGTCCAGACCAATCCAGAAGGATATGGAAATGTTGAGGGGTAATTAGGCGACACCTAATTCCCCACTCGCCGCTAATCGTCTGCGAATTGTACCATTTGATACAGAATGCATGGATGATGGAAAATTCTGCCTTTGAATGGCTGATAGCGTCGCAGTTTTTGTGGACGTGGGTCCTCTTCTGACTGCAAGTTCCCCTGAAGCAGTTGTCTGTCTGGGGCGTCCTAATGATTTGCGAAGGTTACATCTGACTTCCCTGATCAATTCAGAGCAACTACCATATAGATCCAACCAATATGGCGACTTACGCATTTGTTTGTTGGACCAACCAGATTCTCTTTGGTCTATGACGCAACATCTATGTAATTCCAGCATTTGTGCGAAGCTCCATCGAGCATACCTCAAAGGCATATTTGTGCATATCTTTCAGTATCAAAGCAGTAAATCCAGTTTTAATTGCCTTGAGTGAGCCCAGTCATTTAAAATGCTGCACGATGCGTCGTTATCATGTGAGTTGCATAAGCTCTATAATACCATTGGTGTAGACAGTTTGACGATTTGCACAACTCTTTAAACGACATTTGCATGCTGAGTTTTGAAGCTGTACTTTAATTTTTTATTGGAGCATATATTTTGCAACAGAGTGCATACGTATCATACCATAAAGAAAAACTATAATGTTAATAAATAGTATAATATTTTCAAACATACATAAATTTCGAAGTATTTGGTTATAAACATAAATTGTGGTATTAATAAGCACACGTCAACGTTAGCATTATACTTTCTACTTTTAGTTGTCAAAAACATATATTATGCATTTCCTCAGCTGCTTTTCTAATAAAAACATCAAATGTATTGACGAGTAGAATTCTCCTTGTTTATGTAAATACTTATATTTCCTTTATTTTTGCCGATATTTCATAAAACTTATTTTGCTGACAAAATAATTTGGTCTGTCAGAAGAAATGAATATATTTGCATTTCCTCTTCGTTTTTAAAATATGAATATACGTATTTTATTACTAAATATTTTCAGACTATTTCTTGCTTTATTTTTTTTACAATGCAGCGTTTTACAAATTCGTATAGTTTAAATTATCATTTAAATCATTTTAACTAATAAATTTTTATAACATTTTGCATTTCAGTTTATTAAATATCTTAAAAACCAGGTATTTTCTAAACTGTGATTCGCAAAAGATACGCGAATAAGACAATAAGAAATAAAAAATGCTAACCTTATGTTTTCAGCTAAAGAGATAAATTTTTATATTCAAATATTAGGAACACAAAAGCGTTTCTCTCAATTAAGTCATATCCGAATCTGTAACTGACAAGCGCTTTTTATACTTGACGCCACAAAACACGCTTTACAGGCGTATGTAGCTCAGTTTCCAAGATATCTAAAGACTTAATTCGTTTTATCTGCAATACTCTCACAAAGCTGAGTAAAGCAAAACAAAATAACCGGAGTGTTGCTGAACTCGACCAGAATCGATTTTCTTTTCAAATTTTGCAAAAACAATTTTGAAAAACCGGTATCATGTTTTCAATCGATCACTACCATAGATTATTATTTTTCATGTTTAAGGGTTTGAAAAAATATTCCGATTGATACCATGCTTGACAATATACCCCCGAGGGGGTAACTTGCTCCCACAATGGGGGATAATGATGTCACGAACTAAAAATATTTATATCGCGGCTATGTGTTCTCAATGATTGAAACTATTAGGTCTCGTGATTGTTAAGCCATATATAAACTCTTTTATGCATGATTATGTTAAATTTTATTCTATGCGGCCATGTTAAGAAAATATTAAATTTCGAATTTTTCGCTCGAATTAAAAATATTCTATCTAGTTCTAGATTTTTTTAACAAAACCAGATATAACGTTTCGTAAAACTCCAGTAACATTTGTGTCTGCTGTCGTGCGCACAAGAAATGGACCACAGGCATGCATCATACAGACAAACAGACCGACAGGCATCACTCCAAAAATAGTAAAAAAAAAATTAGGTACTCCTTAAAAATACTCAGGAACACTACAATAAGAGTCATGAGGTCTTAAAGCATATATTGCATCAAATTCTCGAATTTGAAGATTTTCGTGAAAATAATACTGTACTACATAGTATAACAAAGTTAAAATTAAAATTGTTGCTGTAGAATCAGACAAAAATCCCTTTAAAATAGCCCTTTTTCCAATTTCCGTCATGACAATTTTTTCTCCAGTATGACCTTAATTACTGTCATTGTTACTGAGCCGATATTAATGAATGACGGATCATTTTGTGTGTTATAGTAGGAAGAATATTTTTTACTTTCCCTGGAATACATGGTAATGTATAGGGAAAGTATTGGAATCATGTCGAAAATCACAACTCGAGTTCTCGTCGGATCTACACGTTTCAAGACCTCTAGAATACGAAAAAACCATTTTCAGCGTGACGTATGTGTGTGTGTCTGTGTGTCTGTCTGTCTGTCTGTCTGTATGTCTGTCTGTCTGTCTGTTCAGATTTTGTATCCACTCTAACTAAAAACTAATGGACTGAATTTCACAAAATTTGGTAGGTAAGTCACTTGGGAGCGAGTCTGGTGCTGATTAGTTTTGGATACGATTCGGGATAAAAGAACCCGCCTTTTTTTGCGAAATGTCCCGCAAAAGTTTATATCCACTCTAACTGAAAAACTAATAGACCGAATTTCACAAAATTCGGTAGATGAGTCATTAGTGAGTTACCCTGGTGCTGATTAGATTTTGGTACGATTCGGAAAAAAATAACCTGCCTTTTTTTGCAAAATGTCCCGCAAAAATCGTCAAAATCTAAACTAAAGAACTAGGTATACTCAAATATATCCATTAAATGCTAGTTTAATACGTAATTTTTAACGACGAAAAGAATAAGACCAACCCCATTACACTAGGTCTAGCTGTTCTCGAGATATTTTAGTTTTTCGTACTCTCTCTACGCCACCTTTGAAAATAAGCCCGGTTACCGAATGAGAACGAAAATTGAATTAAAAGTGAAATAAATTTAATTAAAATAAAGAGAACGTTAATATAAGTCCGCAGGGAAAGTCATGTGCTGCCCACATCAGATTTTTACTTTCCCTGCAATACATGGTAATGTATAGGAAAGTACTGGAATAATGTCGAAAATCGCAACTCGAGTTTTCGATGGATCAACACGTTTCGAGACCTCTAGAATATGAAAAAAACATTTTTAGCGTGACGTCTGTGTGTCTGTGCAATGTATGTATCCACTCTAAGTGAAAAACTAATGGACCGAATTTCATTAAATTTGGTAGGTAAAACTCTTCTACATGACGCTGGTGCTAATTAGTTTTTGGTATAATTCGGGAAAAAAGAGAGAAATGGCCCGCAAAAGAGAAATGGCCCGCAAAAATCTCATGTATCCACTCTAGCTGAAATACTAATTGACCAAATTTTACAAAATTTGGTAGATAAATCACTTGTGAGATACTCTGGTGCTGATTAGATTTCGGTACGATTCGGAAAAGAACAACTTTCCTGTTTTACGAAATGGCTCCCAAAATAGCCAATATCTGAAAAAAGACTACTTATGTTCAAATGTATCAATTAAATGCTTGTTTTATACGTAATTTTTGACGAGGAAAAGAATAAGAACAACTCTATTACTCTAGGACTAACCGTTCTCGAGATATTTGAGATTTTTGCATTTTTGTTATGCCGTCTTTGGAAAAATGTTCAATTACCAAATGAAAGCAGAAATTGAATTAAAAATGAAAATTTTGTGTTATTTTGTACAATTAAACCCAATTTAATGAGTTCTTAAAGAAATCTAGAAATAATGAATTCGCGTCTGCAGGGAAAGTCATGTGCTGCCCACATCAGATTTTTTCTTTCAAGGTTTGAATACATATTACATTTAGAATTTCAAATCTTGAATGTTATTTAATTGTGCTAGGTGGCAAAGTAAAATTTGCAATGCACTCTAGAGCATTATTGCGTAATCATGTTGATAAATATTTCTGAAAAAAGTATTAAAATCTGACAAAAACGCCACTTCATGGAAGAAAATCTCCCTACTCAACTTGAAAAAAAAAATAATCCCCCCTTCTAAAAACGTATGAAATTTCAAAACGGTCTGTGCCAAGATTCTGCAGTGGGAATACGACTTGGCACATCCTTCTAGAGAGGAATTAATGTGACTGTGGCTAAACATAAAAGACAAATTATGAAAATTGCTTGAACTTTCAGTTATAACGCTACCACCTGCAAGTAAGTGTTACGCTAACTAGTTATAAGGACTTAAAATATTTCCAAATGTCTTTACGATGTAGCGTGTTGTTAAGCTTAATATACTAAAGTACACAAATCAATTTAATGCTGCACAACCTAATACAGTCAATAAGTATCGAAATTAATTCAAGTGGTCAAATTGAGCTCTATCGTGGTTTCAGCCATGGTGAAGTTTACGCAGTTGCATTGTGGCATCTAGATATTGCAAGTGCTAATCCTCACAGTAGGAATACGATTCAATTTGCAGTTAGAGGTCTGATTAATTGTGAAGGTTTTAGGAATTAGATAACATTCTCACCTCTGTACACCAATGTTATATATGTGTACAATATATGTAAAACACACATGTAAAACATGTATTTACATACAAAATACGTAAAACATAAATGTAAAACACATATTTACATACAAAATATGAAAAACACACAAATAAAACACATATTTACATACAAAATATGTCAAACACGTATAAAACACATATGTAAAACGCATGCGGTGACTTCAATTTTGGGTTGGAAGAATTTAGAAGAAAAAAAATAATAAAATATACTTACATTTCTCTATTTATTTATAATACATTCCCTACAATAGATAACATATGTTGATTGTCAGTTTAGTGATCGGTCAAATTTTGACTTTTGGATTTTTATATATTTTATGCGTTCTGAAAATCCCTAGTAGTAAAATTAAATTATTTTCAAAGTAGTTAGTCTCTGATTCTGATTTTATCTGAATTTCCACAAGCAAATAACCAACTTTCTGTGTTTACAAATTTGAAATGGTCCATGGAGAAGAGAAAAGAAACCAGATATACACAGGTGTGGAAGACTGACTAAGCCTCAAAGGTTGTCTGCTAGCAGTTAGTTGGGAAAATTGGAGAGTTACACATCTAGGTGAGAAATCTAGGTGGGACATCTAGTGATACACTACTGAGAGCAAGGTTCTCAACTTATTTCGCCCATTCCGCCCAGTAACAACGTACAACATGTATCTCAGTATCGAAAAATTCATATCAAGTGGATTCTGTTGAATGCTGTAATATTCGGCAACGCGATTTCAGATGGGAAGACAGAGTTGTAAGGAACCATCTTTAACTTCTATACCATACTTAGCTTCTTACAAGATTGTATTCTTTAATGATTTTTCTTCTTACAAAGTGTGGCAGTAGTATTATTGTTGTTTGATCAAAACTGGCTCTAAAATAGGTCATTTCATACGTTACTGATTTCCCACAGTATGCTTGACAAAAATCAGGCCAATTCATTAACTTAATCCAATAATTGTATTATTACGCAAATAGCAAAACTTTGCTCCCTGTAAGAGCATTATAATAAATAAAATGGCTATTGATTTTCATCAAATAAATAGCTTATTGATGGTTTACTTTAGGTTTAAAATCTACAAAACAAAGTAAGCCCAAATGTGAGGACACATTTAAACATTTGATAATATGTTTTTACTGAAGGTATTATCATGCTATTTCACAAATAGGTAAAAGAAGATCCATGCCTAGCTATTCGTACATTGTCCATTATAAAGTAAATCTAAAGTTTAATATTTTCACTAAATTCATATGCATAAAATTGAAATAAAAGATCATTTTATATCTAATAGCGAACATCTCCAATATTTCTATTGGCCACACCAAAGTATCAATCAAATTTTGCATTTTCAGAAAAAAGGATTCCCTCACACTGATGCTAAGTTTGAAGTCTTTTCGTACAGTAGTTTTTGTACTGCAGTATATAGAATTATCTTCTAATGTTAAGTAAGTTTCCAAGCCATATCATCCAATATTTTCTTCATGATGTCGATTATTTATGAATGCATTAAACATTAAACAACTAACAAAAATATTAATGTATTTCTTTTTTCATTTTCAATATATATTCGTGTATGCACTATGAGTTATGAGATTAATATTCTAAAAAATATGAATAAGAACTTTGAAATATTTTGATGTAATAGTATTTATATGACAATGTAAAATTCCAGATAATTTTCTCTGAAATTTCTCGATCCAAGATAATATTTAAAAATGTCGAAGAATTACTTTAACGATTAGGATGCATATATACTATATTTTTTAAACACATTTTTGTAACTGGGTAAAAAGTAATATATTTTATATATATTTAGGGTAAGTTTTGGAATTTTCTTTGCAAGTAAGTTTTAAATTATTCATTTCGTTTCGCAACTAATGAATGGCCCCTAAAATCATGGTAATGACGCAAATTTAGGCATAGCGAAAAAAATACCGAGATCTTAAATTTTGTAGTCATGTTAACGGTTTTTTGAAATCGATTCAAATCAAAATATTTTATCAAGGTACACATTTTCATATATTCTTTTTTTATTAATTATTTCACAATTCATATAACATACGAAAAATTAATATTTAAAAAAAATTACACATGCTTATTAGTTTGGATTGCTTATTAGTAAATTAATAAAAATTAACTAGTGTGTCACTCAACTCCACTTCCTCATACCAAAATTCATTTTTATATAGTTTCCCATTTATTTATTTATTTCTATTTATTTATAACGAGAGTAGCTTCATTATTTCATATGAAAATCATCTATACGTAAAGCTTAAACTGATGTTACAACATAAAATTGAAAATAAATTCGTTAAATGAAATATATAATAAAGAAGTAAAAGTATGAATCCGTTTAGAAGAAAAAAACAGCCTTCTTCGTCAAGACACACAATAAGCGCAACATCCATTTATCAGAGAAAGATTGGCAACTGATGCAAAAACAACAAACGTGGCAGAAGCAGGGAAAGGGTGAGAGAAAAAAATAGGTGGTAAGAAAACCAGTAGGCAGGAACAAAAGATAGGGCATATTGAATGTAAGGTAAAATACCAAAGAAAAAAGATAACGTCCATTATAAGATTCAAATCACGTGCTCATAAAATTTCAATCAAATTAATAAACCAAGTAAATGATGGAAATCTCCGAAATAAGAAGGAAGCAAACAAAATCGAAAACTGAAACCAGAGATTTCAAAAGTAGAATAGAAAAATGTATAACTATCATTAATAATGGATGTAGACTGAGAAACAATTGGAAACTTTCAAGAAAGTCCATTTCAAAAATGGTATTAGATGTAAAAACTTTCTTAGCTTTGGCTAAATTAAGAACATGATTAGAATCCCAAGAAAGTTCAGCAAGAGCAGACTAAGACTACCAATATGCGACTTAATTCAAATAATTTTTAAACCCAATTCCATTTCAAAAATGGAATTAGATGTAAAAACGTTCTTAGCTTCTTCCAAATTAAGAACATGATTAGAATACAAAGAATATTCAGCAAGATCAGGCAAGACTAACAATAGCAGACTTGGCTCATATGTTCTTTAAAACGAAATTTAAAAGCTTTTCTAGTTTAACAAACACAACCTATTTTCTCACCAGCTGTACATACTTTATTCTATGAAATTCAATAAATTATTGTGTGATTTAAAAAAACTTAAACCATTATCATCAATATTCTTAGCTTGATAGTCCAGAATGGGCAATAGACTTCCCAAAAATTATTTCCATGGCACTCTCTTCTAGGTACAACTGTTTTCCAGTTTCTTACACACAAACTCTAAAATTTCTTCTCTTCCATTTTAAACTGTAACTTCTTCTTTTCCCTATTTGTATAGAACTATTTTTTTTTCTTTTTTGCTATATTATTTGTAAGAAAAATGAGACCAAAAAGCGATCATAAATTTGAACAATTAAAATGACAGTCTGAGCGAGTGGTAAAAAATAACCAGACGATGCGGAACCTAAGTGAAATTTAATCAGACGTTTGTGCGTAATAAATAAAAATCTGATGTGGACAGCACATGACTTTCCCTGCAGACTTATATCCACGTTCTCTTTATCTTAATTAAATTTAATTCACTTTTAATTCACTTTTCGTTCTCATTTATTAAGTGGACTTTTTTTCAAAGGTAAGGCAGAGAAAATACGAAAATACTAAAAGCTCTCGAGAACGGCTAATCCTAATGTAATGGGGTTGGTCTTATTCTTTTCATCGTTAAAAGTGATGTATAAAACAAGGATTTTTAATAGATATATTTGAGCATATGTATGTATTTATTTTAGATTTTGACGATTTTGGGGGCCATTTCGCAAAAAAAGGTAGGTTATATTTTTCCGAATCATACCAAAATCTAATCAGCACCAGGGTATCCCACAAGTGACATATTAACCGAATTTTGTGAAATTCGGTCCATTAGTTTACCAGCTAGAGTGAATACAAGCTTTTGTGGGCCATTTCGCAAAAAAAAGGCGGGTTCTTTTATCACGAATCATACCCAAAATTAATTAGCACCAGATTCGCTTACAAGTCACCTACCAAATTTTGTGAAATTCGGTCCATTTGTTTTTGAGTTGGAGTGGATACAAAATCTGTACAGACACACAGACGTCACGCTAAAAATAGATTTTTCGTATTCTAGAGGTCTCGAAACGTGTAGATCCGTCGAAAACTCGAGTTGCGATTTTCGGCATAATTCCAATACTTTCCCCATACATTACCATGTATTGCAGGGAAAGTAAAAATGGAACTCAAGCGTTATTTTATGAGGAAAGGGCCCAACCTTCGCTACGAACCCACCTGAAGAAAGAAGGGGAAGGCAATTCTTCATCAACACAGAACCGATCCATAAACCACATGCACTGATACGGCTACTTTCATCCCCAATCGGGATCGGGGGTCTTCAAGTAAAGCATTTCTCCCCGAAACCGAGTTCCAGAAAAAGAGCCCACAAGAACGCTGCTGCAGTGGAGAAAATACTGTTCCTGAGCCTAAAAAATCACAGTAACAAAAGGTCCGAATAATTTCTAGAAATTGCTCAATTAGTGCGTATTTACAAGCCAAACCAAGGCCCTGTCAGTAAAACAACTGTGTCAACGAGTGACCCATACTATATGGATATATATGCGAATTTTGGGTTCATCAGTTGGATATTTTGCACAATTGATTTTGGCCTGCCAATATCAAATCCCACTTTGGTCTATATCCCTCCCACTCTCTTAATCTCAAATTATTTAAAAGTAGTAAAGATTATAATTGTAATTAAGAAACATGCTTTTGTAATAATATAGTAAATATGAAAGTGACCAAATTACAATAAATTTAAATATCACTAAATACTCTTTAATGATTATTTGAATTTACTTTACTGTTACGGCAGATAAGTACATGTCGCTGGAATACATGTAAAGGGTTATTCACAAGGAAGCTCTCTAAAGAGCATCTGAAAACTAATCGCCACATAATATTCATCAATGTTAAGAACCAAATAATACATATATTTACGCGACGTTTTGGTGCACGTGATCATATCATTTCACCACATATTGGTGCGCATATCACCACATTATCATCCATTTGCTAGATATCCCCATACGACTTAACCTTCAGTGTAGCTTGAATCGCGGATATCACTACTGGATACTGCAGTCTGGCTATCCTCCTATAGCATCCAGTTTCTGTAATACGACTACGTAGTACACTGACAACCCAAATGGTCCTTGAAAATACCCTGTGAACAGTTGTATCGCATCTGCTGTCACGTATCATGCGAATTACTTTCTAACACGAAAACGCCCTGACACACATGGCCAACCATAAAGAGTGCCCCCAATATTTTGATACCCTCTTAAGTAGAATTTCAGAACTCTCGCCAAACAAGTATGTGTTGGTTGTGCTGAGATGGTTGTTGCAACCACTAGAAAATTTTCATGATTCAGCCAAGCAATTTCAAATCATCTGGCAGAAACATTGACACGGCAACATTAAACTGCTATTTTGCTATATACCGTATCGTATATCGATTTATATCGCTGCAAGATTTACTAGGTATTAAAATATAACTGATATGTTGTCATTGCTCAGACATGAAAAGTCCATTTACGCTGAAAACCATGTAATTATCTCTCTTATTCTTTAAATAATTTTTGCGAGTGCGAGGTTTCACAGCGATAGAACACTTTCTTCTAGAAGAGTCATTTTTTTATCTCACGTAGTGTATATGTAAGAAAACATTTCTTTAAAAACATATTTCCTAATTACCATACTTTTCCACTAACGGTGCTTGCGAATGCCTTATTCCCTTATCTATATATATATTTTTTCAATATAACAACATATTTCTTGTTGTTAAAAGCAAAGATCAATTCTGCGTTTAATTAACCAAAGCACTATAATTGAGTTATCTTCCCAGATGCCGACTTATCGATTATCGATAATTGTAATTTGAACAGCAATCGATAACCAAAACAAAACAGTTCATTTAATTATTGAATAATGCATATCTCCCAAAGGGCATTTCTAGAGTTTTGTTAAAAACTGTTAAAACTTCATCTGTTTTTCCTTTGATCGAACTTGAGGCTACAATAAAGTAACTTTTCTTAAATAGTAACAGAAAAAGATTTGCGGTCCAATATCCTGATTATGAATCTTTGATAAAATCTGGGAAACGGTTAAATTCCCGCCCCTTTACTTTAAATAATCGATTTTAATTAAGCTTCTGACGTCTGGACGACATTGGATTTTAAATTTCAGCTGGAAGCTCGGCGCACATGTATTGATAACTCAATCAAGGAAATATTCTAAAAATTATAGATTGGAAGTATGGTTATTGACATATGCACGATATGATTTTATTTCTTGATAATATATCTGTAGAACACAGGACAGGGACAAAATATGCTTAGTAATATACAAATACATGTTTTATTTTTTATATTATCTAAATGATTTAAAATAATTATTTCATTTTTTCATTAATTATATTTTTATTTGATGCTATGCACATGGTGAAAACAGCAAGTTGAACCAAAAAATCATAGTAAATTGAGTGTAATATACAGCTGCGAAACTCAGCATGTATGTATCATTTGAGGGAAAAGGCAAATGAATAGAATTTTGAAGTAAAAAACCGTTTCATTAAGAAATGGTGGCAACAAGGAGATGGCATTTTAGCAATTGGTAAACCCTTCCCTGGCAACTATACAAGAGGCACAGAGTCAGTTAAGTTTCTTATGTACGTCTGTGGACGATTCTGCTACAAATGTTGCAACTGATCAGTTAATCCAGTGCTATTATAAGAAGGCTGTCCTTTTCGTTCTAACATGTTGCAGACGTGTCCTATTGTTGATAGTTCTGGGGATCTGTGTGGCCATGGGAGGATATTATATCCTCAAAGACATTAATGAGAAATTAGAACAGTAAATAGTCAAGCGTTGTCCTGTTAGTAAATGTACACTGAGAAGCTTGACAGTATAGACAGAACAATCGACTGCAGCATATCACTGACGTACAATATATACTGACTTGGAGATCAACCAGAGGATATAGACTGTCCCACTAGATGTTTCCACAGACTGTCACACCACGTACGGTGTCCATGTGTCGTCTGATAACAAATGCAGGATCGAAACGCTGACCAGTTCTTCTAACCGTACTTATCCGAAGATCAGTAGCACTGACAGAGAATTGGGATTCATCGCTGAAGACAACATGTTTCCAATCGGACACTGTCCAGACTAACCGAACTCGACACCAATCCAGATGGATCCACCTATGATAAGGGGTCATTTATAGGTGTCTTTATAGACGTCTGCACCTAATCCCCTTTCGGCCAGTCGTCTGCGAATAGACCTTTCGATTCAGGATGCATGGATGATGTCAAATGCCTTCCAATGACTAAGAAAGACGCCATTGTTGTGGGTTGAAGACCCAGACCGTCTGACTCGTCCAAAGTCTTCAGCAGCAGTTTGGATGACCGATCATAGTTGTTGTGGGTGTGTTCCTCTACTGACTGCGTGATCCATTGTTGTGTATGTGGTTACTCTACTGACTGCACTATCCTCTCGAGCAGTTGTTCGTCTGGGGAGTGGCAAGCCTCTTCGACGCTTACATGTGTCATCTGTGGTTTACTGTTGCCAACACCGAGCAACTACCATATCGCTCCGATAAAGGTGGCGAATTATACGTCTGTTGGACCAACCAGCTTAACTTAAGTCTATGATGTGACTTGTCTCTAAATCGGACAATTATTCGTAGTGCTTCGATTATATATCAATGTCATCTTTGTACACAACTTACAGTATAAAGGCAGAAAATGCAATTCCAATTGCCTGTGAGTGAAAACCCCATCGTTTTGAATTCTGCACATGGGTTGTTCTCATACGCATTACAATTGCCATATAAGATCAGTGACGCTGACAGTTTGATCAAGTGCATAACTCTTAAAATGACATATGCATGTCGTGTTTTGCGACTGTAGTTAATTTTTTATGAGTGCATATATATTTTTTGCAGCAAAGTGCACATTTCCTTCTTTACAGTCAAACATTAATATAATTCACCATATGCCAACATATAATTCATAATTCTATCTACACAATCATGTCTAAGATACTAAATCTAGATATATTATTAAACTAATACCAATAATTATATGTTTCTGTCTTTCCAGATGCCAAGGGCAGTGTACACGATTTTGGGTGCCTAACAACGCCATCCAATCACTCAAGGAATCGGCCGAGGCGGTCACCCATCCTAGTTGGACACTCACTCCACTTGTCAAAAGTGGAACAGCCCACTTTCGACCCTGCAGTGCCAAGAAATGTTACAACTCAATTAGGTCAAACAGTTTACTTGCATTGTAAAGTGCACAATTTAGGGGACAAAACGGTAAGTCATTCAATATATCTTTAAAGTTTCTGGAATGCATGCGTCTTCGAGATTGCAGCTGTTTCATATATTGATGATACTTTCATTGTGTGAACAATAGACTACATTTGGCGGAATAGGTTAATTTCGTCGTATAAACAGCTGCCTTTTTTATCTTTTTGGATATGAAAGTAATACAAAGATACGATATAAAAGTAATGTGCATTACCGAAGAGACTTGCCCTTCTGAATTATTAATTGGAAAATAAAAAAACTGCAGAAATCTATTATAATCGGATTTTCTGGGGAAAAAATATGTTACATAAATTACAATAGGAATATTTGGAATTAAGGAGTTACACTGGAAATTTTTTCCGATAAAAGGTTGAACCTCGATATTGGAAGAAGCAGAGGAATAAGTACACGGTATAAATCAACAATTTCAATCAGATCTAAAATATCAATCGGGATAATGTTTTAAAATATTTGTGTAATCTCAGTCATTCCAACAGCTTAATTAACTCACCAGCCGGAAATGAGTTGCTCAATTCCTGAGACAAGAGTTCCTCACAGCTTCCTAAAACGTGTAGAATTCCAGATCTAACTAGTAAGTGTGTATGAAGACTATACAGGGTATGCCAAAGAGATTGAAACCCGCTTTAATTATTTTCCCGTTCTAGAGATAAGTGGGTATTGTAAATTCCAAAAATGTTAAAATTAAGGTAGAAAACAAGACTACGTTAATGAAATAATTCTTCCATTAATATTCAAAAAGTTATTATTCAAATTTGCAAGAAGTTACACTTTTTAAATTTTTATACGATCCCCTTAGACAAATTTATTCAATCAGAAAATTTTTATTTTTAATTCAACCAGAAAAAACCCGCATATCTGTATCTTTAAAATTGAGCGAGTTATATTTAATTGAAAATTGAACATTGTGAATGGGGACCATATATCAAATTAGAAATGTAAATTTGCGACATATCACAAAAAAAGATAAAACTGGATGATAATACATAGGAGACATTTTTACGAATTCCCCTTATAATGCAATCACGTATGCAATAACGGATTATTATGTACTTTTCAATAACTAAGTACTTTTTCAATAATTATGTACTTTTAAGTACTTTTTTTTATCCAAACAATTTGCATCGTGAATTTGTTTATGATCCCTATTTTCACTTTTGAAGCAGTTTTTCACATGGTACGGAAAAATAGCATAAGTCAGATTTTTTACTTTGTCATAATTCAGTTGATTTTAAAGATACATATATGCGGGTTTTTCAAGATCTTGTTGCATTAAAAATTAAAATTTCTGATTGACTAATGTTGTCTAAGGGGGATGGGGGCGTAAAAAAACTTAAAAAGTGCAACTTTTTGAAAAGTAATAGGAGGACTATTTCTTTAAAGTAGTCTTACGTCCTACCTTACATTCAACATTTTTGCAATTTACATTGCTCACTGATCTCCAACAGGTAAAGAATTAAATCGCGTTTCAATCTTTTTGGGACACTCTGTATATCATGCAACATGAAATAAAATATACACATTTAACAAATTTATTTATAAATTTATACAATCATAAATGTTTAGACAAAGCTATTTTTATTACATTTTTCATCCAGCTATATCTCCCCGGACATAATCCGGCATGTTCCCTACCATCCCACTCCTCCCACCAACCAGACAACTGAATACTTTATTTCATCATTCAATGCCTTCTCTGATTTTCCAAACAATAGCCCCTGATGCTACGGGGCAACATTGCTTCTGACAGAGACATCCTGCAGGGAAATACTCCTACATTATTTATTGATTTTTGCTAAAATAAAGTTTATCTCCACGGGCCTTCTTTTCAAACGTCCATCATTTCAGGCGGTTCATGGAAATATTTGTTTAGAAAATTCTAAGTAAATGGAATTTTTGATTTAGTCTAAAGTTATTTAAATATTAAAATAGAAATGTGCATAGATGTAGAGGATGTTACTAAAAATAATGTTATTAAAGGTGACTGCGTTTGTAAACGCTTGATAATGTTATTACTCGCTTAGAACACTTTATTTCTATGTATGTATTTTACTTATTTCGAGTTCATCAATCAGAAAATGATTGATTATAGGCTGATATACAGAAAAATGCTTCGAAGATAATTTGATTCTGCATAAAAACTGATGACGAGTTTTCAAACATTATCATAAAAATTATTAATTGATCTTGGTTTACAATCTGATAAAGGACCCACTTTATATACATATAGAAGTATAAATAATTATTCGAGTAGATAAGCAGTGGCGTAACTGGGTTTTTGAAGTTCTGGACATTTAAGAGCAACTTTTCATAAAAAACAAAGTCTTTAATCCTTAATCCAAAAATATGTTCATCGCTAAAGTCGCCCCTTTTTGGAGTGATTGCATACTTTATGAAGGAGCGCCACTGGATCATGGGTTAGACAGCAGTCTGGCCAGCTGTAGATGGTTTGATTCACCACTGAGACAAGTGTTGTTTAAAATGACATCTGGCCAGTGAAGGGCAGCAGCCCTATTTGGCGCTGTGAGCAATTTTTTTTATTGTGAATTTTTCCTATATGCCGTATGGATGGAGGCTCTACGATGACTCCAAATCGATACGGCGGCTAGAACAGGATCATCACTTGAACTACCCTTGCTGCAGCGCTGCGGCTAACCAACATATACCAACAGTAAAACAAGTATTTTTAAGACAAGAACTTACACAACTTATCTCGGGGCGATGAAGGGACCCTCTCTCGTCCCCTAAGGCAAAGGTAGCTGGTTCTGAGAATGAAATCTGAAGTATTGGTATGAGATTTAAAAAAACAACGAACTTTATGAACCGTTAAATTAGCAAAAATGGAAATTATTTAGAAAGGGGTAAAATATAGAATTTAGAAGGAGGAATATTCTTATTACTGTCTCATTTCGTTGAAATTTTCCTATTTTTCTTTCCTTTACAAGGGTTTGATTATTTTTTCTCCCTCTAAAATCTTTTAATTTTTACCAATTTAACTGTTCATATATTTCGTCTCCATTTCTTAAATCTTATGTCAATGTTGAATATTTTATTCCCAGAGACAGCTCCATTTGCTCTCCTGGGAGAGGAATACTTTATCTTCCCGTGATGAGCAATGCTGGTGAGTTTGACTGATTGTCATGTGCCGGTACAAATCGTTTGCGAGGTTTTTGCTGTGTTTGTGCTATTTCTTTTGAACGACTCACCACTCCTCCTCGCAGCTCGCTGTCATCTTTTATTAAAGGCCGCATACTATTTTAACTGTTTTGTTTTGTCCCGAAGAGAAGTACTTGCAAAGTCCTCGAAGCAATTGTAATCACCTAACCGACTTATGCTTGCTTTTCTACAAGAAATTTCTGTAAGTTCTTGCTGCAGACCAAAAGGTTAGACGCACTGGATGAATAAAATATGAATAATAACAAAATTTAAATTCCAACAGGAACACAGGATTTATTTATGATCGCAATTTCGATTCACGGAGAGTTTCTCTAAACATAATGCTATCCTGCTGATAAAAGCATACGGATGAGTCAATCGTAGACTGAATAAGTACCACTTTAATCTGAAATATGGATGAAAGAAATGCAGGTTCCACTTAAAATGTAGAAGAATATGTAACTCTTTTAGCAGCTCAATAGATAAAATTCCATCTAGTAGGAGGGGTGTAATTCGAGTCTTCATTGAGAAAATTCTTAACAATTACCCCCAAAATTTCATATTCTGAACTAAGAAAAAATTGTACTTCATTTTTTAAAAAGTAAGCTTCTCCAAGAATTCAATAAGTACAATATTCTTTGAGCGAAGGATAGAAAAATATGAGCGACATATAAATGGACAAACAACACGTCAATACAGCACATAGCTGTTTCGAGCATACGCTGGATCCTCTTCATCAGTGTGAGAGAGAAATAACAAACCTAAAGTCAAAAAGATGTAACTGGGATAAGTAGTCCTGCATTCTATATATTTCTACTGCGAAAGGCCAAAAATATTAAATACTTATTTAAACTGTAAATTTTATAAAAATAATTTGTTAGCGAAGTAGAACTAGAACAATAAAGGATATTCCTGCGTATTCAAAATTAGTTTACTTTTCAATTTATTTTTATCGCTATATTATGTACTTTATCATACAGCAATGAAAAAAAAATCTGATGTGGGCAGCACATGACTTTCCCTGCAGACTTATATCCACGTTATCTTTATTTTAATAAAATTTTATTCACTTTTAATTCAATTTTCGTTCTCATTTGGTAACTGGACTTATTTTCAAAGGTGGCGTGGAGAAAATACGAAAAAACTGAAATATCTGGAGAACGGCTAGTCCTAGTCCAATGGGCTTGGTCTTATTCCATCCATCGTTAAAAATTACGTATAAAACAAGCATTTAATGGATATATGTAAGCATACGTAGTTTTTTATTTTAGATTTTGACAATTTTTGCTGACCATTTTGCAAAAAAAAAAAATAGGTTATTTTTTTCCGAATCGTGCCAAAATCTAATCAGCACCATGAAGACCCACAAAAGACTTATCTACCGAATTTTGTGAAATTCGGTCCATTAGTTTATCAGCTAGAGGGGATACAGGCTTTTGCATGCGGGACATTTCGCAAAAAAAGGCGGATTCTTTTATTCTGAATCGCACCCAAAACTAATCAGCACCAGATTCGCCCACAAGTGATTTATCTACCAAATTTTATAAAATTCGGTCAATTAGTTTTTCAGTTAGATTGGATACAAAATCTGCTCAGACAGACAGAGACACAGACAGACACACAGGCAGACACGCAGACACACACAGAGACACACACACAGACGTCACGCTAAACATAGTTTTATCGTATTCTAGAGGTCTCGAAACGCGTAAATCCGTGGAAAACAAGAGTTGCGATTTTCGGCATGATTCCAATATTTTCCCTATACATTACCATATATTGCAGGGAAAGCCATACTGGTTAATTATACTCATAATTTTGGTGAAGCCTTAATTTAAAAATAAACAAAAACACATATACTAAATACGAACGCCTTTGTGTTGCCATATATTGCAGGGAAAGCAATACTGGTTAATTATACTCATAATTTTAGGGAACCCTTAATTTAAAAATAAACAAAAACACATATACTAAATACGAATACGCCTTTGTGTTGTGTCAACTAACAATAGCAGCTACTTTACTACCACTAGCAACACCTAGATATAATTCTCAATGTATTATGGCATTTTCAAGCGTTTCAACCATATGAGATTTATCTCCTTCTTTACAGATGCATATGTTTTCCAATATTGAATGTTGCTATGACGAATAATTTTCTGCACTGCACAAATACATTCTATTTATATTTACTTCATAATAATTTACTATATCGAAACTACATATTTTACGGCATTTTTTAATAGCAATGTTAGCACGATATCATTTATGAACTACATGCTATTAAAGGATATTTTATCTTGATCATTCTGTGGAACTTGTTTCATAGGTTTACGCAACGTCAAATACATTTATCCATAAATTAAAATTTTATGGAGCTATGAACGACATAAAACTCTCTTTAGACGAGTTACAATATTTATTTCTACATAAAGTATTTAATTTAAAAATATTTCACATCCAGTTATTCATTTCCTTATTACGCCATCATTAAGAAGCTACCGAATTCGAATACACGGCGTGCGCGTTCTTCCAGAAAAATGAAATATTAAATCTTTAATATTTTCCTTTTTTCAGTAAAAATATTAGAATATTTATGACTCGAAACACGTACTAGATAAATTTCCAAGGATATAATCAATAGTTCAGTAAAAATTACTTTCACATTTCCTCGAACATTAGTGGTTGAAATAGTTACTGCATATAACCGGTAACGACACTTGAAGTAACTTTTAATGCTTCTGAAATATATGCTTCTGAAAAATGGCGCAGATTCGTCCATTAAATGTCTTAAATTCCAATAAAAAAAAATGAAAACGGAAGCAATAACAGCGGATTTCTATCCCGGTAATCCCCATTTTATAGCTGAAGTGCGAATATTATTCAAGACTTATCTTTATCAATGTCAACTTGTGCCATCTATCGGCGGTCACGGCAGTTAAACCGGAGAGCCGCTGTTACACACTGTAATGTCTGACCTCAAGTTAAGTCTTTAAAAATCGCTTTCTGAATGGATATTGTATGATGCCAGCATATTAATGGTATATCGTTTTAATGGTACTTTGCAAAAAAAGAAAAGAAAATGAGCAAAAGCATAAAACTATTATACATAGAAGTCAAGTGGGTAGGATTCTCTCGTCGAAATTATCTTTGATAAATGTTAATATAAGAGGTTATTTTTATTTTTATATAAAATTGAAAAGTTCTCTATGGTATAATTATTTTCATTGTTTATTGAAGTATATCCTTAAAGGGTTACATATCGTTTAACGCGGAAAAAAAATATTACGTTCCCTGCAATACATGGTAATGTATAGGAAAAGTGTTGAAATCACGTCGAAAATCGCAACTCGAGTTTTCGACGGATTTACACGTTTTGGGACCCGTAACACAAAAAATATATTATAAGCTTGACATTTGTCTGTGTTTCCCTCTGGCTGTGTATTTATTCACTCTAGCTAAAAAACAAATTGACCAAACTTCTCAAAATTTGATAATTAAGTCACTTATGGGATACCCTGGTGCTGATTAGATTTTGGTATTATTCGGAAAATAGAACCATCCTGTTTTTAAGAAATGGTCCACAAAAATCGCCAAAATCTAAAATAAAAGACTACGTCTGTTCAAATGTATCAATTAAATGCTTGTTTTATGCGTAATTTTTGGCAAGGAAAATAATAGAGATCAACCTCATTATATTCGAGAAGTATCCGTTCTCTTGTGTGTCCAGCCATTTTTGAGCTACAGCTAAAAAAATGTTAGAATGAAAAATTCGGCGATTTATAAATTTTACCGAATAAAATTCATTGGCTTTATTATTTTTCTCCTTGCTTACAATTCAAATCCCACATATATGCAAAGTTTCTGGTGTCTATCTTCGGCAGTTGGGGCTGTGCATTCCACCCTTTAATCAGTCAGTCTTACTACTACATATATTTGAACTGTGTAATAGGATTAAAACCTGTGTTTATCCATTTCTTTCATTTATATTAAACACCCGTACAGATAAAGCAACCTGCACGAAAATCTTATAAGCATTCTGTAGAAAGTCAGCATATTAATATGGTATCATTTGCATTCCGAAATGCTGGCAAATGGGGCTACAAAAAATGCCTCTCATAAAAAATAAATAATCAAATAAAAAAATTGCGATGGGAGAAATCGTACTTTGTATTGTAACGCCCCAACGTGTCACGAAGTTCGTGCCGTTCGATTGGAGTTTAACATGGCGACAAGAGAGCGATAGGGAAAGAAATAACTCAAATGAGGGATTTGGGAATAAATATTTAAGGATTGAAAATGAGCAACTGCACGGAACGGCAAAGCCTGTTTTTCGGCACGCAATCTGAGACAGTTTCGTAGAAGCAGGAATTTTAAGTCCTTCTGAAATGCGATGCGTAAACTTTAAAGAGTAAAATCTGAAATGAAAATGTCATTTGATATTTTGCTTTGCGTGCGATTATCAATTTGTTTGCATAAAACTTTTGATGATTTTTTTAGAATTTAAAGACAGTTCGTGAAGGAAATAATAAAATGCATGTGGTAATGGCCTGGGATTGAGATTATTACGCGAAATTTCGATATATTTTACAGCTTTTAATGTTATTGGTTAAAAAATATTATTAACTACTATATAATCGTGTGAGATTTAAAATTTCGTGCTGTTATAGAGTAGTATCTTCTTACATTGTCCAAATATTTTCAAATCAAATTATTTCGACTGACTTTCTCATATATATATATTCATATATATATATATATATATATATATATATATATACGTGCAAGTATTGGTATTCTTTTTTTCGGTTCCTCTGCATTGACATTTGCTGATTATCTTTAGCTTTCTGAACTATAATATGTATTATCATTTCCTCTTTATTGCTGAATTTCATTTTATTTCATTGTATTCTGTAGGCTTAAATTTTTTTTTGAGATAGTGTATTATGTCTCAATAGTGTATTGAGATAGTGTATTATGTATATTTGAGATAGTGTATGTTACTTCTTCCATTGGATTTACTATTTTAATATTTTATATATATATATATATATATATATATATATATATATATATATATATATATATATATATACTGATAAAAATATAGTAGCTCAGTTGTGCAGAGGTAATGGCGCTCTGACTCACTAATGAAAAATATGTTATATCATTTTTCTTTTTAAACAGCATAATTATAAATAGGTAAAAATGCTTACCTTTCTCAGCAATAGGCGTAGGGCAAATTGTCGTCTTTTCCCCTAAAGTCTTAAACGAAATATAATTTTATTGTGTTTCGTTACCATCTTGATGTCGGGAATAATTACTCTTAATTGAAAGAAAAAAACAAATTTAATTAGATTCTGCATTTAAAAATTACATAGGAAAACAAAGAAACAAGCATTTTGCTGCGACATCAAACCGAATCATTCACAACACAGAACAGAACTTCAGTTCGTAAGTGTACCGGTATAGTCTCTTTGATGCGCGCGCAGATTTCTCGAAGTAAACACATTCCTCTTCAGCGGAAAGGCGAGAGTCAGTGTTTATGGGTATGTCTGTCTTTCGCAGCGAGGAGATCATTTATTTCTAACAGTCCCCCTTGATCTCTGGAGCTGCATATCACGGCTGTAGCAGTTTGGATCTGTGCTTCAGAAATTCAGGCTTTGGCAGTGGTTTAGTCATCATGTCCGCTGTCATTAGCTTAGTTGGAAGATAACTCAACTGGATTACACCCGATTCCTGAAAGTCTCTTATGGCGTGGAATCTGATGTCAATATGTTTGGTTCTTGACATGTACTTCGGTGATTCAATCATTTTTATACATGACTGGTTATCTTCGAAAATAGTAATCGGGAGCTGTTGAAACATATCGAGATCTTTGAGTAGGTTGATTAACCACAGTACTTCTTGAACTGCGTTAGCAGCGGATATATATTCCGCCTCTGCTGAGGAAAGTGCAACACATGATTGTTTTTTGCTTAACCAGTGTATAGGAGAATCATCAATTAAGAAAAGATTACCACTCGTGGATTTCCGATCCGTTTTATCGCTTGCCCAGTCAGCATCAGCGTATCTTGTGAGAATTGGTTTTGTCGTTGATTTTATTACCAAATTTAGATCCTTTGTATGATTTAGATAACTTATTAGACGCTTTACTGCGTTCCAATCCATTTGACGTGGTTTCTCATTTCTCCGACTTAAAATGTTTATTGCGGCTGTGATGTCTGGTCTTGTGACCGTGGCAATATATAGAAGAGCTCCAATAGCTTGGCGATATTTAGTGTTATTAGGAAGCAGGTTTTCTTCTGTTTCATTTCTCAAATATCCAGTTTCCATTGGTGTACTATAGGGTTTTGAATCTTGCAAATTAAATGTATTTACAATTTCTTCAATCTTATTTTTTTGATTTAATAGATAATCTCCATCATGGTTTTTCCTTATGCTAATTCCAAGGTAATAATTAACTTCACCCAAATTTTTTAATTCATATTGTCTGCCCAATTCTTTCGTTGTTTTGTCAATTTGATCTTCTGATCCTGATATTAGAATATCATCCACATATACGATTATATAGATAGTTTCTCTTCCTTTTCCCTTTTTGAATAGACATGGGTCAGTAGTACTCTGCACGAATTTTAGTTGTTTTAGAGAGTCACCTATTTTTAGATGCCAGGCTCTTGCGGCCTGTTTCAACCCATATATAGCTTTATTTAATTTCCATACTTTGTTTTCGTTACCAGGGGAGATGTAGCCATCTGGCTGTTGTATGTAAACTGTTTCGTCTAAATACCCGTGTAAGAAAGCGGTTTTGATATCAATGTGTTGTACGTTGTATTTTCTATATGCTGCTCCTGCCAGGAATGCTCTAATTGTGCTGTGTGAGACCACTGGTGCGAAAGTTTCGTAATAATCTTCACCGTATTTTTGTGAAAATCCTTTTGCTACCAGTCTAGCTTTGTATTTAGCTATTTTTCCCTGAGAGTCGTGTTTAATTTTATATGTCCATTTTGAACCTACTATTTTTCTTCCATGCGGGGGGTCCATTAATGTGAATGTGTTATTTTCTTGCAAAGATTGCATTTCTTCTTCCATTGCGTCTAGCCAATTTTGTTTCTCTTGTGGGCTCTTAATTTTTAGTACCTCATTATAGTCTCTGGGTTCGACGGTGTTAGCTTGTTGCGCTAAGTAGATGAGTCGATCGGGCGGTACTCCCTTGTTCGATCTCTCGGATCTGCGAGGTTGATTGGCGGTTATGTTATCAGAGTTTATTTGTTCATCATCTGACGGTGCCTCAAACTCGATCTCGCTCTCTTCGGGTTTTTCATCTGTTTGAGCATTAGTTTTTTCGACTTCACTATCTGTTCCTTCGAATAATTCCTTTGAGCTTAATTCTGAAATTTGCATTGATTTTTCGAGGAATTTAACCGTTCTAGCAAGTGTAATGTTTTTTCCTTCTGTATATATTCTGTAAGCTTTTGATCTGTCGTCGTATCCGACAAAAATCCCTTCTTGGGCTTTTTCATCTAATTTTCCTCGTTTGCTTTTATGGATGTAGGAATATGCTTTACAGCCAAAGACTCTTAAATGACGAAGATTTGGTTTCATACCAGTCCACATTTCGTACGGTGTTTTTGTATTGGCCTTTGTGGGAAGTCTATTTTGTAAGTAATTGGCAGTGTTTATAGCCTCTCCCCAGAATTTTTTGCCTAAATTTGCTTCTGACAACATAGCTCGTGTCATCTCGATTAGTGACCTGTTTTTTCTTTCCGCTACGCCGTTTTGGGATGGACAGTGTGGCACGGTCAACTGGTGATGTATGCCGTTGTCACTTAAATATTCCTCGTATTCTTTACTGACGTATTCGCCGCCATTATCGCTTCTCAGTATTTCTGGTTTTTTTCCGAATTTGTTTGTCGTAAAAGCAATGTATTCCTTCAGTTTGCACAAAACTTCACTCTTTTTTGATAAGAGATAGGTCATTGTGTACCTGGAGAAATCATCAATAAATGTGAGCACGTATGATTTTCCTCCTATTGTGGGAGTTTGCATTGGTCCGCATACGTCGCTGTGCACAAGTTGTAGAATATGAGTCCCCCTGTTTTGAGTAGATTTGGGGTATGGCATGTCGGTGAGTTTTGATTTTATGCAAGTTTTGCAATTTAGTTCATGTTTACATTCATTGATGTTTATGCCTTCGGCTAACTGTTTCGATTTAATTTCCTTTATAGAGCCGAAGTTTTTGTGACCCATTCTTCTGTGCCATAATGTAACACAATTGGGGTTGTTACAGTTATTTACCATATATGTAACATTTTTGTTTTGTGGTGTGAGCAGGTCTAGCTCATATAGGTTATTTTTTATTTTTCCTTCTAAGAATATTTCATCATTGTAAGTTAACTGACAGTTGTCTTTAGTAAAAGTTACTTTGCATCCACGCTGTGTTGCATTTCGTACGGAAAATAAATTAGCTTTCAGTTCTGGCACAAATAGTACTTCCTGTAGTGTTACTTGTCTTATCTCTCCATCCGAGGCTCGACTTTTTATTTTTACTTCGCCTGACCCATAGGCGGTTAAGGCTTTACCGTTAGCAACGATAACTTCCGATTTGTTTTCATTATTTATTTTAGTGAATAAATTCTCATTATTTGTTATGTGGGATGAGGAACCACTATCAACGATCCAACTGTTTTCTTCAGTTTGATTCGTTATGAGCGCTAAGTCTCTAAATTTCGATCCTACTTTATCTACAGTGTCTGAATATCTTTCTTGTGTTCGTGACTTCGCGGCAGGTCGGTCGTTTCCCTCATACACTAACTGTGATGAGTTGTGTCTGAATTTATTTTTATAATCTTTATATCTGCCGGGCTCATTGGTCTTATTCTTTAGACGCCAACATTCAGATTTGTTGTGGTTCTTCATTTTGCAATGTGAGCAGTATTTGTTATCCATTTTGTAGCTGTAGGTGTTAGAGAATTTTTTATTCGCGTGAAAAGCCTTTGCCATATTTTGCGGCATTTCTTGGTGATCCCTACGTCTATTATATTCATCAATCAGTTTGCTGCTAATGAATTCCGGTGTCAGTTCATCCTCTGGTCGCGCTTCCAACGCCGTTATCAGCGTTTCGTAACTGGGGGGTAGCGAACACAGAAATAGTGCTGATATATGCGAATTATTTATTTCCTCCCCGATGGCTTTAAGTTTATCCACTGTTTCCAGAATGTTGGTTATATGTTGTTGCATGTTTCCCCTTTCATCTAACTTTATACTGTACAACTTTCGTAAAAGGTATAGTTTGCTGGATAAATTAGCTCTTTCATGTATCGCGCGAAGCGCATTCCATGTATCGCGCGCCGAGGTGAGATGCTTGACGTGAACGATTTGGGAGTCCTCAATACATAAGTTTATGAGCGCTCTGGCTTTTCTATCTTTTTTCTGCCATTCGTCGGTAATTGGGTCCGGAGCCGCTTCTGTTATTGTTTCTGATAATTCTTTATTCAACAATGTCATTTCCATTTTAAACTTCCAATTGGAATAGTTACCTTGGTTTAATTTTTCAATCAAGTGACTTTCCTTGATAGATGCCATTATATTTTATTTTTAGTTTCCTTGAGAAATATTTTCCTTTTTTTTGTTTATTTGCAGTGCGATATTTCCTTTTAATCTTATTCCGTAAAAAAATCACTTTCGGTTTGGAAGTTTTTTACGAAGTCAATGGGGAATGAAAAATAATTGTGATATATTTGTATATCAATTTTCTTTTCAGTTACTTATTTTTATGCCCTTTTTCAAATAATTTTATTGTTCATGAAAATGCTGCTATTTTATTTTGTTAGTTCCAATTTCTCCAGCGAGACAGGCAACAACTTCAGTCTCATAATCTGATAAAAATATAGTAGCTCAGTTGTGCAGAGGTAATGGCGCTCTGACTCACTAATGAAAAATATGTTATATCATTTTTCTTTTTAAACAGCATAATTATAAATAGGTAAAAATGCTTACCTTTCTCAGCAATAGGCGTAGGGCAAATTGTCGTCTTTTCCCCTAAAGTCTTAAACGAAATATAATTTTATTGTGTTTCGTTACCATCTTGATGTCGGGAATAATTACTCTTAATTGAAAGAAAAAAACAAATTTAATTAGATTCTGCATTTAAAAATTACATAGGAAAACAAAGAAACAAGCATTTTGCTGCGACATCAAACCGAATCATTCACAACACAGAACAGAACTTCAGTTCGTAAGTGTACCGGTATAGTCTCTTTGATGCGCGCGCAGATTTCTCGAAGTAAACACATTCCTCTTCAGCGGAAAGGCGAGAGTCAGTGTTTATGGGTATGTCTGTCTTTCGCAGCGAGGAGATCATTTATTTCTAACATATACATGCATATACGTATATATATATACCGATATGTATATACGTATACGTATGGCAGATATACTATTCATTGATTTATCTTTCTTGTTATGGTCTTTCCATGCTCTACTTCTCCATCCCTTTCTCGTTACTTTTTACTTTCTGTTATTAAATACACGTTATTATATTGCCCGCGACTTGATACTATGTTTACGGAGTACGGAGCTGAACTCCTGCACTTTCGTTTTTATTATTGTAATATATACATATATATATATATATATATATATATATATATATATATATATATATATATATATATATATATATATATATATATATATATATATATATATATATATATATATATATATATATATATATATATATATATATTATGTATATATAAAAATATATATAAATTATGTATACATTTTATGTTTTGACATTTATCATATTCATGAACCACTGGTATCATAGCAGGTTTTTACGGATTCATTGAAGAAATATCTCTTGTGAGATACTCCGAATTTTGCATCTTCCTTGACAAGTTAAGCTTCCTGCATTCGCGATTTGCATTTATATGAATCTGGCAATAAGTTGCTCTCCATCTTTCCTGAAATTTTCCACTATGCGACATATCCCGCCGGGAGATATATGAACCCTTTCATTTTCAATTTTATAATCTCAGTGAGTGGCATCAGATTCAATATCAGCAAAAAATGAATATCTAGAATGTGGACTTTGGAATTTTTAGCATTTAAGGTTTCAAATTCTGTAACAAATAATCGAATATCTGGTTAAACTGGGCAGAATATCAGAAAAGTAAACTGCGGCATAATTTATTCTGATTTTTGCCAATGACACTGGACAACACATTTTGATTTTGTGTGCGCCTTGCCAAGTCACCTTTATGAATCTTGAAATGTTGAATATTAAAATGACATTAAAGCACCAGATTAGATCAAGTTTTCTTTATATATAATAAGTTTACACATTTGCGTATAATTACCCTATTATAATCCTCATGTAAGACATAGTATGAATTTCGGAAATATCGCCCACAAAATAGCCTATTGGCATTTCAGCATTCCAATTCCCTTTCTACATATGTCAAGAATAGTGATTTTCTAATTGAATCGCTTTCCGGGTTCGTCATGGACGTCGTTTGTCTGGAAGAAGTTGAGAAGAAAGTGGAATGTCCTAGTAAGTGGAAATTAGCTGATTTTTTTTTTTTTTTGTCACAGCCACAATTTGGCTGTATGTCCTGTGTAGTTAGATTTTAAAATATTTCAACTGCAGGCTCACTTTTGCTAGCGTTTCCTAACAATTTTTATCGAATTTAAACCAATCACATTGTTAGGAGAATCTTTAGATCAGTGTTCTTCAACCTGTGTTCTGCGGAACCCTAGGGTTCCACTCAAACGCTTTAGGGGTTCCGCGAGTCGATACTACAATTCGTTGTTTTTGTTTTGTTTTTCTTTGTTTTCAATTTCATGTGACATATATATGTATAATGCAAATACTTTATATGAAATATTTATCTTCTTGTTTGAATTAATGCAAATTTATATCTTATATAAAGTTTTTATAACAAAGGCAGATACGCACCTTGTTCATAACATGTAATACGTACTATGACACATCCCCCCTAAAATCAAATCTGGGTGTGCTACTGAACGAAGGGTTCCATAAAAAAAAAATATCTCAAAAAAGGGTTCCGCGAGATGACAAAGTTTGAAGAACACTGCTTTAGATGGAAGAGTAAATTCTCTAACGAAATGCGTCAGTCTATAAAAGATCGGTTAAAGATTACTGCCCACTATAGAAGAATACTGTCCACTACAGAATATTACTATCCACTGCAGACGATTACTATCTGCTACAGAAAACAAAGAGCCATCACGTGTTGTGCTAAAAAGTGTAGAGTATCAATGAGATTTCGACGAATTCCAGTGGACAAAAGGAACCGTTTTCTTTGAATAAAAACTTCGAAATTGAAGTCATGAAGACTACCCACAAAATACGTTAATTACTTTTATTAAGTGTGTATACGACACTTAATTATCGACTTCCTAGTTGCATAATGTCATAAGGTAAATTTGTCCTTAACAAAATTATTACTATAGAACTTACCTATGATGCCGCCACAAAGGGTGGAGCATGTAAGCTCCAGGTTCTCAAGCTGGAGAGACGAACACACAAAATATCAATAAATACTCTTATCTAAATTTAATCAATTACTTTAATATTTACTTTCGTATACAAACATGTAGAGAGATCTTGATTATTAAATTTAATCCTAAATCCTTCTGGACACATATATCTTTAACAACATTTAATCAACACATACATTTTCAACATATAATTTACAAGACACATATATTTAGAACACATTAATTACTATTATCTACCGAAAATCTGAGTAGTTCATTTAGTTTCAATACACGAGCTCGTTATTGCGATAGGTTCGTACGACCTTATTGTTACTTGTACGATAGATACTATGAATTGTGTGCCTTCCTTAATCATTACAACAGATGAAACATATCCATACCTTATGTTAGCTTGTACCTCAATAGTTGATGTAGCCAACACTATATTGGAAGCCTGCGTATAATATTTTAATACGCCACTATTTCACTGTGCTCATATTTAGTTCACACATCACATTTTTGCCGATCCGCGTATCTTTGCGCGATCGCAGGAGATATTTTTGAATACTACTAAAAAACATCAGGTGCGTCTAGGACGCTGTCGAAATTGAAATCTCGTGGAAACTTCTAGAACATTCTCGATAACACTTTTTCTTTTCACCTTGTAGTGTCATACCTCGTCTTTTGATTGGTTGTTGTGATGGAGGGGTTGCGTGCTGCTTATTTATGTTTGGGTTGTCATTGGTTCCATCTGCAGCATTTAAACAGGTCATTATTTTGGTTGGCATCCGTAATTGAAATTACAATATGTCGTGCACGCCGTACGACACGCAATAATGCTTCAACCTACAAGTTCATGTATATACAAAATAATTAAAGGTTTGATCTTGACAAATATAATGATACCTCTTAGAATGACTCATAATAATTGTAACAAGAGTATTAGCTGATGTGCACGCTACTAGGTCACATTTTTGTATTCGCAGCTATAGATAGCAGGAATGCAAATACTAGCTTATTTTTTTCTTTCCACTACTCATGGCCAAACAAAAATGAAACATATTTCCCATCCCAGTAGATTCGTCTGTTTTCGTCGACCAGGTAGAGACCCATATTTCCCCGTGGTATCATGTCCCACTAACTGGATTGAAGCAAATTACGTTCTGGAATATATCCTCTTCTACCTTTCGCAAAAAATTCACCAAAATAAAATATAGCTTCCCTGCTGAATAAACTCCTTGCTCACTCACTTTTATCCGATTCCCGATGATTTTAGGTACATTAGCCTAGTAATGAAATATTCTGCGTCCCATTTGAAACATATAACGTCATAATTGAGAATGTTAGCATTTTGAATTTTTAATCAAAGTCCACCCTTTATTAAGATAGCTGTTTTCTACGCGACTCAAATGGTTCAACTCGTGCATCGCTACACAGCGCGGCATTTCGCAAATATTAGATTCTTTATAATACTGTGTATAATAGTGGGTTCTTTATAATACTGTGTACAGTATTGGGTTCTGTGGCAAACGAAAAGAAACATAAAGAACTACTATTATTAATTATAATAATGATATTGTTAAATTAAACTTAATATACATAGTCGTAAATTGCTCGTATTGTGGAACTCATTTATTATAGTATAGTACATTGCATTGTTGTGCCGCTATATAAAACCCTCCTATGTTTTAACTCTCGCGCAAGTTCTGTAAAAGAATTATTAATTAATATAGTATTAAATAGATCACGCCATTTTAACTTTACCAATAAAACATTTATTAAAAACATAAATACTTAATTATTCAATTACAGCAATCAATCATATTATTTCGGCGGAGGAAACATGTGAGACCAAGTATGAATAAAATAATTTAAAATATGTCTATGACCTTTGATTATTGATGAAAACATACCTTCAAATCTGTCTTGTACTTTGTCACCACCAGGTACTTCGCCGATCATATTACTGGAATAGATTCAGAGTACTTATTCACCGCACGTAATTCGACGATCATATTGTACTGCTGGCTCGACACTCGTACTTGTGTCAGTCTCGTAGTCGACACATCTTTCTAAGTTTTGTGCTCCTCGATTTCGAGCTGCTTATCTCTTACGTTGTTTTCCAAGTCTATTCATCTTGATGTTATGTCACCGGTTGTGGCTCTCTTCGCCTCCAGACTGTCACTCCCACGTTGCTCTCATTTGCGGCCTTGAGGATAACGCTACACGCTTCATCTGAAATGGCTAGTTTTTTATTCAATGTCATTCTTTACATTGTTTTAAGAGCTCGTTCGACTCCTCTGTCTCGAGGCCCCTAAATTTATGAGTTTCTCAGACCTTTTAGTTCACGTGTCATAAACACAGGCGTCATCGAGATTGGGGTATTGTTTGACGTTTCAGATACAATAAATTTACTAGCATAAAGACGTCTCAATAATAACACAACACGAGATCTGTTTCTGATCTCACAGGTTCTTCATAATATTATGTGTAATGTTGAGTTCTTTATAATACTGTGTGTAATATTGGGTCTTTTATAATAGTGTGTGCAATATTGAGTTCTTTATGATAGTGTGTGTAATTTTGGGTCCCTTCGCTTTTTACTAAAGCGAGATTATCTAAGTCTGGAGAAAGTTTGGCGGTAAAATATAAATAATTAAAAAAACAATTGCTAACTTTCATGAACATAACTCACGCATTATCAATCACTGCACAGTCCAAGATTGCAAAATTCCGGTTTTGGGGATTAGATCGTTTCTGTAATTAACTAGAAAATTGCATCCATTTTCTTTCATACATTCTTATCAAGATCCATACCTCCCATTTAAGAAACAAATACCTACTAACCCTACTTTCTGCACCCAACATTATCTTTTTTCAAATTCCTGGACTGAAAAACACTGAAAGATAAGGGATCGTACATGTTTTATGAGTAAATATGAATTTAAAGATGATGCTAACTAGTATTAAGATTGACACAAAAACTATATTATACAAAATTACTATATTATAAAACTATATTAAAACAAGAAAGATCAATCATGCTTAAAGCATTGATTATGAAACACTTTCCAACTTCAATGCAATATTATCTAAACATGTCTAAAATGCAATACATTCCTCGGTAATATTTTAAAACTTATCACAATACTACATTAATTTATTATATTTGAAAACTTAAAACTTCATCGAAAAAAATGAACTTCATTCAAATGACGGCATTGAAATATAAATTGTCTGGTTTAAACCTCTCTAAAATGTCATACATTCCTCGGTAATAATTTTAGAATTATCATAATACTACGATAATTTATTATATTTGAAAACTTCATCGAAAACAACTGAAATTCATTCAAATAACGTCATAGAAAAAATAACACGCCTGGCTCTCTCTATAAAAGCAGCATTTCATTCATAAATAATTTCCCATTCATGTCATTCATCACAATACTATAATAATTTATTTTATTTAAAAATTAAGACCATGGAGCTACAAGTAATTAAACTCTAAGAGTAAATTTTCATCGAAAAAAATCGTCCTTCTCTTTATAAAATCAATTAATATTTCATTCATATCAGCTATGCAGACAGACTCCATGAACTAAATGATTTTGTGTTAAAGAAATACAGCAATTCTAATACAACTCATTCTACATATTTTGCTGTTTACATTTTACATAGGTGAAAAATAGGCTTCGTTGTAGAAATAATCAAATTTGGATGAGCATTTAAACTCAAATATATTGTATTTGCGTTATGTCAGTATGTAGATTCATAGAATTTAAACAAAAATTAGGTGGTTTTAGGACGGATACAACACTCAATATGAATTAAAAAGAACTTTAAAATCTCGATTTTAAGACAAGATGGATGCCATATATCATTTTGAAGTGGGTCACGTGATCTTTTCATATCATGGTCACGTAATCGCTTCATATTAGAGGTGTTATTAATATTTTAATTTTTATTTAAAAACTACTGAATATATTTCGCTGAACTTGTTTTTATATATTTTATGAAACAATTTGAATATCCCCTAAAATTTTCGAAGCAATTTGTGAATTTTAAAAAATGTAAAAAATGTTTGAAAAATTAGGTCCCATAAGGCTCAATTTATTTCATTTTTTCAACCCGGGTTCAACCTAAAACTAATTGGGTGATGTTATTCATTTATATTCCCGTAGGTCCTACACACAATCTGAACAACATACTAAAATTTCCTTTTGATTAAGTCATTTTTACGGCAGTTATCGGGCTAACGGCCAAACAGACAGACAGACAGACAGACAGAATGAACAAAGTCATAAAGACTTTTCAACTTTGTTGTAAAGTGTTAAAAAACTATATATATAACAATTATATAAAATGGTAAAAATTTATACATAGGTCCAAACTGTTTAAAAAGGAAAAAAAAATGATACAGCTAACAATAACTCAATCTCAATGTGAGGTCAACTTAATAAATGACATATCATTTTCAACACCATAGTTGTGACAATAAATTGCCGGATACGCCCACACATTTTGAGTAAACCAGCGACAAGAACATTGATGATAATAAATTCATTATTCATAACTTTGTATCAGATATATATTTCGCTTATGCCGTGCACGCTATATTTCTCATATTTCTTTAAATAAACTATAATTATCATAACCGTCTGCTATCGGTACGATGACGAAATATCAGTTTTCAAATTTTTAAAGGTTAACCTCATACTTTACAGGTCAGTCTTTTTGCAGTCCTTATTACCAATTATATAAGCATTAATCACTTATTAACACTTTCCAACATAGTCGTGAAATGTTTATAACTTTATTCAGTCTGCCTGTCTGTCTGTTCGTTTGCACGATAACTGCTTTAAAAATGACTTTAACAAAATGAAACTTTAGTATGCTGTTGAAACGGTCTGTGGGACATATGGGAATGTAAAAGAATAATATCACCTAAGTAGTCTTGGATTTAACCCGGGATGAAAAAATGAAATACGTTGAGCCGTATGGGACCTGATTTTTAAAATTCACAAATTGTTTTGAAAATTTTAGGAAATTTTCAAATCATCACCTAAACTGTGTAAAAAAAATCATCAAAACGTGTTAAGTAGTTTTTAATTAAAAATTGAAATAATAATTACACCCATATTATATGAAGAGATCACGTGACTCGTTGCAAAATAAAGCGACATTTATCTATTTTTTCGCTTAGTGAAAATTGTGGGGAACGCTTATATTTATAGTGTTACATCCGTCCTAAAACCACTTTTTTTTTCCATATGATCTGTGTATATAAATTCTGTGCCTACCCAATTAGAATATATTGAATTTTAAATGAACACAAAACTTTGATTATTTCTACAACGAAACCTAATTTTAATGTACGCAGAATATATACAGATCAAGCGATTGTAAGATCAATTGTATAAGAATTGATGATTCCTTTTAACGCAAAATTAAACGTGATTTTAAAAATTTAAATTATGCAAATGCTTTTATTTTGAAGTATAACTTTTTAAATGGACACTTTTATATCATAATTAGCAATATTTTTGTTTCTGAACGCAGCAGTTTTGCTACAATCATCCGCGCACGCAGCATATACGAGTATAAAAAAACATTAATAAATTCATGAACATCAAACAGCTTTTGTGACTATTATTATCAGATTTACCTTATTGATGAAAATCATCATATATGCTGCAGGTATTCACTTGTTACAGGTATTCCCTTATGATTTGTTAGGTATTATCGATGTGTAGCAGGAGAGGTACAACATAAAACATGAAATATGGCAATTTACTCTGTTTATGACACTTTTAAGAGACTTGGGGCCCCTTAAGTTGAAAACATATGGGGCTAAATAATAATATTTATAAGAATTAATGGAACTGTAAACCTAAATTCAAGTTAATAGATTCAAAGATCCAAAAACTCACGGTGATGTTCTTACAACAGTTTTTTTTTAATTACGTCCCTCATCATTTGCTCTCTCGAGCATAAGGAGTCTTGCAGTCCAATATAAATACGAAGTATTTCCAGGGGTGGAGAGCGTCTTGAGGTAAGAAGAAGTACGGACATCCTGGAGAGCAGAACAACTCCAGAGATGCCTACCATTCAAGTCAACACTTTCCTCACACAGAATACAGCCAGGAAAGTCAGCGAATCCAAAACGGTACAAGTGCGCCCCCACAGATAGCCATGTCCAGACAGCAATCGGAAAGATGAAACCCCAAGAGCCCTAGGAAAGTTTCTTGGAAGACAAGATGTCAGTAGGCCTTCCCAAGATTTTCCCGCAACCCGCTCTCTTCTGGCAGTTGCACGGAAACTTCGAATTTTCTGCCCGATTTGAATTTTAACATTTCTCAAGTTAGTAGGCGACACATGTGGGTCCATAAGAGATGCTTCTTTTGCCAGATTGTCTGCTTTTTAATTACCCTACAAGCCACAACGGCTGGGGATCCATTCTAGAACAATATCCTTTTCATTTGATTCCAGTCAATGACAGTGGGCAGTGAAGCATGACTTGAAACAGTGTGAATTGCAGCCTGGCAATCAATGAAGAGGACAAATCTCTCTTCAGGCCTCTCCCGAATCTCCTGGAGAGCCAGATAAATTGCAAACATTTCTCCGTCGAAATTATCTGAATTTAAACTTAAAAGCTCTTTAAGTTGGAAAATTCTTACAACAGTAACTGTGTAAAAATCCATTCTGCACCCACCGGAAATCGAACCCGAAATTTCCAAACTAGGTCGCCGACGCTCTACCGTTGAGCTACCGAAACGGAATTCCAAGCTCATTTCGTCAGAGTGCACTCTAAATTCTGGCTACTATTATTTTTATCTAGGCTAGTAACCTGCATGGTTGCTATCCTTTCCGTATTAGTCGTACTAAGGGTCACTTTCAGACCTCTGACATCATTGCATTAACTTACAGGGTTGATTTGTTCGGGTGTTACTGTAAAAAGCCTTTCAACCCCAACCGGGACTCGAACCCTGGATCTCCAAACCGGCCAGCTGGCGCTCTAACGTTGAGCTACTTTGACGAAATTTCAGGCTCTTATTGTCGAAGTGGACACACAACTGATATTGGTCAATGGCACTGGCCAATTTTACCCTTTTTAGATCCCACCATCATGCTGTGAACTAATACTTTTATCTTTACAAGAAACCTTACAATTTATATCTTTACAAAAACCTATAGACAAAAAATTTCAAGAAATATATGTATTTTGAGTGAGGTAGAATCATAAGAAGCCTATAATATACGAAAGAGAAATATTGTATTTAGTAAAAAATAATATCATGTTTTCAACCATTAGATTACTTTTTAACACTTTACAACATAGTTGAAAAATGTTTATGACTTTGTACATTCTGTCTGTCTGTATGTATGTCTATATGTATGTCCGTTAGCATGATAATTGCAGTAAAAATTATTTTATCAACATGAAATTTTAGTATGTTTTTCAGACGGCCAGTGGAACCTATGGGAATGTAAATGCATAATATCACCCAATTAGTTCTGGATTGAACCTGGGTTGAAAAATTGAAATACATTAAACCCTATGGGACCTAATTTTTCAAACATTTTTTAAGTGTATTTAAAATTCACAAATTACTCCGAAAGGTTTAGGACATATTCAAATTATCACATAAAATATATAAAAAAAAATTCAGCAAAATATATTCGGTAGTTTTTTAAATAAAAATTTAAATAATAACGACACCCTTTATATGAAGAGATCGCGTGACCATTATATGAAGAGATCACGTTGTTGTTGTTGAAACCCAGACCGTCCGACCTACCAGAAAGGTGTAAGGTAACTGTTTGGACGGTCGGGAAGTGCCACCCAATTTAGACCGGAACCCAGTGGGGGAGGCATCCACAGGGACCGTACCCTCCTTCCCCTACCACCAACCTCTCGGAAGGACTTTCGGACCCACATGTTTAACGTGATCGTACTCCGCATGAACACGGCGGCAGTTTTGGCAGTGGCTGGAATCGAACCCGGGCCTACCGAGTGCAACTCCAGCGCGCTAACCAATGGGCTACCGCGCCCTTGAAGAGATCACGTGACACAATTCAAAATAAAATATGGCATCCAAGTTCATTTTTTTCGATGAAATTTTAAGTTTTCAAATATAATAAACTAATGTAGTATTGTGATCATTTTAAAATTATTACAGAGAAATGAATCGCATTTTAGAGATGTTTATATAAAATTGCACTGAAGTTGCAAAGTGTTTCATAATCAATGCTATATGCATGATTGATCTTTCTTGTTATTACTGCATTTGAGTAGCTTTTCTCATATTTTCGATATATTTTCGACAGATTTTACAGATGTGTTGAAGATATATCGGTTTTTTAGATATTCCGAGTTTTGCATCTCCTATGACGGGTCAAGCTTATTGCGCTCATGATTTGCATTTATATGAGTCAGGCGGCAACTAACATATCATATTTCCTGAATTTCTAAGTCCACACGTTTACTCACTGAACACGATATATCTTGCCTATGTGTTAAATCTTGCAATATTTTGAAAATCAATGTGTTTGTTTACGATAGTATTAAGAAATATTGCGGTATATTAAATTATTTTAAAATTTTACTTTAAACCATTAAAATATTTTATCGGGTTTGAATTTGTTTAGGTAAAATATTTTACAAGCATTTTAGTAAATGTTTAGGTAAATTATTTTACAAGTATTTTATCAATAGTCTGGTTATTTAACAATTTGTAAGTAGTCATTTTTATATAAGGAAAAATCTTCTCTTCTTTTGCCTGTTACACAGAGATACATTCTGTGCATTTGGCGACTCATTTAGAGAAATATCGCCAATTTGGCGATATTTTTCACGAGATTGGCAAAAGTACTATCAGCATTGTAAAAGTGACGGTAAATTAGCGGTACGGTAAATGACGGTAAATGACGGTAAATTAGTAAATTGACGGTAAATGACGGTATTGACGGTAAATGACGGTAAATTAGATTATTAGTAAATGTTTAGGCAAATTATTTTTCAAGTATTTTATCAATAGTCTGGTTATTTAACAATTTGTAAGTAGTCATTTTTATATAAGGAAAACTCTTCTATTCTTTTGTCTGTTACACAGAGATACATTCTGTGCATTTGGCGACTCATTTAGAGAAATATCGCCAATTTGGCGATATTTTTCACGAGATTGGCAAAAATACTATGAGCATTGTAAAAATGACGGTAAATTAGCGGTACGGTAAATGACGGTAAATGACGGTATTGACGGTAAATGACGGTAAATTAGATTATTAGTAAATGTTTAGGTAAATTATTTTACAAGTATTTTATTAATAGTCTGGTTATTTAACAATTTGTAAGTAGTCATTTTTATATAAGGAAAACTCTTCTCTTCTTTTGTTTGTTACACAGAGATACATTTTGTGCATTTGGCGACTCATTTAGATAAATATCACCAATTTGGCGATATTTTTCTCGAGATTGGCAAAAATACTATCAGCATTGTAAAAATGACGGTAAATTAGCAAAAATGGTTCCAAATCGATGAAATAATTTAAAAAATAATTAAATACATGGACTTTATTACTTATCCCGGATGCTATGAATATTGATAATTGCCAATTGAGAGTTGCGCGAAATATAAGTTAATTGGGCCCTCCAAAATAGCTTTACATATTGGCATCCGAAAAATCGCCAAATACATAGTTCAACGTCAATAACATTGTGCCGTGGCGATTATACATCATTTTACTTTCCCTGCAATACGTGGTAATGTATAGGGGAAGTATTGAAATCATACCGAAAATCACAAATCGAGTTTTCGACGGATCTACACGTTTCGAAACCTCTAGAATACGAAAAAACTTCTTTTAGCGTGACGTATGTGTGTGTGTGTCTGTCTGTCTGTGGAGATTTTGAATCCACTCTAACTAAACAACTAATTGACCGAATTTCATAAAATTTGAAAGGTAAGTCACTTCTGGGCGAATCTGGTGCTGATTAGTTTTGGGTATAAAAGAACCCACCTTTTTCGCGACATGGCCCGCACAAGAATGTATCCTCGCTAGCTGAAAAACTAATGGACCGAATTTTACAAAATTCGGTAGATAAGTCTCTTGTGGGTCACCCTGGTACTGATTTGATTTTGGTACGATTCGGAAAAAATAACCTGACTACGTTGTTGCAAAATTGCAAGCAAAAATCGTCAAAATCTAAAATAAAAAACTACGCATGCTCAAATATATCCATTAAATGCGTATTTTATACGTAAATTTTAACGATGAAAATAATAAGATCAACTTCATTACACTAGGATTATCCGTTCTCGAGATATTTTAGTATTTTTGTATTTTATCTAAGTCACCTTTGAAAATAAGTCCAGTTAGCAAATGAGAACGAAAATTGAATTAAAAGTGAATTAAATATAATTAAAATAAAGAGAAAATGGATATGTATGCAGGGAAAGTCATGTGCTGCTCACATCAGATTTTTTTCTTTGTTCAAAGATGTAAATTCATTGTATTATATAGGGAAAGTAATGAGGTGCCCACACCGGAAATTTTTAATATTGTTTGTATTGTGTTATAAATGTCATTGTAAACAAATCTACATTGAGCTATCTAAAAAACAATATGTTTTTCTACAAAAGACTATAAAATAGTTAAATATGCCACAAATACTGTTACTGTTGAGTATATCTCAGTATAATGATTAAAATGGCTATTAAACGAAAACTCATTATAACAAGGTTCATCTTTGTAATATCGCAGGGCAAAATTCTCAAACTGCTCATCTGCATTTATATGAAATCGTACAAACATGAACTTTAATATCAAAGGATATGTGAAGATTTAACGTACTCTAGGAAAGCATGATCATAAAATATTTCACAACAACGAAAACATGTTCGAATTATTATTTTCAATAACAGCATATTATCTTAATCAAATAGACTTCTGTAGCACTAAATATAAGCTTCTGACAGCCACAAAATTCCTGCGATAGTTCTTGTCGAGGTTACTTCTTTATATAATTCAAATTAGCATTATTTTCTTATTTATTTTATTTTCTTACATATTTCCATGTTGAAACGCAATTTAGAGCGATTTTGAGAACAAATCGTTTGTTTGGAAATTGAAAATATCATCACGAATTTCCATCTTGACATAGAAATACCGAATCTGTTCGAATATTCCTTCCTACTTTAAATTCCATTTCTAAATTTAAAATGCAAGCATTTCTATATTTAAAATGCAAGCATTTCTACATTTAAAATGCAAGCATTTTTATATTTAAAATGAAAGCATTTATATATTTAAAGTGCAAGCATACTTCTATATTTAAAATGCAAGACATTTTATATTTAAAATGCAAGTATTTCTAAATTTTAAATGCAAGCATTTCTATATATTAAATGCATTTCTATATTTAAAATGCAATCGTTTCTATATTAAAATACAAGGTTTCTATATTTAAAATGCAATCGTTTCTATATTTAAAATGAAAGAATATCTATATTAAAATGCACACATTTCTATATTTAAGGGGACTCAGTACCCTTCATTTGGCGAAAAATGACGAAAATACCGATTCTTAAATTTTTTGCTTAAAATATACCTTGACACCCCTAATATATCCTGACAAAGTTTTGTGAAGATCCGAGAACTATAAATATATTAAAAAGGCTTTTGACTGCAACTGTGTCCCTTTAAATACCACGCCTACTTCTCTGTTTACGCTCTGTTTACATCGCATCTGCAACTGAATACTCCCTGTTTTACAAAATATTTCTACCAAGAAGAAGATGAAAGTGCTTAATCGTAGTTTTAATTGATAAAGAAACGTTGTTTACGTTTTCCGATCTGCTTTCGTTCGTTCATATCGTGCATAAACTGTGGAACTCAAAATGCAAACGAAAGCTTGCACAGTGTGAGGTAGGCAAAATGTCCTAAAGAAACATTTGTACATAAAAAACGTGTAAAACTCTGTGTAATGGAAGCTGTGTGTGAATATAATAAAGGTACACTGAGCTGCATAAAAGAAGCACAGAATGCTTTAGGTGAACCTTTAGGAAAGTGCTCCATGAATCTCGGTGTTGCCCTCGATTTTCGAAAAAAAATGTTTCGACAAAAACGACGAAGTGCAAAATATCAACTTGCACGTAAACAGGTTAAAAAAGCAATTTTAAAAAGAGACACATTAGTTAAAAAAGGGAAGGTGTAACATACAGTGCAGGGTATTTTTAAAAGAAAGTAAGAAATAATGGTAGTTATGCAGAAATGATATGCACAAGGTTACGAAATATTGTGTGTTTTTATGATATGAATATATTTTCAAATCTTGTATTTCTTTTATAATATAAACATCATCATTTTTATAGTTAAGCTATATCCTAATGAAATGAGTCAAATGTATTTCATGGTGTAAAAATAATAATGGATTTGGTAAAATCAATTTTTATTTATATTTTGTCTCGATTTTCTTTTCAATGTGTGACAACTAAGGTTTCGGCTAATGGTCACTTATATAAAGTAAATATAGTTAAATTCAATGAAACAGCTACAGTTTTAAAAGTAAGTAAATAATAAATAATTTAAAATAACATTTAAAGTAATTTAAAATGGATTTGGAATGATTTTTCAAAGTTAAAACCTTTAAAGTGCTTTTTCTCAGTTCGTGGTTTTTCGGTATATCAATATGTTCAAAATGCTAAAACTTAAATATATATTTCTCAATTGACTTGATTTTTTTTCTGGATGTTCATTATAGTGCATTTTATGAAACTAAGGATCGGATTTGCAATAAAATCAAAAGTTTTTTTTTTAAAAATAGATATGTACAAAAAACTCAATCTTTTGTTGAATTTTTACATATGTATCAACATTTTATTTTTTTTCTCCCGAACTAATTAACTTTTTAAAAATCCGATCCTTAAAGTTATAGAAGACACATCAAAGAACCTTATAAAAAAAAGGGTTGCAAAAAGTTAGAAATTGTAGGAGAAGATAGGTTTTAAAAATTATTTAAATTTTTTAAATTGTATCAGTAGAATTGTCTTTTTTCTTGATAAAATAATTTTCCTTAATAAAATCATTTAATAATATGCAGAAAGAGTATTGTAAAGTGCTTAAACAAAAAAAATTGTTCAAAGGGTACCGAGTCCCCTTAAAATGCAAAATTTAAATCACATTTCTTTTTAGATGACAACATTAAACGCAAATCACGAATTCACCTTTTCAAAAATTTCAGTTCCTTTACAATTTATACAAAATTACCTACATTAAGGTAACTTGAAACAATGAATAAAGCCCATTGGACAAAAATGTGGCTTTAGCCTGTTTGGTTTTCCCTTTTGTGGTAATTAGTATTTAACTGTATAAGCAAACTCAAATTCAAGTTTTCAATGAATTTACTCATTTTGGGCATCTTTATATGGATATTAAATGTTTCTGATGCAATGCATCTATAATAATAATAAAAGAAGAATCTGTCCGTTTGTTTGCCCATTTACCCTCGATGCCACACAGTATCTAATGCACTTACAGGTATGAGGTTTTTCATACAGTAGCATCTATACCTGAACTAATTCGCATATTTCAGATTTTTAGTTAGATTTTTAAAGTCTAAAAAATTTTAGCTACCGATACGATCTAATAGCTACTGACTCCCAAACTCCGGTTACGAAATAACAGCTACCGTCACAATTTACTGCCACGTTCTTTTTATTGAGATACTGAATCTGCCATGCATTTATTAATTTACTTTTATTTGGCCTGACAGAGAACATACGTATGAATTTAGTGTATGTTTACGACTCATAGAAATCTGAGTAGTGGTGTCTGCAAATGTACTACTTAAGTAACGAGTGTTTATTTACGAATTGGAAAAAAACGGCGGGTAATTTGTTCTAGTCTGTGCATATATGTGTAAAAATATGTTTGTTCTGGCTAATAAATTTTATAAAATTGCAAAATTTCAATATCCATGTTGTTAATTTAATTGCAATAACATTGTGGCATAACGTTGCCTATTTATTAACACAAACAGCAACTGCATGTATAATCATCAGACGTTTTGATAGTGAAATATTCGATTTTCGAAAACAATTTAAGAAAAATATGTACTTGAAAATCGAATACAAAAACATAAGTAGAAATTTGAAATCAATTTGTTTCAGAATCAATTTACTTAATTTTATTTTAACTATTTTATGCAGAAACTATTTTGTTTTATTTACTAAAATCGTTTAATGCACTGTTTATACTGCTTAGTGACGTATCGCCATTTTTTCAATATTTTAATATTCTCAAGTTCATTTGTGAGACAATTTATTATTTACATAACTCTAAACTCTTTTAAATAGCGTTATCCACAACAGTCACAGTTTTCCTTATGTTTCAAAACCAAGAACATTACACCGAGGATTTTGCATATGGCATTTTAGCTGTGAAGGAAGAAAATCATTACAATATGCACAAAGTCGTGTACTACCTACATTCTGTTTTTCTTACAATAATGCAAAACAACCTCTCTAATAATGATTTGCAAGAAACTTGGAAGTTTGGACATAACAAAATGCCACAATCTTCAATTCTTCAAAACTATATAGCCTTTATAAAATCCTTTATACAGAAGGTATATTTACCGCAACAAATATTTCTTACAAATATATAATATAATTTGAAGTATATATATCATTTTGTAAGTAAATAAAACGTATAGCAAATACGAGATGATATGTTTGCTTTGAATTCAACGCAAATAGACATAATGGAAAATAAATGTATTTGCTAAAAGATAGAGCAAATACTTTGTATCATTTAAGCAATTTAAAATACGAGTTGCGGTCTATGATATAATTGTTAATTGTCATGTTTAGATAACTGAAATTATAAATACATGTATTTATATTAATTATTGAAAGATAATGTATTATTTTAATAAATGCTTCGATTAGATTTTATAAATGTTAGGTTGTAGGTAGGTTGTGGGGACATAGGAAAGCTATTACTAATGTTGTGTTGATTACATATTTGACATAGGCAACGTAAGATAATTCCTACAAACTTAAATTATATTTTTTGCACCTTCTTTATTGCTCTATAATTATAAAAAATGTATGCATTTTTGCTTTCAGGTCAGGTCAAAATGCACTTCGGAGTGACATTTTTTAATTCAAAAACTTTTTTTTAAGTTATTTTACGCTGCAGTGAAAATTTCCCACACATTAGTTTCTTAACTATCGAGACTATTATCACAGATATTCCATTTTGGCACCATTGGAGCAGTGTTCTCAACGAGCTTCATATCGAATTCAAAACACTTTTTTCATAAAGAAATTAAAACTATGCATTTTCGTCTTTTGAAGCCTTTCTCGGTTTTAAATTTCAGCTAAAGAAAAATTCTACCCACAACCCGATGTTCATAATTAACAGGAACTCAATCAACCATTTCACAGCAAAGATTATAACTCTGGTGTTAGACCTTCATAATTATGACTTTTATAAGCTTTTCGTGTATCTTTAATATTTAACAAAACTCAGTTTAACTCGGTTAATGAATAGAAAAGCCTACTCGTTTTGTTAAATAACAGGGTTTGCGTTTGTTAGTACGTGATATTCTCGCACCTTTTGAAGTTTTGTCGTGCTAAAGATGTTTCACAGGTTAGAATGATATCTTAAAATAATTATAAAAACGTTTTACTTCAGTTGTATCTATATATGATAGACTTGACCCCGTATTTTATAAATACTTCGCTATGTTTCTTTTAGAAGGATTATAGTTTCTGCATGTAGAGGACGCATCGGTGTATATGTATATATATATATATATATATATATATATATATATATATTTTATAAGTACAGACACACCAGTTTGGATATAAGTATTGGTATACGGGACATCAAATGTAATAGATTTTTGATTTTCGTATCTATAGTTATTAGCAAATACGAAGCAAATTCCATGAATCGTATTAAATTTCTCGTACTCCATAGTTAAATATCTTACTAATATACATCATTCATAAAATATATTGTAAAATATTTGAAAGTACACAACTTCAATACCATAATTTAAATATTAAACTTCTAGTATATTCCTTAATACGATATATCGGAAATCCTCATAAATATTTACCTTCAAAGTATAGTATAGTAGACGTCCTATACTATACAGATTGAAATATGTGTCTCGTAAACTATAATGCTTGCGTAAATATTGTAAATCATCTTGAAAGCACTTATAATTTCGTAGTGAGTTTCAGAATTCTGAAAAGCATTATTTATACGAATGCTTATCAAACACATGCAACTCGGTGGTTGTAAATTTGAATAAATAGTATTGAACAAAATCTGGTGTGATTCTGGTAAAGGATGTCTATATAAATAAAATTGAAAATAGTTTTGTATGTATGTAAGTTTACATCATCATCACGGGAGGACGGGCGAATTGAATTTCGTTAAATTTTATAGGTTGCCTTGGAATAGCTCCACTTAAAATTTACCCTATGTTTCAAGATTCTAGAGCCAGGGGTTATCTAGATATTAATTATAAACTTACAGTTAAATCTTTCATAGACATAGCATTATGCAGTGGCTATACTTTCCGCATATTTGCAAGAAAATTAAATCATGTCGCTTAGCAGCGGATTTAAATTCAATGTGTTTATGCGGCAGACGATTTTTATCAAATATTTTCCTATTTACATAATAAAGGTATGAATATCAAATTAATAGTATTCAGTTTGAAGAAGAAGAATTGGAAATTATATTATAATTTCTATAGCACTGGCATGATAGTCACAGGGATTGGATATGACTTGTATATCAGGTTATTCAAATTACACAACATAAAAAATGCTGCCTCTAAAAATTGCAAGAAAACTATTTCGGGGTGGGACAGCTAAGTGGTTTGCGCACGGATATTGTATTTTGACGACACGAGTTCGATTCCCGGCACTGCCCAAACTGCCCCCGATTTCACGCAGAATATGGGTAAGTTAAATATTTGGGTAAGTCCCTCGAAGATGCTGGTGGTAGCTGAATGGTGTTACGGTTCCTGCGAATGCTTCCCCTACTGGGTTCCAGTCTAAAGTGGGTGGCAATTCCCGATCGTTCAAACAGATGCCTTACACCTTCGTGTAGGTCGGACGGTCTGAGTCGAAGAAAGAAAATGTTTCAGCATTTTTCTGGCAAAAATGGTTTGAGAAGATAACTTGCAACAAAGAGAAATTTACTAGCAAAGACAAGATGGTAAAAAAAGTTGCAACAAAATCAAGTGTAAGCATTGTTCAGGCCAATTCAACCATCAATTTGATACACCTTTTCAAATTACTAATAAATTCAATACATTTGAGGTCATTTTAGGATTTATAATTTTAAATGACATAGTTTGTAAATTAGTGATAGAGTTAGTATTATTATTATCAAAGGTTTTAAATGTGAAGTAAAAAGTAAAGTTTGAAGCGAGAAATTTAAATGGACGGAGAAATAAGTTATTCTTATAACAGATAAATTACTACTGGCGCTCAAATACAAAAGTTTTACTCAAAGTATCTTTTCTTATGAGTGGATTGGGCTAAATACACGAGAATAATGTTACCAAATTTATCGCATGATATCACATAAGAAAAGTGAACATGTTGCCCAACAGTTAATATTTCTTTTATTTGTGGGATATTTTGATAAATGTATTTGAAAAATGTGCAAAATTTCAAGAACGGTTTGTGCAAGTGTTCTAAAGTTTATGTCAATCGTTTGAGGAAAAATTACATAAGAAATGTCCATTTGCATAACTTTATTAAAGGTTTTGATTTTTTGCTGATTTTTTGCAAAATTTCACTCGAAAATTTAAGGGGGTTCTGAACATTCAATTGTGTTTAAAAGGAATAGGTTTCCGGTATTAACGAATTGTAATTTTTGTACCAAATTTCATTCGAATCGCTCCATTCGTTCGTGAGATATCTTCTCCATAGACTCACTTACATACACACAAGCATACTTTCACACACACACACGCATACATTCACACACACACGCACGCACACATACACACATCATCTCAAAAATATTCGATTCACGATCAGGGATGCTTGAAACGTGCGCTCCATTCGAAAACTCGTATTTGAATTTATATTAATTATATTAATTATGTGCTGCGTACATCACTTTCATTTGCTTTGGCAAAGCGTTCGGAGTGATGCGTTTCCCTACGCATCATTCTGATCATATACACTGGTCCTTTTAGGAGAGATAAGGCAAGTTCTGCAGCTCGAATGCTCCTGTCCCACATGCTTTGAGGATACTCATAAGAAAATCAACCTTCGCACTTATTTTGCTGCCGCAAGAAATGATTTATGAACATTCAACAAAAAAAAGACGTTATTCTATGCAATAAAATTGTTCAAATGCGATGAGTAAATAAAGAAATATTTATAACTGAATTACAGGGGGTGCCTTTCGACTTATCATATTTCAATATATCCAATGTTGTTAAAAATAAACATCCACAATAAAGCTTTATTATAATTCAGAAATACAACACTTAAAGTTGAGTTTATAAAGATTTGAATAACTTACAAATGGTGCATTAAATATATATAAGGCAAAATTTCCGGAAGGGATAATATGCAACGGCTTAAATGTTAATATAACTTAATAGCTATTGTAACTGGCGAATTTTGTCGTGCTGCCAAAAACACAATAAATTTCCAATTACGTATTCCCTTCAACCAATAACAAGCATGGTCTCATTCATAAACAAATACCCGTAGAACCTGATGAAATATCATCTAAGTTTAATGGAAAACGCATCGCAAGTTTGGAAGTTAAAGTAGAAGTTGCTTGAAGGAACACTTTTTAGCTAATTGGTCATTGTAATTTCTTAGCTGGGTAAACTTTCCAACTACGCGCGACGTGCTGAATGCAATATTTTATTTTATTCTACGTTAAGCTTTCAGTGAAACTAAGCGAGAAAAGGAACATCGCTTTGCTGAGCATTAAAAAATTAGTTTCTCTTTTTTTTTTATTTCACGCACAGGGGATTCTAAGGGGATGTACGGATCTATTATGTTTGTAGTTTTGTTCCGTATTTATCGTTGTAAGTTTAATCTTTTAACTAAACTTTTTCTGGTGTTTTGTGTTTCTTTATTACTGCCTTATACGCAGTATTAAAAAAGTATTGTTTTCACGAAAATTTTCAATTTCGAGATTTTGATGCCAATATATATTTTAAGATCTTGCAGAGTCCAGCGTTAAAAGCTTTTTATTTCATCCCAATAGCTCAACGGTAGAGGGTCGGCTGGCCAGTTTGGACATCCAGGGTTGGATTCCCGGTTGGGGAATTGAGATTCTTTGCAATAACGCTCGAACATATCAAACGTATAGATTAGTGCAAAGATGTCGGAAGTATGAAAGTAACCCTAGTACGAATAGTACTGGTTCAGTAGACTCTGGAAGATTGAGTGCTGATTTCAAATCGACAGGATTACCACCACACAAGATACTAACCTGGGTACAAATAGTAATAGCAGGAGGTTAAACTGAGGTAAACATAGCAGGAGGGGGTCTGTCAGATTGTCAGTTGTACGCCACTCTGATGTTAGAGGGTGGAGAATACTTCGATGATACGAGATTTCAATTTCGTCTCAGTAGCTCAAATGTAGAGCGTCGGCTGGCAGTTCAGAGATCCAGGGTTCGACTCACGGTTGTACTACTTTTAGTGCCACGTTTTAATTTTTAATAAATGAGCAAATATCTATAACTGAACGGTGAAGCAGATAGGCTTAAAGACGTAGTTAATTGGTATTTTATGACATTATTTTTCTCTCCAAATAAAGTTATATATACTTTAAAAGCAGTTACGTATTAGAACACATTTCATTGTTGGTGTTAATGTGAGATACGTAATTATAAGTTTATTTTACAGATAAACATATAATGCCATATACTTTTGTCAGTAAAAATAAATTTTCAAATAAATTTGAGCAACGTTTATAAGCACAAATAATACAATAATACAGAATACAGCTGTTTCGAGAATATGCTCGATTTTCTTTGTCAGTGCAGCAGAACCAATAAACTCCAACAAATAAGTCCAAAAGAAGAATAGGCAAAAATAAACGAAACATAGGTGGTTACATATTCAAGAGCTGGAATACGTGCTTACTTGAGAGGATAACTAATCAGAGAGCAGAATAAAGAACAGTTTAGGTAATCCGAAACGAGAAGTAACAAAAGGATTGGCGTGCGCTAAAACACAGCAGGAAAATAATGCCAAGACAAGGCACGTCCTAGCAAACTTAAATGAGACCCAACAAGACGAAAAATATGTTAAAACGGCTCATAAGAGTTCCAACGTTAAGAAATGGGACAAAGAAAGTGGAAAAAATTACACGGAAAATATTTACAAGAAAATTTGGACATTGAAATAGCTGCAGTATTGTGCTATGTGTGCTTATATATGGTGATCAAGTTTTTCGTATCTCTTGAACAAAAAGTATTTTAGTTATTGAAATTTGCTAGGGTTTAAGCAAATAGTGTTTAAACCTAGTGTTTGGGAATATCAGGAAAATAGCACTCTTTATAATTTAAGTCGCAATTTTTTTCAATATATTTTATATTTTTTCAAACATATGACTCATAGCTTTGAAAATAGTCACCTTCCTCAAAACTTAGCTCATTCTCCAAGGGCTTCTGGAGTGTCTAAAAATACGTTTTGAGAAAAAGAGCATTTTCTCTATCAAGTTTCGCATTTTGTTATGGAGTCGATACTATAAATGTGCATAAATGCAGCATTCTAGGTCAACAATGAAAAATTTTGTAGAATTAGGCAATACTTTTCCAATTTTGCTGCCCCCCCCGTGTGCGAAATTGAAAACACGGCCCTGGTGGGTTCTGTCTTATGGTCAATATACGTATGCAAATATTCTGACCTATGGTCAATACAAGTATGCCAATAATCCGTCTTACCTTCTAGGTCATAGGAAACTTCTGTAAAGACAGAAACAAGTTATAAAATTATTATATACATGTATGAATTATATATTATATTATGTAATTACAGTACAAATGGTTAATAAAGTTGCATAATTGCATATATAATTGCTCATATGGTCAATATATAAGAATTATCTATTTACAAACCTTTAAATTAAATTGTGTGTTTATTTCTAGAGTGTCAGGAGAAACTAGATTTAAAAGTATGCACATGCATTTTTTATTCTTCATGAAACTCATAAGCTAAAAAAATAGTAAAATATGCGATGAATGTTGATTGGTTCTTATTTGTTTTACTTTTTATATACGCACTTTTGCGTTATGCACTTTTGTATAATTTATATTTATAATATTTTGTATAATTTATATTTTTCTCTTATATTTTTATATATTTCTTATATTTTTATATATTCTTTTATATTTTTATATATTTATATTTTTTGTATAATTTATATTTTCCTCATAACATTGTACAGAAAAATGCAGTTTTCCCCCCAAAAAAGAATATATATATATATATATATATATATATATATATATATATATATATATATATATATATATATATATATATATATGTATATATATATGTACATATATATAATATATATATATATATATATATATATATATATATATATATATATATATACCGGGTGGTCAGAATTAAAACACCCTTACTCTGAGCTTTCTATACATCGAACTACTTAGTGTAAAGACTCCAAAATTGTTGAACCTACTATTCATGACATGGGGCAAGGGATTACGTGAAAAAAAATAGTTCCAGAAACACCGATAGGTGGCGCTGTACACCAGAAAATATGCTGAAAAGACACAAAATACACATTTGTAACACATTTTATTCGAACGCACCAAACATTCATATCACAAGGACCTTATCGATGCAGGGAATGCTGCTCAATATGGTTCCCTTCTTCAAGATGTAAAATCTGCAGTCTGAGGACAGCTTGTTCAAATGCGGATCGTAATTGGTCGATTGAGATGCATCTCACATGCAGAGTGATACTGTCTTTCAAATCTGCCAAGGTTACCAGACGTCCTCGATAAACAACACTTTTTAAGTATCCCTACAGCCAAAAATCACAGGGATTAAGATCTGGAGAACAAGATGGCCAGGTTGTCGAAAACGCACGACTAATTGCTCTACCATTAGTAAAATGTTGCCAAGGAAACTGCTGTACACAGAGTCCAATGTGTGGAGGCGCTCCATCTTGCATAAAGGTAATTGAATCAAGACATTGGTGCTGTTGCAGTTGGTGTACAACAAAATTTTCGAGCATGTTTTTGTATCTCCTGGACGTCACGGTGCATGTCACAAGGCCATTGGGAGTAGCCTCTTCGAAAAAGAAAGGTCCAAGAATGAATGTGGCTGTGAATCCACACCAGACTGTAACTTTCGGTGAGTGAAGTGGAATCTCTTGGAAGGTACGAGGGTTTTCCGTGTCCCAAATACGACAGTTATGGGTGTTGGCTGTTCAACTTAGATAGAAATGCGCTTCATCGCTCCATAGAATCTGCCATGGCCACGATACATCCACTTCAACTCTAGCCAAAAATGTCAATACAAAGGTCAGTCGCTTCTCCCTGTCGATGGTTAGCAAGTGGTGATTGTGACTAATTTTGTACGGGAAAAAATGCACTATATTTCTCAGTACGTTCCACACTGTGCTGTAGGGAACTCCCAAGTGTCGTGACACTCCGCGTGCACTACTACAGCCTATAACGTTATGATTAGCCTATAACGTATTGATTGTTCAACAATTGTTGGTGGCAACATCGTCAACGACATTTGAATGGGTCGATTTGCGTCCTCGACCCGGCTGAACTCCAAGATGTCCAGTTTTCTCGAATCGAGCGATCATTCTCCTGAGAGCTTGTGGACGTAATGGTCATTTGCGCAAATTCTTAAGTCGACGAAATTCTCGAAGTGCAGCTGCAGCATGTCCTTTGTTTTCATAAAAAAGCTTCACAAGCAAAGCGCGTTCTGGCAGTGTGACAGCCATCGCTGATAAGAATGAAAATTTCCCAGTTTTATCCCCTTTTATGCCCAGAACATAGTAACTGCAGACCAGGGGTTTATGCAAATTTTTGTGCTTACAGTGCGAAATTGCAGTTACAATGACAGTTTAAGTTTCTTCCCTTCTTTATCTTCTTTTTTTTTTCATATCAGCAAACGAAATGAAAAAGGAAAAATTCCATCTCGCATGTGTTTGTTTTTTTTTGTGATTATTTTGTGTCTTTTCAGCATATTTTCTGTTGTACAGCGCAACTATCGGTGTTTCTGGAACTAATTTTTCTTTCGCGTAATCCCTTTCCCCATGTCTTGAATAGTAGGTTCAACAATTTTGGAGCCTTTACAGTTCGATTTATAGGGAGCTCAGAGTAGTGGTGTTTTAATTCTAACCATCCGGTATATATATATATATATATATATATATATATATATATATATGACAGAAAGTTCGTGTAAAGATATATTTTCCAATGTTTGCAATACAAATGACCGTACAAATATAAAAATATGGATTATTAATGTATACAAAAGTAGCATGCGAAATCATACTTACATGCATTTATTTTCCATATTTTTATTATTTAGTTATGGCAACGCATATAATCCACTAAAACTTTTCAGTCATAAAGTGAAACGTAATCAGTTTACAGTTTATGAAATAAAGAACATTTCAAGATGGACAAGCTCTTTACAGTCATATTTCTATCCACCTATCTTCTTTTGTTCCTTTTTATGCTTGTTTAGAAACTACTACAGAATGTTAAAGATAAACTTCAGCAAATAGGATTTAAATAATAAAATAAGGAATTTTCAACTCCATTTCCCAATTTAATATAGAAAGCTGTAAAATATTTTAAAATCAAGCAATAAATAAATATACCTTCAGGATATTTCAAAAACCTATACGTTATCTTAGATATAATTTTATTTTACGTTTATTGTTAATGCAGAATTTATTTTTCTACTAGAGAACACAAATCAAAGTATTTTTTAAATCTCTCCAATACAGAGAGTGTAGAGATAAAGTGTATAATAGCGCCTCCATTGCAGATAACAGTATCCGTAAACCGGTTTCAAACATTTCAAGGCAGTTAGGCACGGAAAATATGTAACTGCAGTGATAACATGTAAAAATGCAACGTGCTATAATTATCTGAACCTTTTTTAGAGACCGACAACTTAAGTCTTACCATGCAGCAGATAGTAAGCTTTTAATTCTTAAGTTAAAGGCTGCCCAACTCGAAAGTTGGTATGTTCATCTCACCAGAAGTAACATAACAGATGCAATCTAAAAGCTAGGATTGTGCTCCAACTTCGGATTACAGTGCAGTTTGTGCGGATTTTAGCGCTCATCGGTACCTAAAACCGATACATAGAAAGGTACTAAAAAAATTGCTTTGTACCCCAGTTATTTGAAATTATATGGAGACAAGAAGTTGTAGGCTCATCACATGACTGACATTGGATTTTATAAAGCTGGTACTCAGGCTGTTGACTTTGAAATATACAACTATGGAATAGGAATTATATGTTGGCAGATGGGAATTGTCTCTTCATACAGATTATAAAATTGTGGAAACTAGCAAGTGTTCTTGCTTATTCAGCAATACCTTGCTAATGCTGACTCGAATTCATGACCCATGTCCACTGGTGCTGATATTTGCAGTTGAAGCAGAATTCTTGCTTTCGGAACTCACGTTTGAGGTGGGTTCCCTATGTATATGTTACCGCTAAAGCTCGAAGGCCTTTGGTGTGCATATTACCTAGCTAATCTGCGGACTAACTGATTTGCTTCGTTAAAGTGCGGAATCAAGACTCCCCGCATTTTACCTAGGTAATGTACACATTAACGGCTTCCGCATCGTTAAAGTTCAAAAGTGTGCTTCTCTCATTTCCTTTCCTTACTCCTTACTCATCTCCCTCCACTTTTAATTTGGTTTCGCCAGCGTCTTGTCGTCGCCGGTTGTTTTTATTTCTCCTAATTTGCGTCGACTGCCAGTGCGTAGCATAGCTAATTCTGTTTCCAAATTCGTTTCTGCCTGTTAGCGCATGAATTTGTGTCATGAATTTTTTAAAGTAGATAAATGTAGTTCCTAGTATGCAAGCAAGCACCGAATTGGTGAGTAAAATGAAGAAAATATTCTTCACAAACCTCTTTAGATCTTATTTTAACTTTAACGAGTGTCAAGTAGGTAATGTGCAGATTATCTAGGTAATTCGCAGATTACCTAGGTAATTTGAGAAATGAAACACTTTTCGCCACTTTAACAGGTCACCATAGTTAATCTGCACATTACCTAGGTAATCTGTAGAATAACTGATTTCTGCACTTTAGCGGTAACAAATACACAGGCAAGATATTTTAATTGCTAAAAAATACCTCAAGAAACGACGATGAATTGTCCGCTACTTTAATTCAATCGCAAGCATCTTGCAATTTCGAGACTTACCTGTATGATATTTTTAAAACAACATAAACCACGCAATTTCATTTTCTAGCAAATTTCTTTTGTATTGTGTTTGGGTATCAAATTATATTTTATTCTGCGTTAAACGTTCATAATAAAAATACGCGGGAAAAATAACTTCGCTTTCGTAAAAAGTAGTTTTTTCGCTGCTTTTTATCCTTGTTCGCTGTGTATTTCGCCGCCTTTTCTTATCTATTGGAGCTTCCAGTTTTATTCCTCACTACTCGTCTAAGTTTAATCTTCTAACTACCTCTTTATTTCTGTTTTTCAGCTTTTTTTTACTTGAGTTTCAACTCCATGCATCTCAGTGTAATTGTCCTTTTGCATGGGATTTCCTCAAACGAATTATTTTACTTTAAATTTCACCTATTATTTTCAGTTATCGTTGAAAATTATGTGTTTTTATTGATTTTAAGGCTTCATCCGAGAACGTGAGCTGTTACTACTTAAGCGTAATACCAAATAGATTAAAGAACATGAAGTTTTAGATTTTGTCATGTTTATTTTAATGTGTTGGCTTGTTAGTGCATTTAGAAGGGTGAAAAACCATAATAAAATTCTCTGAAGAATATAGCATTTTCATTGCAATAAACTATTTTCTGTAGCATTCTAATTACACGAGGAAAGTGCTACAGGGTATATGATAGTTGTCTTATGCTAAAAAGCTTATTAAAGAACATTCCATTGTTTGTAAATGCGAGACCAGAAATAGATCTCACACTTTGGTGAGACAGTTTCATGTGCATATTTATTGTGTCCGAAACATTGAATAATACTTCTAGTCTGGATGACGCCAGGTTTTACAGCATGTGAACCTAAAGGTCAGATAAAACCATAAACCAGGAGTATCAAGACAGAGGGGGCAGAGCGGGCCCTTACGAGGATACCAAGTAGCGGCATTGGATAAATTATTAACCAATGGAGAAAGTGCTTGATGCGTCACACTGGATGCGGCAAATGAATGCAAAGGGGGAGTAACACCCCCGAAAGAAAAATAGCCACGACCTGTGACTTAAGAGAATACTTGTGCAATATACTTGTGTGACATTATGACATAACAACGATGACTTGCAATAGATAGATAGATATACGATCGACATGATGACTTAGAAAATATAGCACGACAGCTAGAGATGTAAGGTGTTCCGTCGATGTTAAAAAATAATGGCTAGATCTATATGATGTGTGCAGTGCAATCGGTAGTACGAGAAGGATCCAAACACCTAGAGTTATGGAAAGTACGAATTACTGACGCAAGCATTTTGATATATAATCAAAGTCCAAGACAGACTTGAAGGTATGTGTTCATTAGTAATCAAAGGTCGTAAACACATTTTAAATAATTTTATTCATGCTGGTCTCACATGGTCCCTCTGCCGAAACAATTAATAATATGAATTATTGTTGTAAATTAAGTATTTTATATGTTAATAAATGTAATTGTTAAAGTTAAAATGGTGTAATCCATTTAGTAACATAATAATTAATTATTCCTTTACAGAACTCGCACGAAAGTTAAATTGGAGGGTTTTATATAGCGGCACAACAAATTAATGCACAATAATAAATAAATCCACTATACGAGTAATTTACGACCATGTATATTAAGTTTAACTTAACAAAATTATTATATTAATTAATTAATAGTATTCTTTATATTTAAATTGAGTTACCACAGTAAATATGTTTAAGAGAATATGAAAACAATTTAAGCGTATCTGGCGTAAAGTCTATATTCGCCTGTTTAGAATACTCTTTTTAGTTTTATTTGTATCACAGAACGAAAAAAAAAATTGTAACTTTTTCAGATTTATTACTCCAAGTGCTCTTCTAATATATTATGTAATTGTTTCTTAAAGTTTATTTTGCTTTCAAGTGGGTACCGGCGTAGTAACGTAGTCGATACATTTGACTCGTCATAAATATATCTAGACCCAAAAACTGTTAGAGAATTAACATCTGTAACGTAGTTCAAATTATCAATCCCTACTATATACTACAAATATTATTCTGATAATTATCAATGTTTTCCGTTGGACATATACCTATGAAAATATATCTACACAGAAAATTATATTGGTAGATGTATTCGTTATTAAGTGACAGTGTTTCCTCTCATCTACACATACACAACGACAGATATATGCACACATTAATACACACATACTGCGTTCACACATATAGACTGAAACTTAAGTAAAGAATGAAATATTAATGTAATGAAAAGAATGAAAAATTAAAAGTTTTGAATTGATTTTACTCTTGTACATAACAGTCATACAAGCGTACAGGTGAAAAGAAGCAAACATTTAAAACAGTTTATTTTAAAGAAAGAGCTGGCCACTGCACTCAAAAAAAGCAAATTAAGAAAATTGCAAAAGATTAAAATACAGACTTACCTAGTATCTTGCATAATTTGGCTTCCCGCGAGTTCCTTCATTTTTACAACCTTTATTCACGGTTAGGTAAATAAAACAAATTAAAACGCTGCAAAAGAACTTCAGAGGGAGAATGTTATTATATTGACCAATCAGATAAATGTCACGTGATCTGCGTGTTGTTGTTGAGACCCAGACCGTCCGACCTACCAGAAAGGTGTAAGATAACTGTTTGGACAGACGGGAAGTGCCACCCAATATAGACCGGAACCAAGTGGAGGAGGCATCCACAGGACCATACCCTCCTTCCCCTACCACCAACCTCTCGGAAGGACTTACGGACCCACATGTTTAACGTGAACGTACTCCGCATGAACACGGCGGCAGTTGTGGCAGCATGCAAATCCAGCGCGCAAACCAACGGGCTACCGCGCCCGAAACGTGCCAACAGCACGCGGTGTTCCCAGGTGGTCACCCACCCAAGTACTAACCGTGCCCGACGTGATCTACGTGTGTAACACTGACTGTTAAACACATTTCTGAGTAACTGCATTCAAAGGTCTGGTTTTGAGAGTCTAACACCCCAAGTTAGTTTACATACCGGTAGGGGGCGCTGAAACTGGTGACATGAAATGAGATACACACCGTGTGTATCAAAGTACACAATTTTCCGCTACACCGAGTAATAAAAAAATCTGATGTGGCCAGCGCATGACTTTCCTTATATAATGAAATTAATTTACTACATTTACAGTAAAATATAGGTTATTCTCAAGTAGATACTTATATCCTTTCCAAGATATTAAATTTTCGTCAATCAGTCATTATTTTCATTGATTTACCGTCATTTTTTTCCATTTGGCGATATTTCCCTTAATTTGACAACATTTAAAAAAGTCGCCAAGTTGGCGACATTCCGCCAAATTCGTCGCCAAAACTTCGCCAAGAATTTTGGACGGAGAAATAAGTTATTCTTATAGCAGATAAATGATTATAGGTGTTCAAATACAAAAGTATTATTCAAAGTATCTTTTCTCATGAATGGAACGAGCTAGATCCACGAGAATGATGTCCCGAAATTTATCGCATGATATTACATATGAAAAGTGAACACGTTTCTTAATAGTTAATATTTTATTTTAATGTATGAGATATTTTGATAATTTCTTTTGAAAATGTGCAATATCTCGAGAACGGTTTATGCTAGCGTTCTAAAGTCTATGTTAATCGTTTTCGAAAGAAAAATTACAAATGAAATGTCAATTTGCGTAACTTTATTAAAGGTTTTAATTTTTTGATGATTTTTTCAAAATTTCACTCGAAAATTTAGGTTTAAAATTTAATCATTCGATTGCTTCTAAAAACAATAGGCTTCCAGTATTCACGGATTGTAATTATTGTCACAAATTTCGTTCGAATCGCATCACTCGTTCGTCAGTTATCGTCTCCACAGGGTCACTGACACACACAGACATCACCTCAAAAACGTCCGATTCGTGTTCAGGGATGCTTGAAACGTGCTCTCCCGTCGAAAACTTGAATTCGAATTTTCGACCCCGATACTTTCCTTATACATTATATGTATATAAGGAAAGTAAAAATGTGATGGAGTGGCAAGAAGACATTTCGAATACCCTGAATCCGAGTAAAACAGTACGAGTAACCGGAAAATGTTAATCGGAAAGTTAATGGTTACACTCGGTGTGTTGGTGTTTAAATATTTTTCTTACTCGAAAAAAATGGTTGATAAACAGACATACACACACACAGATATTTCCCCAAAACTTTTCGGAAAGTATTCAATAGATCATAAAAATGCTTATCTGTCAGAATTTTGAATTGCAAATATTTCGAGAAAACAATATTTCCTCTATACAATAGTATGACTAAGCAAAAATTTAAAAAAAAAATGTGGAATATTTATCTCTAATGAATCATATTTCGTCTGACTGTTATATTTTGCACATTCTTGTAAACGATTCCACGTTTTCCAATCAAGTACACGATTGTCAAAAACTAGAACTCTGTGAGAATGTTATATTTCGAACAAATTGAGCAAGTCTATTTAATATGTTAGTATTAATCCAATTGATAAACGTCAAAGACCAACGACTTTTGGGGAGATCATATTACATAAAATATCGTGATTTTGCTATTTAAGTTTGATGCCTTTACTCCACATACATACTAACGTATACACATATATTTTGCACACACTCATATGCATACCCGCAAACTAGCTGATAACTTTTCAAAAGTAATTAAAAGTATGTGTTATTAGAAGTACTTTTCAGCCGAAATCTTGAAATCGACAACAATCGTAAGAACAATCCTGTTACAAACGCGAAAAAAACAATTTAAAAACAATGGGCATCCAGCATACGCGGATTGTGATTTTTGTACCAAATTTCATACGAATCACTCTATTCGTTCGTGAGATATCGTCTCCACAGAATCACTGACACACACACACACACACACACAGACAAACACACACACACAGACATCACCTCAAAAATGTTTGATTCGTGATCATGGATGCTTGAAACGTGCGCTCTCGTCGAAAATTTGAATTCGAATTTTCGATCCCGTCACAGTATTTTCCTTATGCATTATGTATATAAGGAAAGTAAAAACTTAATTGCAAAATCATAAAATACAGGGTAACCAACTGAAGTGTCGTCAGAAGCAAAAAAAAAAAAGTACTATATAACCAGAAAATTTAACAATGGGTTAACACGCAGGGAGAGCGAGAGAACGAGACGCCAAGCATAACTGAGGGTTTGAATGGAATCAAAATTACAAATAGAATCACGGTAAATATAAATGGAATGGAATTCATAAAGTGGTATATTAAGGGGGTTATTGCAACATGAGGCCTGTATATTAGATCTCAAGTTCGTCACCTACAATTTACTTTGCCACTGATGAAGGACTTATTAATAATTTCCGAAAGCGCTCCGGTTGTGTAATTTTATGTGCTTCATTAATGGTGTTTTTAAAGGCATTTTAATTAACCAAAATTGTCTGCCTTTATTTTTAAAGTTCTTGCTAAACTGACGTGTTTTTCCATATAATTTAATTAAAACACTAAAACTTTTATAAGATAGGCACCACGTCTCTAAAAATAAATTAAATTAATTTATCTATATTTTTCAATTGAGTTGCACAGTTTATACAGAATAACTTATCGGCTTTGAATTTGCATCCACTTTATACATACCGAACGTCCTTTCTAAAAAGAAAACGTCTTTTAGTTCTCTGCAACTTTTACTTTTACGCCTACATTTATTTATGCTTTAGATAAATAAACGAATATAAATGACCCCATATTCCGCTATTTGCAGAGGTCATAAGAGAGAAAAAAATGAAGAAGCCTTGCGGAAACCGTAATGCGGTATCCCATTTTATTGCTTAAAAAGCACTCCAGTGAATATGGATATTTCCTGAAGCACTTTAAGAGCCTTTATGTTTTCCCCTCATTGGATTATTCCTATTCGAGGAGCACAGAAGTCTTCAAATTCTACATATTCAATATCGCATTGCATTTCTCAATCTATTTGACGTTTTGTTTTGCCTTCTAATTTTGAAATTCGAAAAAAAGTAAGAATGGTTTAAAATGCAGGCGTAAATTTATAATTACAAGATGCATAGGATAAAAAAAAAATATGACGGACGCTTCTCCATGGTGGAAAATGGTACAATTAATTTTTAGTGGAACTATGAATAATTTTTATTCTATTTTATATATTTACTTTGTCATACGAAAGTTTGAAAAAAAAAGCTGACGCGGTGGTCAAACGGTCAAGGCGAGTGTTCTTCCAAGCGATCGTTCGGCCGCCGCGGTGTGGGTTCGAGTATCACGTAAGGCATGGATGTTGTGTTGCTGGGCGCAGTGTGTTCCGCCTCCCTCTGGTGCGCCTGGGGCAACGTCTCAGGACGGCTAAATGGTTCACGTTTCTGGCTAACATATAGGCGAATGATGGAAGTCAAGTGCCTGCCCATTTGATATTTGATACAAAAAAGAAGTGTGAAAAAAAAATACCCGGACGTGACATCGCTAGAACCAGAAGTCGAAATAAATCGTGAACTTCCTACTTCATCCAGAATTTAATGATAAATCTATACCATGCATCATCTAAGATACATCAATAGAATTTCAGATAAATGGATGCTTCAAGGACATTTTTTTGAACTGGACTGTAAAGAAAACCGAATAAAACACCTTTGTGAACCAAGTGTTCTTTTTCGAAATTTGATGCCGAATACATATCAGGTCATTATCCAAGCTCTATCTATAGCAGATACCAATAAATTCATGTTTTAAGTAAAATATAATTATTTTTTATCGGAAGTGACATCTCCCGAAACGGAAGTGGGAATCCTTAGTGATTATATTTAACTCCTCCGGAATTTAATGCTGAATCCATATCAGTTATTTGCTAAGATCTATCTACAACCAATCTGGAGAAATATATATTTCAAGTAAAATTGAAACATTTGAACCGAAAATGGAAAACTATAGGGATCATAAGTAAAGCCTTTTCCACAATATGATGCTAAATCCATACCAATCATCATCTATGTTGTACCTTTAGCACATCTTGAGAAATATATGTTTCAAAGAATTTTTTTCCTACAATAGTTTTAAAAATGTTTGCCACCAATTAATAATATTGTATTCAACTTAATTGCTCAATTGATGCAAAATAAACTCATCGGTTTTGTATTTGCATTCCCTTTTGAATACACCGAGCGTCCTCTTTCAAAAACTTTTTAACTTCAACGTTCACTCTTACGGCCACATTTATTTACGTTTCAGATAAATAAAAGAATATAAATGACATCATATTTCAACGTTATTTGGAAAGGTCAAAATATCGGGAAAAAGCAGAAGAAGAAGAAAAACCCTGCGGAAACGGTAACGCAGTACCCCGTTTTATTGCTTAAAAAGCACTGCAGCAAAGCAGCGAGTATGAATATATCCTGAAGGACTTTAAGAACCTTTATGTTTTCCCCCGACGGATTTTTTTTTCGTGAGTACAAAAGTCTTCAAATTCTGCTTATTAAATATCGTATTGTATTTCTAATTCAATTTAGCGTTCTGGCCTTCTTTTCAATTTCTGAATTAATTTAAAAAAAACTCGCATGAATTAAATACTTAAAATGGATTAGGACCTGGTTTCCAATTTGAGGAACACATGCCTTCCAGGCTGCCTTGTCTTGGCCACCGGCAGGTACTTCGCCGATCATATTACTTGAATTAACTCGAACATATTATTCACCACAAGTAATAAGACGATCATTGTACTACTGGCTCGAACACTCGTACTTATGAAGTTCTCGTAGTCATATCTGTATTCGCCAAGTCATACGTAAGTCATCTTCTCGCTATCTCGCTATACCTTAAACGTCGTGCTATACGTCTGTCTCAACATCAAGTCATCGTATTTCAAGTTATATGTATTTTTCTTTTACTGAGTATCATCATCGTTCTAGTCCTAATGTCGAACACGTATATTTTTAATCATAGTCGTTATCTTACCAAGTCATCGTGCTTCTATATTTATCTTCGTTCTTTATGACCGGTTGTGGCTCTCCCTTTGCTCTCACTTGCTGCATTTAGTGTGACGCTACAAACACTTTCTCCATTGGATAGCCTTTCCATCCAATGTCGTTACTTCACATTTTCTTAAAGGTTCGACCCCTCTTCTGTCTTGACACTTCTAAGTGCACCACATTTTCTTAATACTGGATCAAATCTGATTGTGTATGAATGTTTCGTTAATATATATATAGTAAAATTCAACTGATTCGAATATAATTTTGTTCCATGGGCACCTATAGGGAGGCGGAAGGGGAGGTATTTCCCCCCCCCTTTGGAAGTTCTAGGTTACTTATTCGGGAATCAAGTTAGTCAATGTTGTAAGTCTTATTCATGGAGTTAGGGAGAATCAGATAAAACTTCTATGAGTGAGAAGCTTGAAAATGCCATAACGCTTTTAGGATTATATCTAGGTGCTGGTAATGTTAGTAAAGATCCCTATGTTTCCATTTGACACAATAAAGAGGCATAGTATTGAGTATATGCGTTTTAGAATATTTTAAATTAATTCCCTAAATATCCCTAAATATCAGTGTAAGTATTCAGTACTTATACAAAGTTGTAAGACAAACATCAGAATAAAAGGGATAAAAATAGAGAAAAAATCAGAATAGAAGAGATAAAAATAAATTGTAAGATAATATAATTTTGCAATTCGTAGGAACATTTCTTATTATTTTCGTTATAATTTGCATTGCGCTAATAATTTATTTTTACAAAATTCAGAATTTAAGTACATATTTTAGACCTTTAACTATAGAAATATATACAACGCAGGAGAATTTATCTTATCACAGCGCCACCTGAGTTATTGTCTAATGATATTGGCATTTCTCAGCATCGAGTTTTAAGTCCTTACCTTCACCTCCATGGTCTTATCATAAGTTAGCCCTTCCCTGGAAAGAGTAAGCACTAGGTGCGCCCATGTACATAGCTAAAACTCATCAGGTTTTTGATCTATGTGCTAAGACGTCTGAAGACAAATGTAAGATAATGTAATCTATGAGAAAACATTATTTTCAAAACCCAGAGTGCCAAACAGAATTCTTATTTGTTTGGCATAACTTGTACAATCACTTGTACAAGTTATTTAGCAGTTTTGAACGTTAATAAATATTTAATATTTATTACTTTGTATATAATATATTAAGTGTTTCAAAATTCTCATAATGCAAACGCCAGGAGGAAGACTGCATTTTTAATTTCATCTACTTACTGAGATGTATGAGGTAAAATGTAAGATTTCCATAGAGAAAACCAATTTCATAAAATTTTCGTGCAGAACAATTTTTAATTTTTGTTTGGTATAACTTGTACAAGTTAATAGGCTGACTTGAACATTAGATATATAGTATATATAATATATTGGATATAATATTTTGAGTTTTTACTATTTTTAAAAAAACGACGTCATGACAAAGCCCGAATTTTGAATTTCGCCTTCTATATCAACGGAGAGGATCTTTAAGGGTTTACAACGACTTATCGAAGTCCACAAATTATCGTCGCTGCCGTGAGTCATATCGTCCAGTTACCAAATGAGAACGAAAATTGAATTAATAGTGAATTAAATTTAATTAAAATAAAGGGAATGTGTATATAAGTCTGCAGGGAAAGTCATGTGCTGCCCACATCAGATTTTTTCAAAAGCGGCATAACAAAAATGCAAAATACTCAAATATCTAGAAGACGATTAGTCCTAGAGTAACGGGGTTAGTCTTATTAATTTTGTAGTCAAAAAGTGTGTATAATATAAGCATTTAATTGATACATTTAAACATATGTAGTCTTTTATTTTAGATGTTGAAGAATTTTGCAGGCAATTTTGTAAAAAAAACGCAGGTTCTTCTCTTACGAATCGTACCAAAATATAAATATAATCAGCACCAGGGAAATACCACAAGTGACATATATACCAAATTTTGTGAAATTTTGTCAAGTGGATTTTAGCTCCAGTGGATATATGATACTTTTGAGTGCCATTTCGCTAAAAAGAGTTTTTTTTTTTATACCGAATCGTACCAAAGTCAAAACAGCATTAGGGTCACACACAAGTAACCTGCCTATAAAATTTGGTCTATCAGTGTTTGAGTTAGAATCGGTACCCTAACAGCATTTTTTTCTTAGTGACGTAAGATTTACATCCCACTGTGACTTTGGGACATCACAGGACGTCGCAGTATGCCTCGGCAATGTCATATTGAGGTCACAGTGAAGTCATTTTGGTCATATTCATGGTCGTTTGTGACGTCGCATAGTAACTTGTTTGTGGCGTCACATTGTATGCACCATTGTAATAGCGTCATATTGTTACGTGTTAATTAAATTGTGGAAACTTCACAGAATATAGTCACAATGAAGTTACAAAGTTACTAATACGTAACGTCACATAGAAATCACAGAAATGTGACATTGTGACCCATATGTCACGTTACTGCAACGTCACTGTCACACATATGACGATATTTGTTGTGAGGGTACATGGATTGCACAGGCAGACACACACACACACACAGACACATTCACGCATACACACATACAGACGCCCCGCTAAAAATAGGTTGTTTTTGCATTCTAAAGGTCCCAAAACGTGTATAGCCGTTGAAATCTTCACTTGCGATTTTCGCCACGATTCTAATTATCTCCCTATGAATTAACATGTATTCACAGGGAAAGTAAAATTACTACAAAAATTTCTGCTATTGGAAATTCTGCTATGAGAAGAAGGGGATTCTGCAATGAGAAAGTCAAATTCAGCCGCTTCCTGTTGATTAATTTAGAGAAGAATAACTCTACTACATCGATTAAACACAACAAAAACGCTATAGTCTCCAGAATTAATAATCTTTGGATCTCAATCTTGTTATAAAACGATAACAAAGTAAGCCGTAAAATGGAGCGTGTCAGAAACTCCATCCATGTTCTTTAACTTTCTTCCTGAGCTTAAGTACTAATAGCCCACGTTGTCGGATGCAGTCGTAAAATAAATAAAATTAAATAGAAATTCAGAGACCATCTAGATATGCAGGCCAAAGATAAAGATATCGTGAAGAGAATAGAGGCAAAAAAAGGATAAATAATACGTCTAGAAAAAAAAAACTAATCGAAAAAACTATATTCCCACTCAGGTGAGTGGAGTTGAAGTGCAACTGGAAAAAGAAAAAGAAAATGAAAGTACAGGCGTAGTTAAAAGATTAAACTCACAGTAGACAGTAATGAGGAGGCTAAGGGAAAGAAAAAGATAAAAAAATGTACTATAGTATATCTTCTGTTCAAGGAGAAATAAAACGTTTAAGAAACTACATTTAATGCTCAAAACAGCGGATACACTTTTTTGTTTTTTTAGCTTAATGTAGAATAAAAGATGGTATTGCAATGAGCACGTCGCGCGTAGACAGAGTTTAATCACCTAAAAATTGCTTGGGTTTTTCTGAGAAAGATATCTTTTAAATAAACTCTTCTTTAATTTTTAGACTTGTAATACATTTTCCATCAAACTTGCATGTATTTATGGGATTGTTTTATACAAATTTCAAATTGGAATATAAATAACAAAATCCGTGATCCGAGCGCAGCAAAAAGTCCCCTCAAAAAGACATTGTCGTCCATGGACGCCAATGTCTGCAAAGGGGGTCTAACTGTTTGAGATAGGGTATATCAAATACCTCTCATTTTGAGGGGTTCTTCTCTTGGGATTGACGTTGTCCCACCCGTAAGCAAAAGTTTAATGCTTTTTAAGTTTTTTTAACCTAAATAGTCTGTAACTGCACTTGTATTAAGCAATAAGTCTATTTGTTACTCTACTTTAATTTGAAGAGTAAAATTCCTCGAAATCTGTAATAAAAACTATACTCTAATAGTGAGATAAATAATTTCAAACCTGTCGTAGAATTCCAAGAAACATACAATATGTAAAAACGCATCTTCGATTTTCTATTTGAGATATCCATATGAATATATATTATGTAACTTTACACGAAAGGTATTTTGTTAATAAAATGTGCATACTTATGTATAAAATCCAATGTTTGTAATTTAATAATTTATATAAATTGAAATACAATAAAATAAATTCCAATTCTAGAAAATAAATCTACATAATACCAAATGAAATAAAAAAGCAAAAGTTATATCACTGGAAACTATAGAAATTATGTTCCTCAATTCTGTTTTGTTGCGATAACAAAGCGACATGTTTAACAAAACATATCGCTTTGTTGTCCAAAAACTCAAAGATCATGTTCCATAATATAATTTTTACTGCTCTTAAGTACTAACTTTCCAAGTCATCAGTATTGGGCTATAAAATAAATAAATATAAACAATTTTGAGATTACCTTGAGACTCAGGTTAAAGATAAAGATAAAATAATTCGTGTTTAAAAAACCAAGGCTAGGAAAACTTTTATACACAAGTGTATGGAATTAAAGCTTCAGTAAAAAGGGACTGCAAGACTTAGGCAAGAGAGTGGTTAAAAGATTACACTGGTAACAGACAGTAACTAAGAAAACTACGGACCAGAATAGTTAATAAAAAAATCCCTAATTGTATTCTCAGTAGAATTAAAACGGCTAAGAGACAACTTTAAAGGCTCAAATTGGTGGAGTTCTTTTCTTTTGCTTTTATTTACTGAAAGATTAACGTGAAATAAAATGTAATATCGTATGTGAGCAAACAATAAAAAATCGCATTAAATAGTATGATGTGAAAGATCATTGCATTTATTTTACTTTATTGAAGAACAATTCTACAATATCTACATTGTATTTTACAGGATATTTATATATGTTCTTCAGAATTAATTAACTTCAGTTCCTTGATAAATGACAAAAAATGCATGTCAAAAAATCTGACTTCATGTTCCTTAATTTTAGGAACGTTTTAGCTGCGTTTCGGTCAGCGAAGTTGACTCCAAGTTGTAATTCACAAATCTGTGGCTGTCGTGGGCATATTATACCTGACGAGACAAAACCTGATTTTCAGGTGACTGCATTTCAGATTCCAAGATAGCTATAGATACAATATATGGTATAATATACGGTATAATATGCAATATATGATATATATATATATATATATATATATTACAATTTTCGGCCCAGACATTTTTTCTTCAATATTAACGATCTTTCAGCTTTACATACTGAACAAATTTTAATGAATGATGAATCAATGTGTGTGTTCTGCTGGGAGATATATACTATTTAACACTTTCCAACATAGTTGAAAAGTGTTTACGAATCTGTTCATTCTCTCTGTCTGTCTGTTTGGCGGTTCTCGCAATAACTGCCGTCAAAATGGCTTTGTCAAAATGAAATTTTAATATGTTATTGAGACAATCTGTGGAACATATGGGAATGTAAATAAATGATATCACCCAATTACTTTTAGATTGAACCCGGTTTGAAATGCGAAATACATTGAATCTTATTCGACATAAGTATTCAAATATTTTGTAAGAGAAGTTAAAATATGAAATATTCAAATTATCCCATAAAATATATAAAACATGCCAGCAAAATATGTTCGGTAGTTTTTTAAATAAAAATTAAAATAATCATTACACACATATTTTATGTTTCTCGGCCGTCCAAATAGTTGTTCAAGTCCTCAGGATGAGAAGGACGGTCTGGGTCATCAACACATATTTTATGAAGAGATCACGTGACCCACTTCAAAATAAAATATAGAATCCATCTTTTTTGCCAAGTGTTAAAATCGTGATTTTTAAAGTTCTTTTAAATTTATAATTAGTGTTGCATCCATCCTAAAACAGCTTTATGTTTGCGTATTTTCTGAGCATCTATATTATGTGCCAACACAATTACAATATTTTTTAGATTAAATAATCATCAAACTTTTATCATTTATACAGCAAAGCTTAATTTTAATGGATGCAGAATGTAAACAAGTGATTGTAAGATGAGTTGTACAAGAATTGCTGAATTTTTTTCTCGCAAAATTATCCAGCTCTGGAATTTGGAATAAAAGTGATATGAATGAAATATTCTTTGCTTTTGCATAAAGAGCTAGCTATATGATTTATATTTCGAAGACGTCATTTGAATAAAGTCCATTTTTTACGATGAAGTTTTCACATATAATAAATTATTGTAGTACTGTGATATATTAAATATTTCAGAGCTGAATGTATCGCATTTTAGAGATGTTTCAATAAAATTGCATTTCAGTTGGATAGTTATTCATAATCAATGCTTTATGCGTGAATGATCTTTCTTGTTTTATCTAAAATTGAAAATTAAATGTATATGGAGCTTCAAAAATTGAAAAAATGTGGTTTTTCATCAATTATCTTGTGTGTTGATGAACCTACAGCCTAAAGTATTAAATCGATTTTTGTCAATGATGACTCATTCTGTGTGTTCAAATGTGTGGCACATATATTTTTTTTAACTTGAGAATAAATTTGATTTCCAATTTAAAAGAATGAAAATGCATGAATAAATGGTGCTCGCCCGTAAACTAAAATGTGCAATACTGTTATATCATTGTAGTGAATGTTATATCATGTTGTGAGACCAGAAGGCACCATATGCAGATTTTGATGTTTACGACGAAACAAAGCGCAGAATTTTTGTCACCGTTTTATGACAGTCTTGACCCGGAAAATCATGACCCCAATAAATAAACGTCACACAAATTTCAGATGTGGTTGGGGCAAAATATCCTATGACCCAAGACTTAATCCAAGCTTTATGGGAAGTTGAAAGGGCAAAATCAGGCACTGTTATTCAGATAGAGTCGTTATTCATTTGAGTATTGAGAATGTTATCAAAAAAGACGAAGTCTGTCTCCAAATGTCAGAAAAATAATCAGAAAATGTGACGGTCGTGTTGATCTACAGACCCGAAATACAGAGATATGTGACAGTCTTCATGGACGTTAGATCAATTTTTGATCTTTATAATACGATTCAAAAGTCTTGGTCTCACACTGTACTTTTCTCCTCCTTAAGTGTCTGTTTACAAATTCATGTAAATGGAATATTAACACGAAGCTGTAAAACATGTGACACAAAACTTACAATTAGTGCGGTAGCAATCGAAATAAAAACTTTAAATGTAATTTTTTTACATTTTTCGGCCCAGACATTTTTCTTCAATACTGATGAACTTTCAGCTTTACATACTGAACAAATTTTAATGCCGCCCAGACAGTGGAGTGGATAGCCTCTTCGACTGCTGTCTTGAGGTCTCGGGTTCGAATCCCGAATAAGGCATGGATGTTTCTTGAGGATAAAGTCAGTCTTCCGCCTTCTGGCTCTTCATCAAAATGTGAAGCTGCACCCTTTCCGATTCTCGTCAGTGATGCGTTCTTGTAATAAAATTTGTTCTCTCGTCTTTTTTCGTTCTTTGCTGCTTCCTGCGTCGTTGGTCCTGAATGGGCTCCGACGAAACAGGAGGTCATCAGTAACAACAACAACAAATTTTAATGAAGGATAACTCAATGTGTGTGTTCTGATAGGAGATGTATACTTTTTAACACTTTCCAACATAGTTGAAAAGTGTTGACGACTTTGTTCATTCTGTCTGTCTGTCCGTTCCCACGATAACTGCCGTAAAACTTAGTTTTAGATTGAACCTGATTTGAAAAAGGGACATTGAACCCTATGGGACCTAAGTTTTCAAATATTTCTTTAAGAGAAGTTAAAATAAGAAATATTCAAATTATCCCATAGAATATATAAAAAAATGTCAACAAAATATGTTCGGTAGTTTTTTAAATAAGAATTAAAATACTAATTACACACATATTTCACATGAAAAGATCAAGTAACCCACTTCAAAATAAAATATAGCATTCATCTTTTTTGCCAAGTGTTAAAATCGTGATTTTTAAAGTTCTTTTAAATTTATAATTAGTGTTGCATCCATCCTAAAAAGAGCTTTATTTTTGCGAATTTTCTGAGCATCTATATTATGTGCCAACACAAGTACAATATTTTTGAGTTTAAATAATCATCAAACTTTAATCATTTATACACCAAAGATTAATTTTAATGGATGCAGAATGTAAACAAGTGATTGTAAGATGAGTTGTACAAGAATTGCTGAATTTTTTTCTCGCAAAATTATCCAGCTCTGGAATTTGGAATAAAAGTGATATGAATGAAATATTCATTGTTTTTACATAGAGAGCTAGCTAGATGATTTATATTTCGATGACGTCATTTGAATAAAGTCCATTTTTTTACCATGAAGTTTTCAAATATAATAAATTATTGTAGTACTGTGATATATTACATATTTCAGAGCTGACTGTATCGCATTTTAGAGATGTTTCAATAAAATTGCATTTCAGTTGGAAAGTGTTTCATAATCAATGCTTTATGCATGACTGATCTTGCTTGTTTTATTTGAAATTGAAAATAAAATTTATATGGAACTTCAAAAATTGAAAAAAATGTGTTTTTTCATCAATTATCTTGTGTGTTGATGAACCTACAGCCTAAAGTATTAAATCGATTTTTGTCAATGATGACTCATTCTGTGTGTTCAAATGTGTGGCACATATATTTTTTTTAACTTGAGAATAAATTTGATTTCCAATTTAAAAGAATGAAAATGCATGAATAAATGGTGCTCGTCCGTAAACTAAAATGTGCAATACTGTTTTATATCATTGTAGTGTAATCATGTTGTGAGACCATAAGGCACCATATGCAGTTTTTGATGTTTACGACGAAACAAAGCGCAGAATTTTTGTCACCGTTTTATGACAGTCTTGACCCGGAAAATCATGACCCCAATAAATAAACGTCACACAAATTTCAGATGTGGTTGGGGCAAAATATCCTATGACCCAAGACTTAAACCAAGCTTTATTGGAAATTGAAAGGGCAAAATCAGGCACTGTTATTCAGATAGAGTCGTTATTCATTTGAGTATTGAGAATGTTATCAAAAAAGACGAAGTCTGTCTCCAAATGTCAGAAAAATAATCAGAAAACGTGACGGTCGTGTTGATCTACAGACCCGAAATGCAGAGATATGTGACAGTCTTCATGGACGTTAGATCAATTTTTGATCTTTATAATACGATTCAAAAGTCTTGGTCTCACACTGTACTTTTCTCCTCCTTAAGTGTCTGTTTACAAATTCATGTAATTTTAATCATTCATAATATAAATGTGTGAATAAATGATAATTTAGTTTAAAGTTTAAAATGCGGATTTTAATATGTAGTGTTTTGATTTAATGAATATGTTAAGGAACTCATGCAAAGTAGTAATGGTGGGTTTTGTGGCAATGATAGTAATGCACAAATGTTACGATTCACGACCACTTTAATTACGATCAATAATTTAATCCACAAAATTTATTTATAAAATGAACTTAATTTAATGTTTTTTCACCACACATGTTGATAACTATTTCTATAAAAGCATTGAAATATCACAAAAATATCATTGTTAAAATAACTTCCGTTTCAGTCGTAAGCCATTTTAGTCGACAACAACGGGCTACCTGCGATTTAAAGAAGTGTGAGAATGCTACTACGATAAGGTGCCTAGAATGGAAAGTGCAACTGCGATTTTGCAGAAACTTGCCGCAAGTTATTTTGAATTTAGATTTCAATGCTTTTTTGTTTTCTTGTAGTTGACAGGGAATTTTTTTACCAAGCAGAGTTGTTTTTGAGAGATTTTATTATTACTGAATGTACTACTTATATACTACCTGATTACGTCTTTGGCTAGAGTAATAAAATAAATAAAAATAGGCGATTAAAAATTGGGCGAGATATAAAGGTATCGTGAAGCGAATAAAAGCGAAAGAAAGTTAAAATAATTAATTTATAAAAAAAGAAAAACTAATCAAGAAAACCTATTCCTCTCACGCAGGTAAATGGAGTTGAAGAGTAAGTGGCAAAAGACAACAGAATGCAAGCAAAGACGTAGTTAAAAGATTAAACTCACAACAAACTGTAATGAAAAAACTACGGAACGGAATAGATAAGAAAATCCAATTTTCCGTACAAGGAGAAATAAAACGGTTGAGAATGTGCATTTAATGCTTGAAACAACAGAGTTCTATTATATGTTTATTTTTGGCTAAACATGGAATAAACGATAATGTTACACTAAGCGCATCAAATGTAGGCGGTGAGTTTAACTATGTAAAATTTTCTTAAGTTATTTAGTGAAAAAAAAGTTCCCTTACAAATAACTTTTACTTTAATTTTTTGCCTTGCATTAGGTTTCCATCAAATTCAGGTATATTTTTATCGTGTTCTCCTCGGGTATTTGTTTATCAATGAAAACACTTTTAAGGAGTTGGTTACAGAGAAAATGTAATTAAAATTTTACAGTATGTATTTGAAAGCAATGTTAGATTTTGTGTTAACAATGGACTTCAAATGGAATTGAAAAACAAGTCTGTTTTACTAAAGTATTTAACATGTATTTAATTTCGCATAGTTTTAAATCTTCTTACAGTTTACACAATACATTTTGAAATTTAGATAAGAATACTTATTTTATTATTTAAATAATTGCTATTGAAGTAAATATCTAATATAATTTGAAGGAATCGGAATGAACTTAAAAAATAAATGAAAGGTAAACAGATTTAGAACAAAACGGCCGTAAGTTGTTTAATCGCGAAATTCGACTCCACGAACTGTAAACTTCCAACATTTTATTTTAAGTTTACAAAATGGTAAATGCATAGCGACAATGAAAATTTAAGTTATTCAAAACAGTGCATATATATATATATATATATATATATATATATATATATAAATTCCCAAATAGGATAAGTAGCAATGTGCTCGTAAAATTTCTAGGTAGGTGACGGAAGTAACGGCCGGGGGTAGTTGCAACCCCCAACACTCCGGTTAAAGCTTTTTTCCGCCATGGCAAACGCTCCCGGTAGCCGATACTCCCTACACTACTTTCTTCATGACTCTTATAAAACCGTAAAAAATTACATACATACATATACACTCTCAATAACTTGTAAAAATCCAAATGTTTACTATTCTACAAAACAAAAAGGACACACTCTAAAAATATAACATTTAATTTAAAATACTAATGTATGAAATCACTTCACACGTGGCTATTTAATATCTTAATATCAATATATTCAAAAAATAATGTTTGAAATCCAAGTCAGAGAGGTTATTTTTAAAAATTTGCATACAAGACCAATTGGCAACACTATCGCCATATAAATACTAATGTATGAATTTACTTCACTCGTAGTTATTTAATACTTTAATCAATATATTCAAGTATAATGAAATCCAAGTCAGAGAGGTTATTTTAAAAATTGGATATAAGACCTATTAACAACATTATTACCATAAAAATACCAATGAATGAAATTACTTCACTCGTGGTTATTTAATCCTTTAAAAACTATATATTCAAAAACTAATGTTTGAAATACAAGTCAGAGTGGTTGTTATTTTAAATATGGATACAAGACCTATTGGCAGGATTATCGCCATATAAATACTGATGTATGAAATTACTTCACACGTGATTATTTAATACTTTAAAATCAATATATTCAAGACTAATGGCATCCCAGTCAGAGAGGTTATATTTAAATATTGGATTCAAGACCTATTGACAATATTATCACCATATAAATATTTAAGCACATAAATACGCTATAGTCCAGACTCTTTGCAATACACCTTCCCATGGAACAACAGGTAACTTATTGATGTTATACCACTTTCACGTATAATCTCCTTAACTTTAACACTAAAGTGAATATTAAAAGATCGTCCGATATTTCAGAAAACCCTTATAATCCCGAACATACAATCTGGATATCACGTGTATGTTGAGCTGTAAAGGAATTTTGTGCCCACTAATACTCGCATCTACTGGACTGTAAAAACGAGCGGTAATGACCGCGAAAACATTGTCCTTGGTTGGGATGGTTTATCAGTTGAGAATTTTTATGTGACTCCCTTTTTTAGAGTAGCAGTATCATTACTGTATTTGAGCTATCAAAAAATTATTACTTTAGTTTAAAGAAATACAACATGAGAAGTTAAATGATAGGTATGTAAAAGCAAATCCACCTGTTCCACCATCTACTGAAATCCTCATAATTCCCCAATTTCTGACAATTTGTAAATTTTGGGATCAATAACTATGAATATTGCCTGTGCTTCCTCAAATATAAAATGTTCAATATTTTTAATGGCAATTATAAGCAATATCAGATTAAATGAAATTGATTAATTAAAAATGGCCGTTTTATACTCTGCAGGAAGTAGGCTTTTTAACACTTCACAAGTGTTAAAGTTGAAAAGTGTTATAGTTGAAAAGTGTTTATGATTTTGTTCATTCTGTCTGTCTGACCGTTAGCACGATAACTGCCGTAAAAATGACTTTATCAAAATGAAATTTTAGTATGTTTTTCAGACGGTCTGTGGGACCTATGGGAATATAAATGAATAATATCACCGAATTAGTTTTGCATTGAACACGGGTTGAAAAAATGAAATACATTGAACCCTATAGGACCTACTTCTTCAACCATTTTTTAAACAAATTTAAAATTTACAAATTGCTTCAAAAATTTTAGGAAATATTCAAAATATCCCATAAAATATATAAAAAAAAAATTCAGTAAAATATGTTAAGTAGTTTTTTAAATAAAAATTATTTCATGTAATGAGAGAAACAAATTCAATTAAATTCTGACTTTTACTATATCCTCCAGAAAGAAAAATGAGATATATTATATAATAAATATCTTTCAAAGAGTTGAATTATTTAAGAGAGGTTTCACATTATAAAATAATTATGGTAGATAAAAAATGTTGAAATAAAATAAATTATTATAGTATTGTGATGAATGAAATGCTGCTTTTATAGAGAGGCGATTTATAACTTCGATGACGCTATTTGAATAAAGTTCATTTGTTTTCGATGATGTTTTCAAATATAATAAATGATTGTAGTATTATGATAATTTTAAAAATATTACCGATGAATCTATTGTATTTTAGAGATGTTTAAACTAGGCAATGTATATTTCAATGCCTTCATTTGAATGAAGTTTATTTTCTTCGATGAAGTTTTCAAATATAATAAATTAATGTAGTATTGTGATAATTTTAAAAATATTACCGATGAATGTATCGCATTTCAGAGATGTTTATATAAAATTGCATTGAAGTTGGAAAGTGTTTCATAATCAATGCTTTATTCATGATTCATCTTTCTTATTAAATATATCCGCATTTGTTTAAAAATGATCTATATCCTTTAATTAGCATTTTTGTATGAACCACCACTATTTATTTAAAATAAAACTAGGAATGAAACTCAACAATATATATTTAAATCACTTATAAAGCTATGCGTTCGAAAAATTAAGAATATTTATTCTAAAAACATTAAAAGCTGTTGCAAAGCTACATAAGCGAGATATGCTAAAATAAAAGTTTAATACTTTTATTACTGCTCTAAAGACTTACTATCCACGCCTTGAGACGCAGTTCAAAACTAAATAAAATTAAATGCATTTCAAGGATTACCGTGTGATGCAGACGAAATATAAAGATAAAATAGAAATCTGAGTAAAACCAAAGTGAGAAAAACAAATTACACACAGGAACATGGGTTGCAGCTTAAATAAAATATAGAACCACAGAGCATAAGAAAATGCGTAGTTAAAAGATTAAACGCACAACAGGCAGTAAGAAATAAAACTACAGTATAAATAGATAAGAAATTCCACTACTTTATTTCCTGAATATGGAAATTTCTTTAATTCAGTACAAAGTTTGGAACCTGTTTTTCTCACTTATTTTTAGGGACAGCTTAACAAAGAAAAATATAATATTGCACTAAGAGCGTCACATGCAATTAGGAACTGAATAAGAGAGCTTCACAAACTTAAATTACAAGCTTTATTCTGTTAAAAATAATCTTCTACAAATAACTAATACTTTTTCCAAACGTGTAAGGTTTTTTCCATTACAGTCAGGTTGCATTTCATTGAGTTTGCCTTTGGTCTTTGTTTATCAGAGGAAACCATTTTTTACGGTGTTAGTTAAGAAAAAATATTTAATAGTAAATTCGTATTACGTTTTCTAGAAAAGTGGTAAGACATCCTTTTTTACTTTTCTTATATACGTAATGTATATGGAAAGTATTGTGACGGGGTCGAAAATTCCAATTCGAGTTTTCGACGGGAGATCACGTTTCAAGCATCCCTGATCACGAATCAAACATTTTTGAAGTGATGTTTGTGTGTGTGTGTTGTTGTTGTTGAAACCCAGACCGTCCGACCTACCAGAAAGGTGTAAGGTAACTGTTTGGACGGTCGGGAAGTGCCACCCAATTTAGACCGGGACCCAGTGGAGGAGGCATCCACAGGGACCGTACCCTCCTTCCCCTACCACCAACCTCTCGGAAGGACTTTCGGACCCACATGTTTAACGTGATCGTACTCTGCATGAACACGGCGGCAGTTTTGGCAGTGGCTGGATTCGAACCCGGACCTACCGAGTGCAACTCCAGCGCGCTAACCAATGGGCTACCGCGCACCTATGTGTGTGTGTGTGTGTGTGTGTGTGTGTGTGTGTGTGTTTGCATGTGTGGTTGTATGTGTCATTGAGACTGTGGAGACGATACCTGACGAAAGAATGGACCGATTCGAACGAAATTTGGTACAAAAATCAAAATCCGTAAACACTGGAAGCTTATTGTTTTTATACGCAATCGATGGTTCAGAATCCCCCTAAATTTTCGAGGGAAATTTTGAAAAAATCGTCAAAAAATCAAAACCGCTAACAAAGTTATGCAAATGGTCATTTTTATGTAATTTTTCATTAGAAAACGATTGACATAAATTTTAGTGCGCTAAAACGAACCGTTCTCGAGATATTGCACATTTTAAAAAAAATATCAAACCGTTATATAAAATAAAAAAAAATATTTCCTATTGAGAAACATGTTCACTTCATATGTAATACCATGCGATAAATTGGTTGACATCATTCTCGTGGATCTAGCTCGTTCCATTCATGAAAAATAATACTTTAAGTAATACTTTTGTATTTGAACGCCAATAGTAATTTATCTGCTGTAAGAATAACTTATTTCTTCGTCCATAATGCTTGGCAGGATTTTAGCGACAAATTTGGTGGAATGTCGCCAACTTGGCGACTTTTTAAATGTTGCCAAATTAACGAAAAACTCGCCATCTGGATAAAAATGACGCTAAATCTAGGAAAATGACGACTGATTGTCGAAAATTCAATATCTTGGAAATACTATAATTATCTACTATAAGAAAAACCTATTTTTACTTTCCTTATATACATAATGTATAAATAAGGAAAGTATTGTGACGGGGTCGAAAATTCGAATTCGAGTTATTGACATAAATTTTAGAACGCTAACAGGGACCGTTCTCGAGATATTGTACATTTTTCAAAAAAATATCAAAAAGTCATATAAAATAAAAAAAAAATATTTCCTATTGATAAACATGTTCACTTTTCATAAGTAATACCATGCGATAAATTAGGTGACATCATTCTCGTGGATCTCGCTCGTTCCATTCATGAAAAAAGATACTCTTAATAATACTTTTGTATTTGAACGCCAATAGTCATTTATCTTCTGTAAGAATATTTTATTTCTTAGTGCATAACGCTTGGCGAGATTTTGGCGACGAATTTGGCGGAATGTCGCCAACTAGGCGACTTTTTGAAATGTTGCCAATTTAAGGAAAATCTCGCCAAATGGATAAAAATGACGCTAAATCAATAAAAATGACGACTAATTGTCGAGAATTCAATGTCTTGGAAAGAATATTAGTATCTACTATAAGAAAAACCTATTTTTTTACTTTAAAAGTAGTAAATTCATTACATTATATAAGGAAAGTCATGTGTTGTCCACATCAGATTTTTTTTTTTTGCTGTAAAAGTAGTAAATTCATTGCATTATATAAGGAAGTCATGTGCTGTCCACATCGAATTTTTTTGTTTATTGTTTCGAGATATTGTGATTCACGTGGACAGTCATGTGAGACCAATTAGGCAATAAGGAAAATAAGCTGTTTAAAGGTGTTAGACTAGTGTCACCAAAGCTGCCAGTTTTTCTCGGCCCACAAATTCACGAATTAGCGATGACAGGCATCAGATGGAAAAATCACAATGCCATCATCGGCGTAACCGATGCGTACGTGCAAGACATGAACAAACTCCATGGATAAAGGGGCCCAATCAGGGCCGACGCCAAATATCCCCATTTTCTAATGAAAACTTACATAAGAAATGTCTATTTGCGTAATTTTAGTAGTGGTTTTGAGTTTTTGACAATTTTTTCGAAAATTTAGGGGGGTTTTGAACATTCGATTGCTTATAAAAACAATAGGCTTCCAGTGTTTACAGATTGTAATTTTTGTACCAAATTTCGTTCGAATCGGTCCATTCGTTCGTCAGTTATTGTCTCCACAGACTCACTGACACACACACACACACACACACACACGCAAACACACATACATACTTTCCCACACAAACACACACACACACGCAGACATAATTTTAAAAATGTTCGATTCGTAATCAGGGATGCTTGAATCGTGCTCTCCCGTCGAATTCGAATTTTCGACCCCGTCACAATGCTTTCCTTATACGTTATGTATATAAGGAAAAAAATCTGATTTGGGCAACACATGGCTTTCCTTATATAATGTAATGAATTTACTACTTTTACAGTAAAAAAACATCTGATGTGGGCAACACATGACTTTCCTTATATAATGTAATGAATTTACTACTTTTACAGTAAAAAAATAGGATTTTCTTGTAGTAGATACTAATATTCTTTCCAAGATATTGAATTTTCGACAATAAGTCGTCATTTTCATTGATTTAGCGTCATTTTTATCCATTTGGCGAGATTTTCGTTAATTTGGCAACATTTCAAAAAAGTCGTTATGCACTAAGAAATACGTTTTTCTTAAAGCAGATAAATGACTATTGGAGTTCAAATACAAAAGTATTATTCAAAATATCTTTTTTCAAGAATGGAACGAGCTAGATCCACGAGAAGGATGTCACTCAATTTATCGCATGGTATTACATATGAAAAGTAAACATGTTTCTCAATAGGAAATATTTTTCTTTTTATTTTATATGACTTTTTGATATTTTTTAAAAATAGGTTTTTCTTATAGTTAAATACTAAAATTATTTCCAAGATATTGAATTTTCGACAATTAATCGTCATTTTTATCTATTTAGCGAGATTTCCGTTAATTAGGCATTTCAAAATGTCGCCAAGTTAGCGATATTCCGCCAAATTCGTCGCCAAAATCTCGCCAAGCGTTATGGACGAAAAAATAAGTTATTCTTACAGCAGACAAATGACTATTGGCGTTCAAATACAAAAGTATAACTCAAACTATAATTTTTCATGAATGGAACAAGCTAGATCCACGAGAATGATGTCACCCAATTTATCGCATGGTATTACATATGAAAAGTGAACATGTTTCTCAATAGGAAATATTTTTTTCAATTTTATATGACTTTTTGATAATTTTTTTTTAAAATGTGCAATATCTCGAGAATGGTTCATGTTAGCGTTCTAAAATTTATGCCAATCGTTTTCTAATGAAAAATTACATAAGAAATGCCTATTTGCGTAATTTTATTAGTGGTTTTGATTTTTTGACGGTTTTTTCAAAATTTTATTCGAAAATTTAGGGGAGTTCTGAACATTCGATTGCGTATAAAAACAATAGGCTTCCAGAGTTTACGGATTGTGATTTGTACCAAATTTGGTTCGAATCGGTCTATTCGTTCGTCAGTTATCGTCTCCACAGACTCACTGACATACACACACACTTTCACACACACACACACACACACACAGACATCACTTCAAAAATGTTTGATTCGAGATCAGAGATGCTTGAAACGTGCTCTCTCGTCGAAAACTCGAATTCGAATTTTCGGTCCCGTCACAATACTTTCCTTATACATTATAATAATCCAAATCATTTCGTATAAGGCTCTTTCTTGTTTAAAATCAGTTGCAATTTTTAGATACCTTAAATAACACGATTCTTAATCTATCTTAATGTTTTGAACCAAAAATGAAAATTACAACATGAAAAATTAAACATACTTATTAATATGAAGTGACTGCATTCTTTGTATGTACATTGAATTAAAAATAGATGAATAACAATGCCTTGCATGTGCCATGGTAGGTTCTTGAGATAATGTAAAAAAATCTGATGTAAGCAACACATGACTTTCCTTATATAATGCAATGAATTTACTACTTTTACAGTTAAAAAAAATGTTATTCTTATAGTAGATACTTTTATTCTTTCCAAGATATTGAATTTTCTTCATTTACTAGGTGTAATTTTCATTGATTTAGCGTCATTTTTATCCATTTGGCGAGATGTTAATTTGGCAACAATTGAAAAAGTAGCCAATTTGGCGACATCTCGCCAAATTCGTCGCCAAAATCTCACCAAGCATTATGGACGAAGAAATAAGTTATTCTTACAGCAGATAAATAACTATTGGCGTTCAAATACAAAAGTATTACTCAAAGTATCTTTTTTTATGACTGGAACGAGCTAGATCCACGAGAATAATGTCACCCAATTTATCGCATGGTGTTACACATGAAAAGTAAACATGGTTCTCAATAGGAAATATTTTTTTTATTTTATGACTTTTTGATAATTTTTTTGAAATATGTGCAATATCTCGAGAACGGTTCATGTTAGCGTTCTAAAATTTATGTCAATCGTTTTCTAATGAAAAATTACATAAGAAATGTCTATTTGCGTAACTTTATTAGCGGTTTTGATTTTTTGACGAATTTTTCAAAATTTCACTCAAAAATTTAGGGGGGTTCTGTACATTCGATTGCGTATAAAAACAATAGGCTTCCAGTGTTTACGGATTGTGATTTTTGTACCAAATTTCGTTTGAATCGGCCCATTCGTTCGTGAGTTATCGTCTCCACAGACTTACTGACACACACACACACACACACACACACACACACAGACATCACTTCAAAAATGCTTGATTCGTGATCAGGGATGCTTGGAACGTGCTCTCCCGTCGAAAACTCTAATTCGAATTTTCGATCCCGTCACAATACTTTCCTTATACATTATGTATATAAGGAAAGTAATTATACATTTCTACATGGAATGCTATATAAAGCTGAGCAAATACAATATATGATAAAAACTTTGTTTTTTACAAAAATGCGTTTTATAAAATCGAAAATAATTTGCAAAATATGATTATGTTAAAATATGATTATGTTAAATATATGATCATGTCCAAATTTGTTTATATAAATGTTTAAAAAGAGAATACTCATTAATGTTTGCTTATATATGCAAACAAACAAATAAAAATGTGCAGTAAATAATCTGATATGATATATATTTATATTTCTGTTTTTTTTTTCTTCACAGAACACAAATTCTGAAATATCAATTAAACGCAATTACAAAGCTACATGCTTCAAAACGTATGAGATTCGGTTGCTTAATCCTATTATAAAACAACAACAAAGCAACGCGCAAGCATAATTGTGCCCAAATCCAAATTTTCAGAACATTAATCCTCTCATTATTCAGCTTAACTAGTAATTACCCGCGTCTTCGTATTGATCTGTAAAATGAATTAAAATAAATATATTATAGGAATTATTATCAGAGTCAGGTGAAAAATATAGATAAAATATATCCTCTGCGAACAACCTAAGAGAAAAAAACAATTAAAAACTGTTGTATAGAGTTGAAGCGTTAGTGAAAAAAATTCCTCCCACAAAACACAAGTAAATGCGTAGTTAAAAGATTAAACTCACGACAGACAGGTAGGAAAAAACTACGGATCAGAACACATAATAAAATACGTTATAGTATATCTTTAGAAGGAAAATAAGACGGGAAAAGAACTAATTTTTGAAGGCGGATTGTTTTTCTTCTCTTTATTTTAGCAAAAGCTTATTGGGAAATTCAAGATAATGTTAGACTAAGTATGTCACGTGTACGCGGGGAGTTTTCAGGATATTATTAAAATAATCTTTTCAAGTAACTTCTATTTTGCGTCTCAATCTTAAACAACGTTTACCATGAAAACATATGTCGAGTTTTCCACGTTCCTATTGGGTATGTGTTTATCAAACATAATTTAGGGATTTTGATAGAAGAGTAAATGTAATCAAAATTTTGAATTGTGCTTCTTGACAGCATGGTAAGAATTGGCGTCAAATAAAATTAAAGGGCTAAAGTTTAAAACATTAAATGTAAATATACTTGTGACTGATTTGAAAATGTACACACATTTATAAATCGAATTTTAGGAATAAGTAAGAGTTAGTACTTAAATCTCCACTACGGAAGTTAATCTCTAATGTAATTTCATAGAATTAAAAACGCACATACAAAATAAAAGAACAAAATGGTTGCAAAGAGTTGTTTGCCTTGAAATTGGATTTCATAAACACGGGTTATGTTTTATTTTAAGAAAGATAAAATATATTTGACAAAACATATAGCTAAACACGTACAGCTAAAACTATTGCCAAAATAAAAAAAATACAAATTAAGTTTGTCAATCGTTTGTGAATGCAAGAAACAGGCTTCTTCTTCGGGGCACGCAAGAAGACCAACCTTCATTCATAAGAGCAAGATCGGTGACAGATGTAGGGCATAAACTTAACTTAAGCAAGCAAATGCGGATGTTAATAGCAAGAAGAGATAAACGAGGTAGAAACCAAGGAGAAAGGAACAGGAGGTTGGATACAATGAATGAACCGTAAAATACCAAAGAGGAAAGTGAAGTCCAACAAATGATTCAGAACACTTGTTGAGTGAATGAAACTAAGAATTCCAGGGATCCCTATTAAATTTAGATAATTAAAAAGACAACTAACCGATTTCGGAGATTACAAGAGTCAACCACACCATATGTTAAAATAACATATTCTAAACAAATACGACTAATTAGCAAAACAGAAAATGGTATTCGAATCTGAAAGAGCAAACATCGTCAACAACTGCAGCGAAACAAAATACAGGAAGAAGATGAAAATTACAAAAATAAGAAAAAGAAGAAAACTAAATAAAACTAAATAAACCAAGCAGAAGGGAATAAATGGCAATTATAATTAATAAGTGAGTTTGATTGAGAAAAGATCGAGAAAAATTTTAAAAGTCAAATTAAAAAAGGAATTAAGAGTAAAAGTAATTGTAGCTTCCGAAAAATGAATAATATGCCGGAAGAATGTTCCGCAACTATATAATATTCAGTATAGAAAAACAAAAATATACAATTCATTAAAGAAACTGTAAAATTAGACAATAATTAATATGAAATTCTGTATTTCCTAATTTTCTAAACCAAATTTATTTAGAATTTATAAGTTTGTTTCATACAAATAAAAAACCACAGTGTGATTTAACAAAAATCGTAACAACATAGAAATGTCGATAATCCCAGATCTGGTTTCATGTTTTTTAATGAAATAGTCGATAATTGCACTTGCATTAAGAAATTATTACATTTGTTACTCAAATTTAATTGGAATATCAAAGTATCTAGTGTTCAATGAAATAAACTTACACTTGAACAGTTAGGTCAATAGTTTTAAATATGCCGTGGGGTAGCCGAAAACATACAATATTAAAAAAAAAATTGATAAGATATTAGAAAAACCCAGATAAATATAAGCTAGGGAACGTTCTTAACTATATGGAATGTGTTTTCTAAATATTATTTACATAAATATATATGTTAATTCAGTGTTTGTATTTCAATAATGATTATGAATTGATACAAAATGTTACAAACACCAGTTCTAAAAAAAGTTTAGTAGCTCATATACTCGTTATAGATTGATGTAAAATATCATTTTGTCCTCATATTTTGAATAAGAAAATGTTGTTGTGTTCTGTGGGTGATGGTGATACAAAGTATCTAGAGAAAGGATTCGATATTTAGTTTATTTTTCATTATTTGCTTTTTTCTTAATTTCCTCTTAATTTCAACAAATTAATAAAATGCCATTTATTTCGTACCATAAAGGATGGAATTATTGACGATTAAACGTTTAGATGAATCGTTTGCAGCCACAAAATAGGGCGCTCGTGGGGTCAGCGCAAGCGATAAGCATTCACAGATGTCTGCACAGATGCGCAATTTTAATCTAAAATGTAACTTTTTTCACTTTTCTACCAGTATTATATTCTAATATAGCTTAAACGACATAGATAATCAGAAGAATAATGATACTTTGGGTGCTGTATTGAGTTCAGCAGATACCTGTGTACGTATCATGTCAGCAACGAATCTGAATTATGGTGAGCTTACTCGTATATACCGTATCCTCTTGGGACAGTTCAGAAAACAGCACATAACTCGTAAAGTACTTAGTCTATCTACAAAATTCGGAAATGTTCTTAAACTTGCCAAATTAGTGAAATTTTGTCAGATTAATTGTCACTGTCACTGTATTATTTATCACCAATGCCAAACGAACCCAACGGTAAGTAAGTTTCTGTTATGTACTCGTTACAATATGATTCACTTCTGTTCTATCTAAGTCAAATTCCTTTCAGTATTTACTCTACGCCCTGTCAGGATTTACTCTACCCCTCTTTAAAATGTTTCACAGCAAGAACAATTCTGCAAAATGCCTAACAAAAGAAAACACACAAGTTATATATCTGACAACTACTGGACGTATGTTCCTTAATTCCATTTTGTTACGATAACAAAACGACATGCTTAACAATATGTGTCCAAAACTAAAAGGTCATGTTCCTTAATCTATTTTTACTGCTCCCTAGTATTAACTCCCCATGTCTTGGAAAGGAGCAGTAAAATAAATAACATTAAACAATCCGGAGATTACCTTGAGATTCAGGTGAAAGACAAAGATAAAATAATTCGTTTTTAAAGAACCAAAGCGAGGAAATGTTTTACACACATGTGTATGGAGTTGCAGCTTAAGTGAAGAAGGAGCCACAAAATACAAGCAAGAGCGTAGATAAAAGATTACACTCGTAGCAGAGAGTAGCAAAGAAAATTACGGAAAATAATAGATAAAAAAATCCACTATAGTATTTTCAGTAGAAGCAAAATAGCAAAGAAACTTTTTAATGCTCAAAGAAGAAGAAGAAGAGTTCCTTGTTCCTTGCGTTTTTATATTGTGGAAGCTTAACGTAGAATAAAGTATAATATCGTACTATGCACGTCGCGTATAGATGGCGACTTTAATCAACTAAAAATTGTGAAGATTTTTAGTTTAAAAGTACCTTAGAAAAATGTTTTGCATTTTTAAGCGCTTAAGGTGGTATCCTTTGAATTTAGTTGATATTTAATCAGGCTATCAAAGAAGCACATTTTTAGGATGTTAGTTAAGAGAAAATGTTATAAAAAATCTGCATCGTATGCTCTCAATATTTTGTGATAAGAAAGAAGTGTCACAAAATTCAAAGATTATTATTGTAGTTTCCACATTGTAAGCGTCTAATGAGTCAAATCGTATAAGTGTCACATTTTAAACGTCTAACATGATTTGAAAACTTTCAACAATCTCATAATGCTATAAATCATTCTTGTGAACATTACTACCAAATCTGCCACGAATTTTGTAATTGTAAAGTCGTTTAGAACAGTACTGTTACTTTGCTTGCAATTTTACCATTGGGGAAAATTATGCGTCTGACAGATGTTGGACATTCAACACGGTAAAAGTGTCCAAGAAAAATGTCTGATCTCCAAGAACTGAACTTCTGCTACTGTTAACACCATAGTGGAACTTTATGGATATGCTTAGTACTTTCCGTAAAACTTCATTTAAAATATATACTACGCCCCTTCAAACGGCATTTAAAGGATATACTTTGTACTTCCCGTAAAACTTCATTTAAAGGATATGCTTAGTATTTTCAGTAAAACTTCATTTAAAGAAATATTTAGTACTCCCCGTAAAACGTTACTTAAAATATAGGTTTAGTACTCCCAGTAAAACTTCATTTAAAATATATGCCTAGTTCTACGCCCCATTAAACTTCATTTAAAGTATATGCTTAGTACTTCACGTAAAACTTCATTTAAAGGATATGCTTGGTACACCCCTTGATACTCCATTTAAAGGATATGCTTAGTCCTACGACCCGTTAACTTCATTTAAAGAATAAGTTTAGTACTTTCCGTAAAACTTTATTTAAAGAATATGGTTGATTCTCCCAGTATAAAGTCATTTAGGGATATGCTTAGAAACCCTATCACTGTCAAACTTTACAAGCTAGAGACTTTAAATGCTGGGATCCCGTGAATCTATGGAAATACATTTTTCGTGCTCAATGTACATAATTTTACTATAAAAGTTTTATGATGGAGCTTTAGAATTTTTTTTTGGGCTAGGGACTCCCCTGTCAAGGGATAAAACGGTGATGTTATCAGTTAGCGAAACTCAAAGCCATCAGTAGCAGAATTTATGTGTTTAAAACATATCTTTTCATATACACCCTCTAAATGTAAGGACAATGAAATAAAGATTTTATATGTTCTGTTGAGTATAACTTAGTTGAAAGTTTGAAGTGGCCCTTGTATGCTATTTCACTACATTAAGGCAAAATTGTATACAACCGCATATAATGTACCTTTAAAATCAACTGAATTATGATAAAGGGGAAAATTGGACTTATGCCAATTTTCTGTACTATGGAGAAACGCTGTTTCATCAGTGAAAATAGGGATCATAAACAAATTGACGATGGAGATTGTTTAGATCAAAAATATGTTAATATGTGTTAACATTCTTTATCACAAATGCATCTACATAAAGCATTACATAAACAGAGATCATATAAAGCAGTGGTACTCACTACGAGGTTGGGGCACATAATTAAAATTATGATCCAGTTTTATCTTTTTTGTGATATACCACAAATTTACATTTCTAATTTAATATATATATGGTCGCCATTCACAATGTTCAATTTTTAATTAAATAAAACTAAATTTTAAAGATACAGATATGCGGTTTATTTATATTATGCGGTTTATCTTGCTGCATTAAAAATAAAAATATTTAATTGGCCAAATTTGTCTAAGAGTGTCGTATGAAAATTTAAAAAGTGTAACTTTTTAAAAATTAATAGGAGGATTATTTCATTAACCTAGTCTAATTTCCTACCTTAATTTCAACATTTTTGCAATTTAGATTGGCCATTTACCTCCAACAGGTAAAGAATTAAAGCGCGTTTCAATATATTTGGGACACCCTGCATAACGTATACAGCAATTTTGGCAGTTGCAATATTTATTTATTTTTCTTCCAGAATTATCAATCATTTCAGGCATTACTTTAGTCCAGGTGGAAAATATTGATGTAAATTCTATGATACATTTTAAAAATTCACTAAATAGGTATTTAGAGGAATTATAATACTTTGCAAATGATAAGCTAGCGAAATTGAATATATCTACCTTATTAATTTAAGTTGGTTCTAAAATAATTTTTGTACAATCTTAGATCGCTTAGTCCCATTTAAGGCAGAGTTTAATTTCCTACACCGCGCATTCCCCCGTTTTATATTAAGGTACCATACAGACAAGTATCGAAAATGTAGTTTCCGTGATACTTTTGATGCATTTTAGAAAATTTCTGCATGACATTTTTTGAGATGTCGTGAATCACTAACCCTTCCACCCACACAATAATGACTCAGTGGTGATGTTAAAGAACTTTTCTTGTAAAGGGTCGAAAGCTTCAAAAATTTGGAAAGCACTAAATTAGGTATTTGAAATTGATGGAAAATTTGTAGGATTATTCATTAGAGCCCGTACTTATCACCTACCAGATACAAGTCCAATTAATTATTTAAATCGAAACACATATTCCAGTCTGAATTCTTATCACGTGATGTCTTTGTTGTTAAAATGAAACGATTCTGTAAAACTTTTTAGGTAATTTTTAGTCTCTGAACAAAAAACTCAGATTATTTACGCAACTGTTACAGATTTGCTTGGAGAAGTTTACGATCTATAAATCCATGACAGCATTACCTGGAAAAAATTCTACAATGGCAATATTGGTCTTAAATGATACTTCTGCGTAAGACTAGAATAAGCTCCATGAGGTCTAAACAGGATGCACCTCATGGTCGCTCAAAGGTTAGGCCAATGAATGTCGTGGAAAAGCAAAGCCAAACAAAGGTGTGGAAAGGTGTGGTTTCCCGAAACAAGATTTAATTAAATATATTTTGCTTAGAGAGAGATTGCTACAACAGATTTCGACAAGGATGCTAACTGGAGTTCGACAGAGATGGTGATTACATCTGGAGTGACACAGTCGCCAAAAAAGGGGACAACAGTATAAATGGCAGTGATGTCACGGAAATAAAATGCTCCTAAATAAGGGAGAGAAATAAAATATTTACACGCACGTCAAATTCCCCAAGCCAAGACCTGTGTATTGATTCAGTGTTAATGCAATAAACGAGCTACGTACATCGGTTATAATATGACAAACGGTCGTATTTAAAGCATTTTCAATATCAGATGTTAACACGGTACCACATTAAAATTCTAAGATTCTTCTAAGCCTTTTCTAAAAAAATCTGATGTGGGCAACACATGACTTTCCTTATATAATGAAATGAATTTACTACTTTTACAGTAAAAAAATAGATTTTTCTTATCGTAGATACTAATATTCTTTCCAAGATATGGAATTTTCGACAATTAGTCGTCATTTTCATTGATTTAGCTTCATTTTCATCCACTGGGCGAGATTTTCGACAATTTGGCAACATTTCAAAAAGTCACCAAGTTGGCGACATTCCGCCAAATTCGTCGCCAAAATCTCGCCAAGCGTTATGGATGAAGAGATAAGTTATTCTTACAGTAGATAAATGACTATTGGCGTTCAAATACAAAAGTATTACTTAAAGTATCTTTTTCCATGAATGGAACGAGCTAGATCCACGAGAATGATGTCACCCAATTTATCGTATGGTATTACATATAAAAAGTGAGCATGTTTCTCAATAGGAAATATATATTTTTTATTCTATATGACTTTTTAATATTTTTTTTGAAAAATGTGCAATATCTCGAGAACGGTTTGTGTTAACGTTCTAAAATTTATGGCAATCGTTTTCTAATAAAAAATTACATAAGAAATGTCTATTTACGCTACTTTATTAGTGGTTTTGATTTTTTGACGATTTTTTCAAAATTTCATTCGAAAATTTAATGGGGTTCTGAACATTCGATTGCATATAAAAACAATAGGCTTCCAGTGCTTACGGATTGTGATTTTTGTACCAAATTTGGTTCGAATCGGTCCATTCGTTCGTCAGTTATCGTCTCCGCAGACTCACTGACACACACACACACACACACACACACATACACAGACATCACTTTAAAAATGTTTGATTCGTGATCAGGGATGCTTGAAACGTGCTCTCCCGTCGAAAACTCGACTTCGAATTTTCGACCCCGTCACAATACTTTCCTTATTACTTTCCTTATATACATAATGTATAAGGAAAGTATTGTGAAGGGGTCGAAAATTCGAATTCGAGTTTTCGACGGGAGAGCACGTTTCAAGCATCCCTGATCACGAATCAAACATTTTTGAAGTGATGTCTGTGTGTGTGTGTGTGTGTGTGTGAGAGAGAGTCTGTGAAGACGATAACTGACAAACGAATGGACCGATTTGATCCAAATTTGGTACAAAAATCGCAATCCGTAAACACTGGAAGCCTATTGTTTTTATACACAATCGAATGTTAAGAACACCCCTAAATTTTCAAATGAAATTTGGAAAAAATAGTCAAAAAATCAAAACCACTAATAAAGTTACGCATATAGACATTTTTTATATAATTTTTCATTAGAAAACGATTGACATAAATTTTAGAACGCTAACATGAACCGTTCTCGAGATATTGCACATTTTTCAAAAAAATTATCAGAAAGTCATATAAAATAAAAAAAAATATTTCCTCTTGAGAGACATGTTCACTTTTCAGTAATACCATGCGATATATTGGATGACATCATTCTCGTGGATCTAGCTCGTTCGATTCATGAAAAAAGATACTTTGAGTAATACTTTTGTATTTGAACGCCAATATTCATTTATCTGCTGTAAGAATAACTTATTTCTTTGTCCATTATGCTTGGCGAAATTTTGGCGACGAATTTTGGCGGAATGTCGCCAGCTTGGCGACTTTTTGAAATGTTGACAAATTAACGAAAATCTCGCCAAATGGATAAAAATGACGCTAAATCAATGAAATGACGACTAATTGTCGAAAATTCAATATCTTGGAAAGAATATTAGTATCTACTATAAGAAAAACCTATTTATTTTACTGTAAAAGTGGTAAATTCATTACGTTATATAAGGAAAGTCATGTGTTGCCCACATCAGATTTTTTTATGTATATAAGGAAAGTAATAATTAAGAATTTAAATTAACGAATATTGTAAATTGATTAATCATTAAGGGTTCTAGTGATAATATATGTAATAATAATTGAGTGTGAGTGCACATACAATAAATATATTTTTAAGGATTTAATGATTGTGTTTATTTTTAGCTACCGTAAGTGGGCTCGCACATGTGAGATACATTTTACAGATTATTGCAGCTACTACGTATACATAGTTATTCAATAAAATATACAGTACATTTTGGTGCTTGATCACCATTTTTTCAGGAAATAATTAACGCCACATTTATATTATCCTACATATTCGATGGTTAGTGGTGTTGAACTAAGAACCATATTTACGTAGTTCACAATTCATGTAAAAATTACACTATAACTTATTTAATTTTGTTTTCAATTAATTTTAAAGATGATATTATAAAAACACATCATCAACTCTCGGTTACAACTGTCTCAAATGTTTCATATCTACATCACAACCGCGAGTAAATCCTTACATATATACTTCATAAAAATAATATAACCCATTTTACTCTAATTATTTCTAAAGCTGGCGGGAAAAATCACATAAGTCAAAAACAAGGATTTTGAAATCTCGAGGAAAGAAAATTTTGATGCTCTCAGCAGAACTTTTTTATTAATTTTATATTTTTGTTTTCAGACTGCAAATAGTTTTTTATGGAGTTTTTTTATTTATTTATGGACCAAATAAATAATAATTTTTCTTAATTTATAATTTTACCCATATACATATATTATATATATATCTTTCCTTATATACATAGTATAATGTATAAGGAAAGTATTGTGACGGGCTCAAAAATTCGAATTCGAGTTTTCGACGGGACAGCACGTTTCAAGCATCCCTGATCACTCACGAATCGAACATTTTTGAGATGATGTCTATGTGTGTGTGTGTGTGTGTGCGTGTGTGTGTGTGTGTGTGTGTGTGTGTGTGTGTGTGTGTGTGTGTGTGTGTGTGTCAGTTAGACTGTGGAGGCGATATCTCACGAACGAATAAAGCGATTCGAATGAAATTTGGTACAAAAATCACAATCCGTGAATACTGGAAGCCTATTGTTTTTAAACATAATCAAAAAGTAGTTCAGAAGTTCAGAACCCCCTAAATTTTTGAGTGAAATTTTGAAAAAATCAACAAAAAATCAAAACCTTTATTAATGTTACGTAAATAGACATTTCTTATGTAATTTTTCCTTAGAAAACTATTGACATAAACTTTCGAACGCTGGAATGAACTATTCTTGAGATATTTCATATGTTTCAATTAAATTTAACAAAAAATCCTATAAATTAAAAAAAATATTAACTGTTGAGAAATATGTTCACTTTTCTTAAGTAATGTCATGCGATAAATTTGGTCACATCATTTTCGGGAATCTAGCTCGTTCCATTCATGAGAAAAATTATTTTGAGTAATACTTTTGCATTTGAACGCCAATCGTCATTTATTTCCTATAAGAATAACTTATTTCTCCGGCTATAACACTTGGCGAGATTAGCGACGAATTTGGCGGAATGTCGCCAAATTGACGACTTTTTAGATGTTACCAAATTAACGAAAATCTCGCCAACTGGATAAAAATGACGCTAAATCCATTAAAATGGCGACTAATTGACCTGATTGACGAAAATTCAATATCTTGGAAATAGTATAATTATCTACAATAAGAATAACTTATTTTTTTACTGTAAAAGTAGTAAATTCATTGCATTATATAAGGAAAGTCATGTGCTGCCCACATCAGATTTTTTTACCCGACTGCTATCTGTACAAAATGTAATAAGTGTTCTAAGTTTTTCTTTCTTAATATCTTAGAAAACTAACTGAATTATGTGCTTCAAAAATATTATAAAAAATTTTGGAATTTTTGACTTATGTGCTTTTTTCCGTCACCTCTAGATGGTCTTAATTATAGAACGTTTTAATTAACTAGAAAATCACAAGTTGCTGGATATGCTAATCGAATCTTAATATTGCCGTAAGGGCTCGGGTATGCTATAACCTACACTATCCTGCCCATATCGATTAATATCTTTCGGACGAATAAGGAACACTATCGATTAATATCTTCGGATCACTGAAATGTAATAAATATTATTTTATGAGGATTCGTGTATAACAATTAATATGTATGGCATATCAGACAAATGCATATTATCTAAGAAAAACTGCATTTGTCTGGAATGCAATGCATATTCCGTTAGAGAAATATCACTGCGGAATACCGTCCTTTATTATATGACCACATGCAGTGTTTTTTTAATAACAACGAAATAATTGTATTAAATTATATGGTATGCACCAAATATTGCATATTAACTTTATGATGGAACAGTTCTACCACACCAATAAGAAAAAATCTGATATGGGCAACACATGACTTTCCTTATATAATATAATGAATTTACTACTTTTACATTAAAAAGATAGGTTGTTCTTATAGTAGATAATAATATTCTTTCCATGATATTGAATTTTAAACAATTAGTCGTAATTTTCATTGATTTAGCGTGATTTTTATCCATTTGGCGAGATTTTCGTTAATTTGGCAACATTTCAAAAGTTGGCGACATTCCGCCAAATTCGTCGCCAAAATCTTGCCAAGCGTTATGGACGAAGAAATAAGTTATTCTTACAGCAGATAAATGATTATTGGCGCACAAATACAAGAGTATTACACAAAGTTTTTTTTTTCATGAATGGAACGGGCTAGATCCACGAGAATGATGCCATCTAATTTATCGCATGGTATTACATATGAAAAGTGAACATGTTTCTCAATAGGAAATATTTATTTTTATTTTATATTACTTTTTGATATTTTTTTTAGAAAATATGCAATATCTCGAGAACGGTTCATGTTAGCGTTCTAAAATTTATGTCAATCGTTTTCTAATGGAAAAGTACATAAGAAATGTCTATTTTCGTAACTTTATTAGTGGTTTTGATTTTTTGACGATTTTTTCAAAATTTCATTCGAAAATTTAGGGGGGTTCTGAACATTCGATTGCGTATAAAAACAATAGGCTTCCAGTGTTTACGGATTGTGATTTTTGTACCAAATTTGGTTCGAATTGGTCCATTCGTTCGTAAGTTATCGTCTCCACAGACTCACTGACACACACAGACACACACACACACAGACACTACTTCAAAAATGTTTGATTCGCGATCAGGGATGCTTGAAACGTGCTCTCCCGTCGAAAACTCGAATTCGAATTTTCGACCCCGTCACAATACTTTCTTTATACATTATGTATATAAGGAAAGTAACAATTATATATATATATAGAGAGAGAGAGAGAGCTATACTCTTCATATTTATTAAGCTCAGTAGGTTGGTAAATGAAAATAGTAAAAAAACGAAAATTTCTTTACTTTAATGTATATATTACTACACTATACACTAACTTTTCACGCCCTTTGATGTAGTTTTGAAACCGATATAACTAATTAGAGAATGCGATGCAAATTCTCTTAGAGAATTATCACTGATGAATTGGTGGAAGGATGGATTTTCTTTAGGATATGGCCAAATGACTTCTTTTAAGTAACACACGACGGCAAAATTGCATTAAATAACCTGATATTAACTAATCATTACATTTTAACTTTATGAAAGAATAATTATACAAGATAAATTAAATGAAATTACAAACATATATGTTTAATATTTAACAGGGGAATATGTCAAAACTAAAAACCTCATTTACTTGAAAGTACTTATTGCTGCACTTTTGTACTATCTTCCCATGTCCGTGTATTGATTCTTAAAATAAATATAATTAAATCTAATTTAGGGATTATCCTAAGTTGCAGGCGAAAGAAAAACTAAAAAAATCTGATGTGGGCAACACATGACTTTCCTTATATAATGCAATGAATTTTACTTTTACAGTTAAAAAAAATGTTATTCTTACAGTAGATACTTATATTCTTTTCAAGATATTGAATTTTCTTCAATTAGTCGTCATTTTCATTGATTTAGCGTCACTTTTAACAATTTGGCTGACGATTTTTTCAAAATTTCACTCGAAAATTTAGGGGTGTTCTGAACATTCGATTGCGTATAAAAACAATAGGCTTCCAGTGTTTATGGATTGTGATTTTTGTACCAAATTTCGTTCGAATCCGTCTATTCGTTCATCAGTTGTCGTCTCCACAGACTCACTGACACACACACATACTTTCACACACACTCACAGACATCACTTCAAAAATGTTTGATTCATGATCAGGGATGCTTGAAACGTGCTCTCCCGTCGAAAACTCGAATTCGAATTTTCGACGCTCAAAATACGTTCCTTATACATTATGTATATAAATAAAGTAATAATTCGTTTGACAAAAAACCTGAGCAAGGAAAACGCAGGTGCTTGTAGTTTAAGTTTAGGTGAAAAATATAAATATAAAATACGTAGTTAAAGGATTAATCTCCCCGATAGTAAGAACTACATGAACAAATAAATAAGAACATCCGCTAAAGTAAAATAAGAACTGTACAAGAAAAAAATCCTAAGGAAAAAACACTTTTTAATGCCGCACAAAGTGGAGTCCCTTTTTTACGCTTATTTTTAGTGAAGGTAAAGGATAATGTTGCATTAAGCACGTCGCACGTAGACGAAGAATTTATCCAACCAAGGAAATTTTAATGTTATTTAGTTTAAAAGAAATATGTCTTATGCAAGTAATTTAATCTTAAGTTCTTATCCAACCTTGCAAGATGTTTTTCGGTAAATTTGGAAAACGTTTCATTTGATATATTTTTCTATCAAAGAAAATTAATTTTTTACAATATTGGCTACGGGATGAAAAGTTTTAGAAAATGTTTTTCAGTATTATTCAGCAGCTGTGAGAGAATACTGCATTTAAAATATACGTTAAATTTAAATTTAGAAACACGCTATGTTTTTCTTCTTTTTTTAAATGTTAAGCATAAATTTACATGATTTACATTTACGCGATTAAGTGTCGGCAGCTTCGTAAATTTAGTTTTGAGAATAAGGCGATTTTAATAATTTTATTACTTACATCGCCGCTACGGGATTTTAAACCCTAACAACATTTAGTACAATGTGAGTAAAGGTGAAAAAAGAAGTAAAAGCTGATTGATGCAAAAAAAAGTGACAATGAGGAGTTGTTTGTCGTCAAATTCCAATTCGTAAACAACAGACTGTCAACGTTCTATTTTAAAACTATGAAATGATATCGGATTAAAATCCCAGCGACGGTTAAAATATTCAAGTTATTTCAGAAGATGTAAAATTGAAAAATAATAAATATAAAATTACGGATTACAGAACACCAACACAGACACACGTATATCTAGTTTCCATAAACATTGTAACTACTTCAGCTGAACGGAAGATGAAAAGGAGCAGCGCCATCTATACGCAATGTCGAAAACTACGACAAGAAAATTACTTCAAACATTTACAGCATTATGCCTTTATTAACACTTTACAACAAAGTTGAAAAGTGTTTATGATTTTGTTCATTCTGTCTGTCTGTCTGTCTGTCTGTCCGTTAGCACGATAACTGCCGTAAAAATGACTTAATCAAAATAAAATTTTAGTATGTTGTTCAGACGGTCTGTGGAACCTATGGGAATATAAATGAATAATATCACCCAATTAGTTTTGGATTCAACCCGGGTCGAAAAAATGAAATACATTGAGCCCTATGGGACCTAATTTTTCAAACATTTTTGAAGCGGATTTAAAATTCATAAATTGCTTCGAAAATTTTAGGTAACATTCAAATTGCTCCATAAAATATATAAAAAAAAAAAAAATTCAGCGAAATATATTCAGTAGTTTTTTAAATAAAAATTAAAATAATAATTACACCACTTATATGAAGCGATCACGTGATCATGATATGAAACGATCACATGACCCACTTCAAAATGATATATGGCATCCATGTTGTTTCAAAAGCATGATTTTTTTAAGTTCTTTTTAATTCATATTGAGTGTTGTATCCGTCCTAAAACTACTTTATTTTTGCTTAAATTCTGTGCATCTACATACTGAAACAACGCAATGACAATATATTTGAGTTTAAATGCTCATCTAAATTTGATTATTTCTACAACTAAGCCTACTTTTCACCTATGTAAAATGTAAACTGCAAAATATATGGAATGTGTTGTATTAGAATTCCTGTATTTTTTTAACACAAAATAATTTAGTCCATGGAGTCTGCATGGCTGATATGAATGAAATATTAATTGATTTCATAAAGAGAAGGACGATTTTTTTCGATGAAGTTTCAAGCATAGAGTTTAAATTTTTGTAGCTCCATGGTCTTAAACAAAATGTTTAAATAAAATAAATTATTATAGTATTGTGATGAATGAAATGAATGGGAGAAAGTTATGAATGAAATCCTGTTTTTATAGAGAGATCCAGGCGTGTAATTTTTTCTATGACGTCATTTGAATTAATTTCAGTTGTTTTCGATGAAGTTTTCAAATATAATAAATTATCGTAGTATTATGATAATTCTAAAACTATTACCGAGGAATATATAACATTTTAGAGATGTTTAAACCAGGCAATTTATATTTCAATGCCGTCATTTGAATGAAGTTCATTTTTTTCGATGAAGGTTTAAGTTTTCAATTATAATAAATTAATGCAGTATTGTGAGAAGTTTCAAAATATTACCGAGGAAATGTATTGCATTTTAGACTTGTTTAAATAAAATTGCATTGAAGTTGGAAAGTGTTTCATAATCAATGCTTTAAGCATGATTGATCTTTCTTGTTTGTATTTGACGTTACGACATGATAAAACGCACTCACTGCTTTAAATATTTTCATTAAGACCTTTTGATGCTAAAATTTTAGCAGTTACTTTTTATGTTGCAAATAAATTACAATACACTTTTAATTTTGAATAGCTAACTCTTTTCTATTCAGTATTTATTACTTTCCTTATATACATAATGTATAAAGAAAGTAATGAGAGATTTCGACGGGAGAGCAAGTTTCAAGCCTCCCTGATCACGAACTGAACATTTTTGAGATGATGCCTGTGTGTGTGTGTGTGTGAAACTATGTGTGTATAAGTGAGTGTCAGTGAGTCTGTGGAGACGATATCTCACGAACGAATAGAGCGATTCGAATGAAATTTGGTGCAAAAATCACAATCCGTGAATACTGGAAGCCTATTATTTTTAAATGTAATCGAATGTTCAGAACCGCCCTAAATTTTCGAGTGAAATTTTGAAAAAATCATCAAAAAATCAAAACTTTAATAAAGTTACTCAAATAGATATTTCTTATGCAATTTTTCCTTAGAAAACGATTGACATAAACTTTAGAACGCTAGCATGTGCCGTTTTCAAGATATTGCACATTTTTAAATAAATTTATCAAAATATCCCATAAATTAAAAAATATATATATTAACAGTTGAGAAACATGTTCACTTTTCATATGTAATATCATGCGATAAATTTGGTGACGTCATTCTCATGGATCTATCTCGTTCCATTCATGAGAAAAGATACTTTGAGTAATTCTTTTGTATTTGAACGCCGATAGCTATTTATCTGCTATTTATCTATAACTTATTTCTCCGTCCATAACGCTTGGCGGGATTTTTGCGCCGAATTTGACGGAATGTTACCAACTTGGGAACTTTTTTAAATGTTGCCAAATTAAAGAAAATTTCGCCAACTGGATAAAAATGACACTAAATCAATGAAAATGACGACTAATTGACGAAAATTTAATATCTTGGAAAGAATATAAATATCTACTATAATAAAAACTATTTTTTATGGTAAAAGTAGTATATCCATTGCATTATATGAAGAAAGTCATGTGTTGCACACATCAGATTTTTTTTCTATTTAGTATTACAAAACATGCGATTATATAGAAATTATATAGAAAATACAAATCACTAACAAATAATTCCAACGAAAATATACTGCATCTTTATCGATGCCATAAAAAACAACAAAAAAACACATTCTACTTACATAAAATGCTCCACCGTACAATAGGTGTATTACAGATACTCAATCTCATCATTTTCCTATGTATTGAATAGAATATCACCTGTTTCAAAATGGCCCCGCAAAGAAGAATTTTAGAGTACTTTTTAAAGTAAAAAGAAATAAATATAATATGGATGAAAACATTTCTGAAATTCATGTATGTATTTCCTGTTAAGATCACAATGGAACTGATATTCGATACGCCTGTTATTGCTCAGGTTGATATCCATCCTCCTCACGTACAATCTGCATTGCTTCCGTAAAATGAAACTCTGTCTCTTTTATATTCTCTTCTATGTAGATTCTGTGAATTTATTGGATGTTTTTCTGAAAATAGAAAGCATTTTTACCTTTTATTTTCATTTTTTGTATGTTTTAACTAAGAAGTAAAAGTCGTGTTGTTGCAAGGAACCTGAGACAAACTTTAACTAAATTGTAAAACATAAATAAGGTGTTTATAAAAACTGTGAAGTTGTGGCTGTTGAGCACTCGAGTTGATTTAAAAATATATATATATTCATAAAATAGTATATATGAATATTTATAGAAATAATACTTTTTCTGCTATGAACGTTTTCATCTTGCGGATTTACATATATTGGAAATACATTTTATATATGTTTCGCTTTGAAAAATGGAGATTTTCTATTTTCTGAATATTGGATGTTTTACAGTTTTATGTTTCTCAAAAAGTAGTAGATTATAGTGATAATATATACGTTTATAGGCTCAACGTTTATGTATTGCTATGAGGGGCTGTGTAGGTAAGTTGCGTATTAATCATTGGGCCATCTTGTCCAAATGGATTAATCAATGATAGATATTAAATATGTGGACATTATCGCAGATAAACTGCACATCTTTATAACTTCGAGCATCCGAATCGTGAAGAGGTATTTCAACAAGATAATGCAACGCATCACCAGGCTTCGGGTACTAGAAGGTGGGATGAACACTCAGAATGAACACCTCGCCAGCATTAACTCTATGATTTGCATCCCTTAGAGCATCTACAAGACACAATTGAAACAAGCTTACCCACCAGCCAATCCAATACCATTTTGGTTCACACTGCAAGATGCGTGTGGGAGGCCATTCCTGCAAAACAGACCGAGTACTCATTGACTCTATGCCTCGACGTGTGGCTGCACTGCTGAGAGATGAGGGCTGAGGTATGGTGTCTCGAGTAAGACCAGCCTAGTATTATATGTATGGTCAATAAGTCGATTGAAGTCCACCGGTAGATAGTCCAGGAATTTTAAGATGATCCACTGAATCTAAATAGAAATATCGTCATTTAAAAAAAAAACACAAAAATATATTTTTATCAAATACAAGTTACCAAAATTGTAATTGTTCGCCAGAGTTTAAATAATTAGATACTACTAGGAGTGGCGAAACGTCCAAATTTTAAATCAACTAAATCAACTAAACAAATGACGAATTTTAAAACCAGATCCAAAGGTCACTTTATTAAACATCCTACAGACGTACATCAAATACAGCCAAAGCGCTTTCGAACATCCTCCTCTTCATTTTCAGTGGCGATACAATTGAAAACATATGCCAACATGCTTAAATACAATCCATTGCCGTTAAGTGAAATTTGCATATCTTGAAAACTGTCAAGCATACAAATTGGTGAATTATAAAACAGATATAAATTATAAAATATATACAGAGCTCAAAGAGAAATATCTGAAAACTGTTTAAAGGCAGTAAATATTTTAGAACAATATTATAAATTAATGTAACTGTGTAAAGTTTCAACTTGCACGGAATCGAAAACGAGTCGCCAAGCATAACTTAAAACCTGAACAGGGTCAAAATTACAAATAGATGAATGATATAGATAAATGAAAAGAGATTCGTAAAGCAAGATAGAACGAGGGTAATTGCAGCTAAACAAAAGGAAAGAATTTTTAAAAAGGGGACACAAATTATCTTTATTCACTAATTGAGCTAGGGCAGTCGTTTGCTTACCATTTTTATGCCTCTTGCATGTTCAGACAAACGAATACCAACCGTACGTTTAGTACTACCGATATAAAATTTATAGCCATTATCCGGAGAAAGAAGGGGCACGACATACGACCCAGCGAGATTTTTAAAGTTAGTTAAAAACAGATGTGCCATTAAAGTTGATGTGCCACGTTGCCATTAAAGTGAAATTTGCATATCTTGAAAACTGTCAGCCGGACAAATTGGTGAATTATGAAACATATATAAATTTTAAAATATATACAAAGCTCAAAGATATATATCTGAAAACTGTTTAAAGGCAGTAAATATTTTAAAACAATATTATAAATTAACGTAACTATGTAACGGTTTAACTTGCACGGAATTGAGAACGAGTCGCCAAGCATTATTTGTTTGTTCATAACATATTTGTTAAAATTCGTCATAAGTTTTTGCTTTCCATGTCTAGTCTTATTCCCATAAATGATCGTTTACCGTTTAAATCTAGTTGTCCTTACCATCCTAAAATTTTTTATCCTTTCATACATTTTTGAACCGAATGTAATTTTAAACCCGCTCATTCAACTGTTACTACTTTGTTCAATCGTATTCGTACAGATAAATTTAGGGATATTGTTAACTTTAAAAATCTCACGGGGGTGTATGTCATGCCCCTTCTTTCTTCGGATAATGGCTATAAATTTTATACCTGTAGTACTAAACGTACGGTTGGTATCTTTTTGTCTGAACATGCCAGATACATAAAAAATGGTAAGCAAACGACTGCCCTTGCTCAATTAGTGAATAAAGATAATTTTCGCCCCCTTTTTGAAAATTCCTTTCTTTTGTTCAGCTGTAATAACTCTCGTTCTATCTTACTTTACGAGTCTCTTTTCATTTACCTATATAGTTCTTCTATTTGTAATTTCGACCCTTTTCAGTTTTTAAGTTATGCTTGGCGACTCGTTCTCGATTCCGTGCAAGTTAAACCTTTACATAGTTACCTTAATTTATAATATTGTTCTAAAATATTTACTGCCTTTAAACAGTTTTCATATATTTATCTTTGAGCTTTGTATAGATTTTATAATTTATATCCGTTTTATAATTCACAAATTTGTACGGCTGACAGTTTTCAAGATATGCAAATTTCACTTAACGACAATGGAATGTATTTAAGCATGTTGGCATCTGTTTTTAATTGTATCGCAACTGAAGATGAACATGAGGATGTTAGAAAGCGCTGTGGTTGTATTTGATGTACGTCTTTAGGATGTTTAATAAAGTGACCTTTGGATCTGGTTTTAAGATTTGTCATTTCTTTAGTTGATTTAGTAATTAAATACTTTTCGTGATTCACTGATGGCCACTTATAATTTTGTGCTGGGTTAACATTTAGTAATAATATACCGAAATATTCAAAATAGTGGACGGTATATAATGCAAGTCTTCATCGACAAAATAATGGACTTTCAAGATTCCATTGTAAATCTGTATTTAATACTGAATATTTTAATTTTTTGTGCGCTAATATGGTTTTTGATCATATGATACAATTATTATTTCTTTCATTACACTGTAATAAATATATAGTAGGTCTCGTGATTTAGAGAAAATTAGAAGTATATTTTGACTCACAAAAATTTAACTAGGTATAGGGCATTAGGGTCCTATCTCATTACTTTTGAACTTTCCGTGTGTAATGCAGCATATTAGGTCTATTCTTTTGTAGAGTAACAAGCTCTAATCAATTTATAAAAACCAGTCAAATTTCTAGAACTCGCCAATATGGCTATATGTAACCACATTTGCATCCAAGAAGGTACAGAAGGTCCATTGGCTGGGCATCGTTCAGTTTTCAACAGTTGATACAAGTAAAAGTGAATGTTCTGAAAATATAAACTTCAGTCTTATGAATAAGGCTTTTATTGCTGTTTTATGATGGACGTTTTGTGAATTTTCAAACAGCTGAATATTTATTATCTGTATATTGTTTATGTTTAAAATAACTCTGACTATTTCGAACTTTTCTTTCAAGTAAGTCATTATCTAGAACATTTATACAATTATATACAGACAGTTATTGCAAACATTATACAGTTAGTACAAACTGTATCATAGTGCATTCTGATTCAATAGAATTAGTGACATTTATAAGACATCTGTTATTGATCATGGGATAACTAACGTAAGCTCAGCTATAAGATTATCTTCATTTGTTACTACACAAGTCGATAAATTCAGGTTCATAAAATGGATATCAGAAAACGAAACCAACTCCTTCCTCCAAGTAATTTTATTTACTTTTTTCTCTTTCTTTCTCGATCTCCAAGTACTTGCGTCCGTTATGTTTGTCGTCCAGATATTTACCAGGTCTAATTAATCAATTGGCACATCCACTATATGAGCAGGAAGCGTCGGAGGACTGTTGATGAGTGACGGAAATTAATATCATAGGCTGTGGTTTACAGGTTAATTACGTCGGTAATATAAATTCGTATTTAATTAAATGCTCGTTGTAGATGGAATTCAGTTTTCTTGGGAATTGCCATATTTCGATAAATAAATAAAATTACAGCTAGATTTGTTACTACACAAGTCGATAAATTCAGGTTTATAAAATGGATATCAGCAAATAAAACTAACTCCTTCTTCCAAGTACTTTTATTTACATATTTCTCTCTCTCTCTTTATCTCTCTGCAAGTACTTGTGTCCTTTGTGCTTGTCGTCCGGATATTTACCAGGTCTAATTAATCGATAGTCGCTTGGCGCATCCATGATATGAGCAGGACGCGTCGGAAGACTGTTGATGACTGACGGAAATTAATATCATCGGCTGTGGTTTACAAATTTATGACGCTGCTAACAGAAATTCTATTTAATTAAATTCTCGTTGTAGATGGAATTCAGTTTTTACGGCATTACCGTATCTGGATACATAAATAAAATTACAGCGAGACTATCATTTTTGTTACGACACTTCATAATATAATATTTACATATTATTTTTTTTGAGAAAATAAAAAGCTTATTATGAGCTAGAAAATGTAACCGGCGTTGATCGGGATCTAAAATGCAAAATTATGATAAATACTGCACTGGAACTCACAGCGAATTCCTGAAAACCATATAATGGATTCACGTTACGCTCGCTTATAACAAAATAAAATAAAAATAGTTGTGTGGGTACACACATGGCTACACCAAGGCCGCCCATACTACTTTTGAGCTAATCAGACGACATTGGATTCCCTCCTCTTCGAAATGAACTATGCATAGTATGTTAAGGCATATATAATAGATTCATGTGTAGTTGAACTCTGATATTTAAAAAAAGGCATAACTAAAAATATAAATAAATTAATATTTCTGTTTATAGTATTATTGTAAAAGTTTTTATCAATAATGGACTCTTCTGGAAAAAATAACAGGAAAGATTAATAATGTATAAAGCGTTGATTAAGAAACACTTTCCAACTAAAATGCAATATTTTTTAAATATCTCTGAAATGGGATAAATTCAGCGCTGATCATTTAAATTATCGCAGAACTTCCGTATGTTATTATACTTGAAACCTTGAAACTTCATCGAAAAAGACAATGTTAGTTATATAAAATGAAGTTTATTCAAATTACATCATAGAAATATAAAAGCGTGCCTCTTTATGTAAAATCAATAAATCTGTCATTCATATCACCTATATTCCAGACCTTAGTGCTAATGAATTTTACTTGAGAAAATTCACCAACTTTTATACAATTCATCTTACAATCGCTTGATTTGTGTACATTCTCCTCAAAGTTTAGTTATCATCAAAGTTTAATGATCATGTAAAGTAAAAAATATTGTGATTGCATTTGCACATAATTTAGATATACAGATAATACTAAAAAAAAGCGGTTTTATGACGGATGCAGCACTAAATATAAATTTAATTGATCCTTAAAATCATGATCTTTGAAATTACGTCTTCTGTAGATCATATTTTGCAAAGTTTTTAGCATAGAGTTAAATATTTTTTTTTTCATGAAGCTCCATATAGTAAACTCAAAATTCTAAGGACAACAATAAATTTGGTAACAAAGATTCATCCCCCGATATATTTAGCAGAAATATTTCGCTAAACACATACTCAGATGCTTTGAGGCAACCTAAACACATGTAGATTGCTTGCGAAATTCTAGATGATACCTGGCGAGATTGTTTATGCACAAAGATATAAAAGCATTATTCGTGTCTTTAGAAAGAATCCAACACATTCATTTCCTATCTTACGTATGAGGATAATTCAATGTGGAATAGGTTACAAGAAAAATAGATATGTCAAGATATATACTTTTGACGATTATGCTGCAAACGGGGATCGCGTTGAAACAGAAACACAACGATAATGATATTATGTTGTTGATAATACATCTGATGAATCAGAACCCAAAGACATACCGAAATTGATTTAAACAGAGAAAGTATAGCATCCGAAATTATTGTGAAAATCTTCATTTATTTCAATTATTGCAAAATGTTCTTGACTATTTTGGAGTTCACCACGCTAACTGCAGTGACATTTTTGATACAAAAAGAAAAGTGCAATGAAAATGCTATATTTTATTCTAACGTAAATAAATAAGCAATATATTTTAACCTTAATATAAAAATCGTCCGTTCACAATGTACAGGCTGAAAAGTCAAACTTGTTGTTTATCTTATACACAAACTGTTCACCGGTTATCACGAATATCGGTTATAACGAATATTTTTCTTGTCTCTCGTGACTAGGTTAAATGCGGCTCAATTGTATACTATAGTGAAATCTACAGGGTGTCCCAAAAAGATTGAAACGCCCTTTAATTCTTTACCTGTTGAAGATAAGTGGGCAATGTAAATTGCAAAAATGTTGAAAGTAAAGTAGGAAATAAGACTACGTTAATGAAATAGTCCTCCCATTAATTTTAAAAAAATTATACTTTTTTAATGTTTATACGACCCACTTAGACAAATTTGGTCAATCAGAAAATTTTCATTTGCAATGTAACAAGATTATTAAAGAAACCGCACATCTGTATCTTTAAAATTGAGGTAGTCATATTTAATTGAAAATTGAACATTGTGAATTGGGACCATATATCAAATTAGAAATGAAAATTTGTGGGATATCACAAAAAATATATAACTGGATGATAATTTTAATTATGTGCCCCAACCGCGTAGTGAGTACCACTGCTTTATATGAACTCTGTGTAATGCTTTATTTAGATGCATTTGTAATAAAAAATTTTTGACACATATTGACGTGTTATTGATATAAACAGTTCCCATCGTTAATTTAGTTATGATCACTACTTTCACTGATGAAACAGCCTTTCACATGGTACGGAAAAGTAGCATATGTCAGATTTTTGCCTTTATCATAATTCAGTTGACATTAAAAATACAGATATGCCGGTTTTTTTAATAATATTGTTGCATTAAAAATAATAATTTTCTGATTGACCAAATTTGTCTGTGGGGGTCGCATAAAACTTTAAAAAGTGCAACTTTTTGAAAATTAATGGGAAGACTATTTCATTAACGTAGTCTAATTTACTACCTTACTTTCAACATTTTTGCAATTTACATTGCACACCTATCTCCAACAAGTAAAAATTAAAGCGCCTTTCAATATTTTTGGGGCACCCTGTATAGTATAGTTAGAGTGATTGTCCTGTATTTAGAATACTGCATTAAAGAAAGTATAAATTATGTATAATATCTTCAACGGGATAGAGATATCCATCTGCAATATAAAAATATATTTTTAAGTAAATAATTTGGCCAGAAATATTTGTGCTGTAGTTTCTTGCAACATCATTGCTCAATTTCAGAGCTAATATGTTCTCCAATATACAAGAGGGACACCTTGACAGAAAGTTACAATATAAATTATATTTTGAACCAGTGCATGCATATACAACACTCTTCACCCATATGTAGGATTCAAACCCGACTGTTACGCACCTGAAGCTCTTAAAGTGCATCACTCTGCAACTATTGGGACTTACAGATCACTGAAAGTTTTCTATTTGAAGACTGTTGTGACGCGAGGAAATGTTTTCTTGGGAGGATTGCAAAACTCGCTGTCCTTAAAAAGTAACTTTTCTTAACTTTTTCTTTACAATAAAGCAATATCAAGAAAATTCATTCCGTGCAGCAATAGTTAGCACAAAACATATTCTGCAACAATTTTATTCTATGAAAGTATTATGCATTTCGCTATCGATCTCAAGATAAAAACAGAAAGTAGCTGCGAAGAAGCTAAGATTAAGATGCTCTTCATATGTTACTACATAAGTCGATAACGCCTGGTTTATTAAATGGATATCAGCGGGAGAGATCTGCTAGTTTTCTTCAAGTAATATTTTCCCTTTCTCTCTGCGCTTTGGTTAACGTCCGCTGTGCTTCTGTCGTCCGGATATTTATCAGGCCTGATAAATCGATAAGAGCATTCCACGTCCATGGCATGTGCCTGGAAGTGGTTGAGTCAGAAGACAGTGTTGATGAGTGATCGAAATTAATAACCTGGCATAGTATAGTTCACTAATACCTTGCATTGATATCATGTAGTAATAAGCATTTGCTCCTTGGTGATACATAGGGTTCTTTTCTAAAAAAAAAAATAAAACTGGATTAAATTAAATTGTTTATTACTTTCCCTGCAATACATGGTAATGTATAGGTAAAGTATTGGAATCATGTCGAAAATCACACGTCGAGTTTTCGACGGATTTACACATTTTAGGACCTCTGGAATACAAATACATTACTTTAGCGTGACGTATGTGTGTGTGTGTGTGTGCATGTGTCCCTCTCTCTCTGTGTCTGTCTGTGCAGATTTTTTATCCACTCTAGATCAAACATTAGTTGACCAAATTTCATTAACATTTTATAGATACATCACGTCTGAGATACCCTGGTGCTGATTAGATGTTGGTACGGTTTGGAAAAAAAGAACTAACCTTTTTTATTGCGAAATGTTTCACAAAAATCATGAAAATCTAAAATAAAATACTACGCATGCCAAACGTGTCAATGTTTGTTTTATACGTAAATTTTGATGATGAAAATAATAAGACCAACCCCTTTACTATAGGACTTAATCTATAGGACAAACCCCTAAAATAGACATTTATTGGTATTATGAAATTTGGATAGTGGACACCTTAGAGTCAGATATATATGTGTTAAAATCGTATAAGTCTATAATCAGGAGGGAAGTAGGCAAATATACCAGCCTTTTTAATTGCACAATGGCCTGCAAAAATCATGAAAATCTAAAATAAGAGACGACGCATGCCAAACGTATCAATGTCTGTTTTATACGTAAATTTTGATGATGAAAATAATAAGACCAATCCCATTACTATAGAACTTAGTCTACAGGACTCACCTCTAAAATAGACATTTATTGGTATTATGAAATTTGGATAGTGGACACCTTTGAGTCAGATATATATGTGTTAGAATCGTATATAATCAGGAGGGAAGTAGGCATATATACCAGCCTTTTTAATTGCACAATGGCCTGCAAAAATCATGAAAATCTAAAATAAAAGACGACGTATGCCAAACGTATCAATGTCTGTTTTATACGTAAATTTTGATGATGAAAATAATAAGACCAACTCCATTACTATAGAACTTAGTCTATAGGACTCACCCCTAAAATATACATTTATTGGTATTATGAAATTTGGATAGTGGACACCTTAGAGTCAGATATATATGTGTTAAACTCGTATAAGTCTATAATCAGGAGGAAAGTAGGCAAATAGATCAAATTATAGGCTTTTATTACAACAATTCGATTTACTAATTAAATACAATTACTAAAATACATCTTAATAAAATATATTTACTACGCGATGTCAACCAAATCCCCATTTCTATAACGACACTATGCCGACGCGGTGGTCGAACGGTCAAGGCAAGCGTTTCCTAGCGATGGTTCGGCTACCGGGTTGTGGATTCGAGTCCCACCTTCAGGAATGGATGTTGTGTCGTTGGGCACGATGTGTTCCGGCCCCCACTGGTGTACTGGGGCAACGTCATGTGACGACTAACAGATTCACGGTTCTGGCCGGTGTATAAGCGAATGATGAAATACCAAATGCCTGGCCATTGGGGAAAAATAAATAAATAACGACACTATCTTTACGTATTAAAATCTACGTATTAAACTATCTACGTATTAAAATAATTAAATTTATTTTCTATGATAATCCCTTTTTCGTTTTCGAAATTATTATTTTAATGTTTTGATTTGAAATATAGCCATGTGCACTATTTGCGGAATCTGTATGATTTGCAGGGGGACGATGCTGGGGTTCGTAAAGATAGTTGAAGGACGGTCTTGGTCTTCAACTATCTTTACGAACCCCAGCATCGTCCCCCTTGCAAATTATACAGATTCCGCAAATAGTGCACATGGCTATATTTCAAATCAAAACATTAAAATAATAATTTCGAAAACGAAAAAGGGATTATCATAGAAAATAAATTTAATTATTTTAATACGTAGATAGCTTACCAACTTGGCGATAGTTTCCTCCAATTAGTCAAGTTGACGATTTTGTATCAAATTAGCGGCAAGTCTAGCACGCATAAAGACATCGTTTGCTTTTCTGTATATAATGCTTGGCAATGATAATTGAACATATATGCTTAATATAAAATAAAGTGTTTATGCCTATTAAAAAAAATCTTATCTAAGAGTATTGAGAATCGTCAATCTGCGTAGACCTGCAAAATACCAGATGGAGGTAACCAACATAACATATGGAGCACCACCTGAGGAAATGTTGAATGGAGATAATGAATTGAGAGGTAATGAAAGCTGAGGTAATGAATTGATGAGTAATGAAAATGGAAGTAACAGTTTATGAACTTCCTAATGTAAATAAATGTAACAGTTTACGAACTTCCTAATGTAAATAAATGTAACAGTTTATGAACTTCCTAATGTAAATAAATGTAACAGTTTATGAACTTCCTAATGTAAATAAATGTAACAGTTTATGAACTTCCTAATGTAAATAAATGTAACAGTTTATGAACTTCCTAATGTAAATAAATGTAACAGTTTACGAACTTCCTAATACAAATGACTGTAACGTTTAGTACATATCCCAAACTTTCATTTAGCTACTACTAGTGAACTGACATCTGGAACGAACAGAATACGCATATGCAAGGCAATAAGCAATAAATACCTGTCAAAATTCGTATCATCAGTGTCTGAAATGCGATATATGAAATGTCTGTTTCTGTACTTGATAATATTCTTCCTGGAATACAAATGTGCATTGTTGTTGACGTAGGGCATTTTGAACAGTATGTACATTAGATTTCTCTGCATGTATGCTTATTTCATCAATATGTGCCAATAAATAATTGAGTGAAATAAATTTCTTTAGTAAAAGTTTTATTGCTAATGTTTCTCTAATGTAACAATTCTCTAAAAGTATGTAAAAACTGCTTTCGTTTATTTCGCTTTACCAACTTCATTATACTAAATTTTTAAATTATCAGCTAGAATCACTGCAATCACTTATATTCCGTTGACCATGGTCACTTTAATATTTATAAATTTAATGTGTACAAACATTCATAAACCTTTCCCTACAAGGCGTATTTAAAAGTTTCCCTTGGACCACTGTAATATATGCTTATGAATTACTGTACAAAAATGTAAGAGAGTAGAGATATCATTGATGTAGTCAGCATTTATGATGTAGGCTGCGATGGATGACAGGGGTCTTTACGGTTGCAAAACTGTTTAACCATTTTACTTGTTCGCCAAATCCATGATCAGTTTATTTTTATAGACCATTGAGTTATATAGCAGTAGACATAGAGAAAATAATTTTCACCAACCTAAAAAAAAATGATATGTGCCATAAAAATATTCTTTAAATTTTCCCACTGAAAATAAAATGTTTTGAAACGCCGGTTGTGAACAAAAATCCTTTCAAAATAAGAAATATCTAAGCAAGAGATTTCTACGGTCACAAGAACAATCATTATAATCGTAGGACATGTTCCGTGTACTCTAAGGTACCCCAGTCGCTGATCGGTTTATCTGCCTTCAGATCTGCAGGAGCCAGATTTGAATCGTAGATTCGTATCAGTTGATGTGTGCACGCATACATTCTCAAAGTGGTTCTAATTTTTTTAACTGTAGCTGCCTGTCAAAGTAGCTCTTGTGTAAATAAAAACTGCTGTAGAGTACCAACATAATTCTTTCCTACCCAACTCGAGATCTGAGAGCATCAACCACAAAGAGCAATTTATTGTCAACCTAACAAGAACACATCCTTCTGCCCACAACTCATCTGGGTGTTTGTTTCCTACAGGTTAACTGAATGCATTTCCTACAGGTTAACTGAATATTTTACTTTCTTCACAATATATGTTAATTTTTCTCTCTGGTGTTGTTAATTCTCGTTTTTGATTGGCTGAACTATTCTTCAAGCTTCTTTCTGATTGACTTTCTTTTAATTCGGATCTTGGATATATAATCCTAATGCATTTTCTTTATGTGCATTCTCTTTTGGACTCCGGTTTTGATGGTTTCTTTAACTGACGAAGGAGATCCAACGTATCCTCGAATCAGCTGTATTCTGCCTTATTGCGTTATTTGTGCTTACTTGCGTTACTCTAGTTTTATTTATCCTTTGTACAATGTATATTTTACTTATTGAATACATGGTAATGTATAGGAAAAGTACAGGAATCATGTCCAAAACAGGAAACTTTTCGTACCCTCTAATTTACAGTGTTGTTGTTGAGACCCAGACCGTCCGATCTACCAGAAAGTTGTAAGGTGACCGTTTGGACGGTCAGGAAGTTTCACCCAATTTAGACCGTAACCCAGTGGAGGAGGCATCCACAGGGACCGTACCCTCCTTCCCCTACCACCAACCTCTCGGAAAGACTTATGGACACACATGTTTAACGTGATCGTATTCCGCATGAACACGGCGGCAGTTGTGGCAGCCTGCAAATCCAGAGCGCAAACCACTGGGCTACCGCGCCCGAAATATGCCAACAGCACATGGTTTTCCCAGGTGGTCACCCACCCAAATACTAACCGCGCCCGATGCTGCTTGACTTCAGTACTTTAACGAGAACCAGTGTTTTCAGGACGGTAGGACCGGTGGCTCTCTAGTTTACAGTGTAGCAAATACTAGTAAAACATTTAATGAATACTTGAAAATTTTCAAATTACAAGATATCTAAAATTCTGATATAAACTGTTCGTATGTTTGACGTTCTACTCAGTGGGATTTTATATCAAATTTATACATCAATATTGTATAATTTCTACTTGACACACTTCCACAGTACCCTCAAACATGTAAAACCTTAAGTAACCAATTATTTATTATTAAAACCGTAGAAAAAATGACACATATGTGCATTAAGTGTACTACACTCTTCCATTTTATGATTTTCCATCAGATTCTCTCTTGAAATCACTAGACTCATTATCTTCAGCATTTACACTAACATCAACTAATTTTTGCAAGGCCAGCTGGTTCCAGGAGAAAAGTATTAGTGACAGGAAACAGAGCGAGAAGTAAAAGGGCGAAAGAGGATAAAAATAAGGGTTTTCGCGTAATTTTGTATTGAAATGATGCTGATTTTCTAGAATATGTTATTATATATCAAAATTTAATTATGCCTTGCTATATGCAGTAAGCCAGAAAGATAGAATAATTTAAAAGATTGGAGGTGAAATCAAGGAATAAAGAGTTGGAATAAGATATATCTGACCCTCATATTTTTGGTCGAAATATTTTCATTTTCCGTCACAGTAAAAGTTTCATACTTTAGTGGGATTTGCAAATATCTCGCATCGAAACATTAATTGATTATATTTTCAATTTGTTATTTGCAAATCCGCTTTAATAATAAATATTTGCGTACTAACAGAAATTGCGCAGTAAAATTTGGGTTTTTTTTATTAACGTATTTATATTAACGTATTTTGAGGAAATCGTATCAAATATACATAACCCTCATAGCAAAGATCGTCACATGTGTGATAGTGACATTGTAGTCATGTGATACCTGGGGCAGATTGTAGCTTCATATTTGTGACTTCTATGCGACGTTACGTATTAGTTACTTTGTAACATCATTGTGACTATATTCTGTGTCGTTTCCACAATTTAATTAATGCGTAACAATGTGACGACATTACAATGGCAATTACAATGTGACGTCACAAACATGTTAATATGCGACGTCACAAACGACCATGAAAATGACCTAAATGATTTTGCTGCGACCTCAATATGACATAGCCGAGACGTACTGCGACGTCTTGTGACGTCCCAAAGTCACAGTGTGATGTAAATCTTACGTCACTGTGAAAAAAAATCTGATGTGGGCAACACATGACTTTACTTATATAATGCAATGAATTTACTACATTTACAGTTAAAAAAATGTTATTCTTATAGTAGATACTTGTAGTCTTTCCAAAATATTGAATTTTCTTCAATTAGTCGTCATTTTCAGTGATTTAGCGTCATTTTTATCCATTTGGCGAGATTTTTGTTAACTTGGCAACAATTAAAAATGTCGCCAAGTTGGCGACATTCCGCCAAAATCGTCGCCAAAATCTCGCCAAGCATTATGGACGGAAAAATATGTTATTCTTACAGCAGACAAATGACTATTGGCTTTCAAATACAAACGTACTACTCAAAATATCTTTTTTCATGAATGGAACGTGTTACATCCACGAGAATGATGTCACCCAATTTATCGCATGATATTACATATGAAAAGTGAACATGTTTCTCAATAGGAAATATTTTTTTTTTTTTTTTATATATAACTTTTTGATAATTTTTTTTGAAAAATGTGCAATATCTCGAGAACGGTTCATGTTAGCGTTCTAAAATTTATGTCAATCGTCTTCTAATGAAAAATTACATAATAAATGTCTGTTTGCGCAACGTTATTAGCGGTTTTGATTTTTTGACGATTTTTTCAAAATTTAACTCGAAAATTTAAGAGGCTTCTGAACATTCGATTGCATATAAAAACAATAGGCTTCCAGTGTTTACGGATTGTGATTTTTGTACCAAATTTCGTTCGAATCGGTCCATTCGTTCGTCGGTTATCGTCTCTACAGGCCCACTGACACACACACACACACACACACAAAGACATCACTTCAAAAATATTTGATTCGTGATCAGGGATGCTTGAAACGTGCTCTCCCGTCGAAAACTCGAATTCGAATTTTCGACCCCGTCACAATACTTTCCTTATACATTATGTATATAAGGAAAGTAAAAATGCTGTTAGGGAAATGGTTTCAAAACTTTTGAAAACATGAACCATACTCACATATGGCAGAAATGATCCTTATTAAGTCATATTCAAAGTCTGTAAATTTTATAAAACCCGGCAGTTATATATTTAACTGCATTGCAATACTTCCTTTTTTACATTTACTATACATTACAGAGAAAGAAATAAAACAAAATCCATATAGTTGCATTCACCCATAAGGGTATTGAACACTAAAAATAAACACATTGCATGTTATAAATATTAAACACAGTCGCGGCAGCTATGTATTCAATCACGAGGTTACTGTACTTTGGGCCTTAAGCAAAGCAGTAAGTAGTTTAGAACAAATATAATATAACATTAAGGACATAATGATTACAGAAAAATTCTAAAAACAAAACAATAGTACTATAATACAGGTTAAATAATATACATATCAAATAAAAATAATATTTATTTGAATATTCGATACAAGTTAACACTTAGAGCAATGGTGGAAGCTAATCGAAATATGATTTTAAATGAATGGATATAATAGTTAAAAAATCTGATGTGGGCAGCATATGCCTTTCCTTATATAATGCAATGAATTTACTGCCTTTACAGTAAAAAAAATAGATTATTCTTATAGTAGATATTTATATTATTTCTAAGATATTGAATTTTCGTCAATTAGTCGGCATTTTCATTGATTTAGCTTCATTTTTGTCCATTTGGCGAGTTTTTCATTAATTTAGCAACATTTAAGAAATTCGCGAAGTTGGCGACATTCCACGAAATTCGTCGCCAAAATCTCACCAAGCGTTATGGACGGAGAAATATGTCATTCTTAAAATAGCAGATGAATGACTATTGGTGTTCAAATACAAATGTGTTACTCAAAGTATATTTTCTCATGAATGGAACGAGCTAGATCCACGTGAATGATGTCACCAAATTTATCGTATGATATTACATATGAAAAGTGAACATGTTTCTCAATAGGAAATATTTTTTTTTTATTATATGATTTTTTGATAATTTTTGTTTTAAATGTGCAATATCTCGCGAACGGTTCATATTAAGGTTCTAAAATTTATGTCAATCGTTTTCTAATGAAAAATTACATAAGAAATGTCTATTTGCGTAACTTTATTAGAGGTTTTAATTTTTTGATGATTTTTTCAAAATTTCGCTCGAAAATTTAGGAGAGTTCTGAACATTTGATTGCGTATAAAACACTAGACTTCCAGTATTTACGGATTGTAATTTTTGTACCAAATTTTGTTCGAATCGGTCCATTTGTTCGCCAGTTATAGTCTCCACAGACTCACCCACACACACTCCACACAGACATCACCTCAAAAATGACGATACGTGATCAGGGATGCTTGAAACGTGCTCTCCCGTCGAAAACTCGAATTCGAATTTTCGACCCCGTCACAATACTTTCCCTATACATTATTGTATATAAGTAAAGTAAAAATGCATAAATGTAACTGAATGATACGATCATAAAGAATGTATTGAAAATTTTGAAGAAGTTCTAATCATCAACTTTAAACCAGATAAAGCTGGTGTCAACCAGCTATCTATTTTAGTATAGATATATTCCAATACTGGTGCAAAAATGTATATTTGTAGGTTAAAAGGTCACATTGTTTTATGAGGTTGGTTGTTTGACAAGTTATGTCTTAGCATTATTTTTATTCACACTCTAGTCTGCATTTAGTGTATGTCAGCTGTTGCTAAACCATATTTGTAAATATATTTGCTTTAAAGGCTAAAATTATCAGTGTAGTTAAGCAGTTGCTCTGTTATGACTTGAGAAGCTTTGATTTGGGAAAAATAGTTTTCAGTTCGCTCTCGTAGTTGAAATTGATTTTAAGAAAGTAGCAAAACTAATGACGTCACTAAATTGCCCACCTCCAAGTTAATTGAAAATGTATAATACATATATTTCTTCTGTCCATTTCAAAGATTTATTTATATCAACATAGTACTTTTCTTTTACTGTAAAATCAAATATAATTACCAAATAAATAAAAAACGTTAGAAAACTTAAGTCCAATTACATACAATAGTATTAAAAAAACTTCCACATTCAAAATGTTTCATTAAGTCAATAAGGTATCATGACCTTCATATCAGATGTCGTGAAAATAAAATAATCTATTTTTTTCTATTACATTTTATGCAAAGTATCCACACTCGATATCAAAATCTCACTAAGTTATCATCATCATCCCCAGCATCAGCGTTGCCAGTAATATCGCTAACATTTGCAAAACCAGCTGGTGTCAGGAGGAAATTATTGTTTAGGAAGCAAACTAAACAAGGGGGTGAAAATCTGAAATTGTGTTCAATTAAGTTAATATATATTTTCTGAAAATAGATTTGTAGACTTTTGGGGTATGTAATTTATGTGCGGGTGTTGTCAAGATTTAGTTATTAAGTTCAAAATTCGGATACACTCAAAAAGCATACTATCAAGTATTGAGTAGATTGACTGATTTAGTTTCAACATCAAATTCTGGAGGATTTAGGGTGGGGCACTAATAATTTTGCCTCCTCGTTGTTTTTCTCTTACGATTAAATGTGTTTATTAAAACATCTATGTCCCGGGATTGGCCATAGATAGAATTTAGACAATGACACATGGATTCAAGGTCAAATTTCAGAGAAGCTGATAAGACTAAGTATATTCACTTTCGATCCTAGAGTTGTTACTACAGATTTAAAAATGCGCATTTCTTGAAACATACATTTCTCGAGATCTGCTGCAGATATAGCTTAGATGATGACTGATATAGATTCAGTATAAACTCTACAGAAGTTAGGAGGGATATTGCTAATGATTTCCACTTCTGGTTTAAAAAATGTTCTTGAAACATATATTTTTCAAGTTTAGATAGAACTTAGATGATGGCTGATGTGAATTCAAAGTTATGTTGGGAGGAGGTAGATGGGTTCACTAAATATTCAAATTTATTTATTACTATTTCACTATTATTATTTTTCACTTTAGGTTCAAAAATTTTTCTTGAAATATATTTCTCATGATTAGCTGTAGATAGAGCTTATATGAAACCTGACATCGAATAGATAGGGTTTTATAGACATAGGCGCCCAACGGGGAAGGCAAAGGAATTTGCCTCGTCCTGGACGTTTAAGGTCACAAAGCTAGATGACTAACATATATTTTCATCTGTATATTTCTCAAATTTGAATATATATAGAATTTAGATGATGACTGGTGTGAATTCAGATTTACATCTTGAGGAGGTAGGAAGGTTCACTAAATATATCCACTTCTTTTTTTACTATTTCACTATTATTATTTCTCACTTCCGATTCAAAAAAATGTCTTGAAACATCTATTTCTCAGGATTGGCTGTAAATAGAGCTTAGATGACAACTGACATAGAATAGGGGGCTTATTCTACACATGGACGCCCATAGGTGAGGGTTGGTTGGGAGGGGGCAAGTTGGGAACTTGCCCCCTCCTGGACTTTTATGGTCACAAAGGTTGTCGTCAAGCCAGATGATACTGTATGTCTTATCCTTGATTGCTCCTCTCCCTGGAGAAATTTCTATGGGCGTCTATTATTCTAGAAGAATAAAGGTGTCCACTAAGATACGATTCTTGGGATATCACTTCTGGTTTTTGTGAGGATTTGCATGTAGGTACACAATCAGTATGTAAAAGAGATTACAAATGTTTATTAGCTCCGTCAAAAATGAAGTGCACGCACTATTTTTCACCATATGAAATCTCCTCTATACATAATTATATTTGCTTTCTGTTCAATAAAGTGTTTAAAAATGTATATATATATATATTTATATATTAAATTGCACATATTTCGAATACATTTAATATTTTTCCTTGTATTTTCAGGTAAGTACTTCCAGTATTTTCTCATCAAAATGTATATCATTTCCAAATCTGTAAGTATTGTTTCTCTTCCAAGTTTCCACACATCAGCAAAAAGATATGTCTAGATTGTCGTGGTATATAATCATGTGATTAATACAACTATTTTGTTTACTTAACTGCAAAGCAGTGATTTTCAAACTTTTTTTTGCGGAAACCTTTGGGGAATTCAGTTTGATAGAGGGACACCTAAATGAGAAAAAGTCAAAGTGTGGTTCAAATTATGCATCCAGTTTTTTTTTAATATTTAAGAAAATGTACATGGAACTATCATATCTCGGAACACCAAAGGTTTCAAAGAACACATTTTTGAAAACGTTGCTTTAAAGGATCTGCAAGGCTAGTTCCCTATTGATCTTATTCCCCCATTCACAGAAGCGGTTGATTATGCATATCAATAGAACACGTAAAACAATTTGTCAGGTTATGATAGTGTTTATGTCAAAGTTTTCATGATGTAAACAATTTAACCTTTTCATGTTAATTTTGAGATTATGGGATCACGTATTCGTTATTAAGTGTTTAGAATACTGACTTTAAATCACAGGATGTGATATCTTTTCAATTATTCACTGTGAAAGAACGTCAAATCTTTTTTAATATCCGTGTTTATGATGTGAACAATGTTACAATTTGATGTGAATTCCGAGATTATGGGGTCATGTTTTCATCATCGAGTGTTTAGAATATAGATTATTAAATCACAAGAGGTATATATTTTTAATTCTTTACTGTGAAAATACGCCACGATATTTTAATGTCATGAAACTAATTGCATATCACTTCTAAATCAAAAGGCCCTGCAAATGCATTACGACTCTTTTTCACTGCATTACACATTCTGAATCATGTGGATATGTTTATTCGCTATTTTAAGTTACAAATCTTTTTCCATCTTGGATTATAAACTTTCCTTATATACATAATGTATAAGGAAAGTATTGTGACGGGGCCGAAAATTCGAATTCGAGTTTTCGACGGGAGAGCACGTTTGATAGCTATTTAGCATAAATTTTAGAACGCTAGCATGAACCTTTCTCGAGATATTGCACATTTAAAAAAATATATCAAAAACAATATGAAATAAAAAAAATATTTCCTATTGAGAAACATGTTCATTTTTCATATATAATATCATGCGATAAATTTGGTGACCTCATTCTCGTGGATCTTGCTCGTTCTATTCATGAAAAAAGATACTTTGAGTAATATTTTTGTATTTGAACGCCAATAGTCATTTATCTGCTGTAAGAATGAATTATTTCTGCGTCCAAAATTCTTGGCGAGGTTTTGGCGACGAATTTGGCGGAATGTCGCCAACTTGGCGACTTTTTAAATGTTACCGAATCAAAGAAAATCTCGCCAAATGGATAAAAATGACGCGAAGTCAATGAAAATAACAACTATTTGAGGAAAATTCAATTTTTTGGAAAAAAATATAAGTATCTACTATAAGAATAACCTATTTTATTTTTACTGTAAAAGTAATAAATACATTGCATTATATAGGGAAAGTCATGTGCTGTCCACATCAGATTTTTTTAAATACAAATAATATTTTATAACGCTGTGTAATATGATACACATATCAATTATTTTCTATAAAAAATAATCTCGTTTATTATATGTCATTTAACGAATTACGTATTACTTCCTCGCTAAAATGTCATGTAAACTCAAAAGCACATTACTCCCATATATTTTATGTTAAATAACCTGACTTGCTTCTGGAATCACTAGGCTCATTATCATCAGTGTTGCCACTGGTATTAGCTAACATCTGCAAGACCATCTGGTGCCAGGAGAAAAGTGTTAGTCCGAAAAACAGAAAGGAAATAAGAAGGGCGAAAATCTAGAGCAGGCTTTCCCTTTGAAGTAACATGCCTAATCGATAAAGCTGAGTTTATCGAAGAAGTATTAGAGTTGCGTTTTCGAACGAGATGTACTGACCGAGTTGAGTTGTTGAAGTTGCTGCATGTGTCTTCAAAACTGGAAACTTTCCGATATCCGACGAGTGCATGTATAAATCCGATTACGAAGAATACGGTTGGTATGTATATTATTTTGGATACTTTGATAAAAAGTACTGTGTTCTTTTATTTAGAATATTTCAAAATCTATATAGCACAATGCAAATGGTGTTTGACCCAAACAGCTTCGTATTTATACAACAATATAATACTGACTTATAATTTTGAATATTTTTAAATATCTCAAGAAAATCTGATGTGGGCAACACATGACTTTCCTTATATAATGCAATGAATTTACTGCTTTTACAGTTAAAAAACATTTATTCTTATAGTAGATACTTATATTCTTTCCAAGATATTGAATTTTCTTCAATTAGTCGTCATTTTCATTGATTTAGCGACATTTTTATCTTTTTGGCAAGATTTTCGTTAATTTGTTAACATTTAAAGCGTCGCCAAGTTGACGACATTCCGCCAAATTCGTCTCCAAAATCTCGCCAAGCGTTATGGACGGAGAAATAAGTTATTCTTACAGCGGATAGATGACTATTGGCGTTTAAATTCAAAAGTATTACTCAAAGTATCTTTTTTCATGAATGGAACGAGCTAGATCCACGAGAATGATGTCACCAAATTTATCGCATGGTATTACATATGAAAAGTGAACATGTTTCTCAATAGGAAATATATATTTTTTTAATTTATATAACTTTTTGATAATTTTTTTTAAAAATGTGCAATATCTCGAGAACGGTTTATGTTAGTGTTCTAAAATTTAGTCAATCGTTTTCTAATGAAAAATTACATGAGAAATGTCTATTTGCGTAACTTTATTAGCGATTTTGATTTTTTGACGATTTTTTCAAAATTTCACTCGAAAATTTAGGGGGGTTCTGAACATTCGATTGTATATAAAAACAAAAAGCTTCCAGTGTTTACGGATTGTGATTTTTGTACCAAATTTCGTTCGAATCGGTCCATTCGTTCGTCAGTTATCGTCTCCACAGACTCAATAACACACACAAACACACAGGCATACTTTCACACACACACACACACACACACACACACACACTCACACAAACAGTCATCACTTCAAAAATGTTTGATTCGGGATGTGATCAGAGATGCTTGAAACGTGCTCTCCCGTCGAAAACTCGAATTCGAATTTTCGACCCCGTCACAATACTTTCCTTATACATTATGTATATAAGAAAAGTAAAAATTATTGTAATTTTAGGGAAATTATTTTTTTACGAAAATTTTCGGATGATATATTTTGAAGTAGAATCACGAATAAAACTCTGTAGAGCACAGTTGTCTGCAAATGAAGGAACTTTATAACAAGATTTTGTAATTTGCATTTAATTAAATATTATTCGATATTAAAGACTTTTATAACATCATTTCCAAAGAGCATTTCCAACAATCAATATGATTTCTGTGTGTAAATGGCAAAGTGTATAGAAAATATATAGAAAATGTATAGAAAAAATTAAAAATATAGAAAATTGAAAAATTGAAAAAAACAAATGTATATAAAATATTTAGTCTGTACTAGTTTATCCTGAAACTTGCATTAAAAATAATTATTTGACATTAAAGACATTCATAGCATCCCGTCCAATGTCAAACCATAAGTGTTATGTCTGTGAATGAGCAATGTATTAAACGCAGCAGAAAACTGTTTAGCTTTAAAAAATGTTCGTTTTTTTCTTGTGTGCCACTTAAAATCTACTAATTTCATTACAGGAGTTATTTTATTGTTAGTACCAACAAAAATATAAAATTTTCTCCCTGTATTTTAAAAAGTATCTATAATAAATAATGAGTTACTTTAAATATGATATGAAAAATCAAAAATTATCCTAAACAACTGGTTGAAATACATAGGCAACACCTGCCTATAGGGGAAACACACATAGTTAGGTTTGAAATCTTTTTGTAGATAACAATTTTAAGGGAACTATGACGGATTGTTATTACTCATCAGCCTAAAATAGGCGATATATATAATAACATAAAAAACATGCTATATGCCACAATATTACTGTGTGCCACAATTTTTCGTTGGATCTCTCGCAGCCCATCATCTTCCGGCTCAATATTTAAGATATTTAATACCGGCTTCGTGGTACAACGGCTTTTTCGACCCAGACCGTCCGACCTACCCGAAAATGTAAGGGACCGAGAAATGCCACAAAATTTGGACCTGAATCCAGTGGGTTAGACAACCACCAGGACCGTAAGCTCACCCCACCACCAGCATCTAGGAAAGACTTATGTACCCACATATTTAACATGCCCGTATTCCACGTGAACACGGCGAAACACCCATTCAGGGTAGAACTTCTTCTTTGATCCAGACCGTTCGACCTACATGTAGGTGCAAGGTATCTGTCATGGTAGAACTGAATTCGTAAATTTCGTTGAAGGCAAATTTGTGTCATATACTATGCTTTTACGCTGTTGTTACAAGTACCTGTTATTCCATGCTGGCCAGCTAATAAAAGGATTAAAACCGCTACACGGTTGCGATTTTCAGCAAAATGAGAGCAAACTTTAGAAACAAAAAACCACAATCGAACGGAAATAAGATAAATGCTTGCATGCATTTCTTGTTTACCCTGGTATCTAATATAAGCTGATATATGAGATTGAAATATTGATATAATGTCAATTTTTCTTGCCATCCATCAAATGCATTTTTGATCCATCTCATTTATTGAACGACCTGACTTTTATTGTATAAAATATTTGTAAGACAAAATGTTTCATCTAAACGTGCCGCGAAGTAAAGAAAGCTGACACTGACTGTCAAAATAAAAATAAAAATATTTAAAACATGTATTAAGAAAATAATAAAAATTATGAATTATAAATGACGGCTTTTCATACCATGGAATTTCTATAACAATGAATGTAGAATAGGAAATTAAAATATGTGACACATTTTCCTCTTTTTAAGCATTTTAAATAAAGTTGACAACCAAGTGATATATATATATATATATATATATATAAATAAGTATATATATATATATATATATATATATATATATATATATATACATATATATATATATATATATATATAAATATATATATGTATGTATATATATATATATATATATATATATATATATATATATATATATATATATGTAACGTAACGTTAGTAAATTTGATACTACGATTTGAGTCCCTTATATAATGGTGATTGTGGAATACTCGTTTATAAATTTCTTCTAAGAATCACTTGGCTGTTCATTCTGCTTTACTTATATGGTAACTTGTTCTTACCCGTACTCTGACTTACTGGACGGGTTTTATGGAATGTCATTGTAACCGCCCCCCCCCCCCTTTTGATCTTATTCGTCATATTTGTTCTGGATGCTTCTCGACCATCTTCATTCCGGCTCTGCTCACATTTCACGTGCAGTTTAGGATTCCTGTCTCATGATAATCGTAATTCTTAATTTCATATTTTTTTCTTTTTTTTCAATTCTTCCTCTTTTAATGCATGTAGTCTGCTGCATTGGTACTTATAGAAACTTATTATGCCAATTCTGAAACAACCATGTGTCTGGGTTAATTAGAGCTAGATATACTGACTTGAAAATAAAACAAGTCTAATTATTCTTCAAAATTAAGCCAGTGCTGAATATTTCTTTTTTCGGCATTGTAGCCGTGGTTTAACTGTTTTGTTGATTTTAATATTTCGTTATTACTTGATTTGGTTAATATATCTTTCTAATATATATATATATATATATATACATATATATATATATATTGTATATATGTTTGATTTCTAATGATGTGGTTTCTGCGAAAATTGCTCGAAATTGCGATTAAAATGATGACTGAAATTGTCACTGTTTCGAATTTCGTAGTTGTAGTTAGCTTATATTTTCCTCTACGTCGCCAACAAAAGAAGATATAAACAAACACACAAACTAACAGACAAAAATACATCCTATTTTAGTATTACAGATAACATACAGATATACATTTTTAATCAAATTGTATAGAAATAATTTCCTATCAACCCTTCTTTTCAGCAAAGAAGGAATCACTTTCTTTAACTACCAAACTTAAAATATTTTTAATTTTACAGGCCTTACACGCGATTAATTATATATATTTTTGAAGTAATAAAATATGCATTAATGCAGAAAATTGTTTCATGTAAAATAATTGAAGCATTTTATGTGAGTTTATCATGATATTTAACTGACAATGCAAATTTATCCTCTGATGAATAACTCCAGTGTAGAAAAAACAACACTATTGTTCAAATCCGCGTTGGATACAAATACACAGTAAAATGCACTAAATGAATTCTCTCCATTCATTAATGTAACAGTTGATGAAGTGTATGTGTTGCCAGATTCACTCTTCTTTTAACAGACGATATTTGGCCGGCGGAAAAGCGAAATGTGCAAAGAAGTGTTAGAAACAAACTAATTAATCTGGATTACATGGAATCATAGGCTTCCAGTGCTTGCCGTAGAAACCAATGAAATCTGCGTAATCAAATTAGTTTATGCAACAAAAAAAACGATTAAGCTTATTTATGGAGGCAAATATGTTCTTTCGTTTGTTACTCTTTATTTGTTTCGTATATGTATACGAAGATAGTAGTATTTAATTAACTTTGTTATTTCAGACATTGTATTTATGTTACGTTATTTATTATGTGCCATGTGAAATTCAATTTTGAGGAATTTCAGTTACGAAAGTATAAGATTTCTTAGAATATAATATGTAATTCATGTTTTATGTAATATGTAATTTAAGAATATAAACTATACAAGTATAGATATTCTGAATGAATTATTAAAACAAGAACTATGTAAGAAGAATTGAGCAGAATGCAAGTTTTCATTTAATATTTTTTTTAATATTAAATTCTTTTCAATATGTAACTCTGTTTAATGTAATATTTAATTTTAAGACTATGAATTATATAAGTATATATAGGTTGTAAATGCATTATTTAAACAATAACTATGTAAAAGTAATTGAGCAAAATGTAAGTTTTAATATTTAACTTTTTAATGTAATACTTAATCTTCGAAATATAAAATATATAAATATATGCAGGTTGTGAATGCCTTATTAAATTGAGCAAAATGCAAGTTTGTATTTAATGAGATATTCAAGGCACAATTCATTATTAAACTCATAAATCATATGTTGATCTTTCACACAATAAATTAAAAATGACATATAGATATTCTAGGATGTATTAGTTATATTTTAGGTTTATTTGTGTATTTTCCGATACACGTTGTCGTTAATGTCACAAATTGTATGTTCTGATTCGCTAAAAATGTTGCCAAGCTCGCGATATTTATACAAATGTGTCACTAAGTTGGCGATAAATAGGCACATATGTTTCCAAAAGGGTGAGCATAAACGACACAAATGCTCAGCACAAGATAGTTTTACCTATTTTCAGCAGTTTGATTTATGAAATCGTGGTTTCGAATCTTTTCCTTCATTAGTGAGATATCGTGGGCAAACTGACAGGCACACACATACAGATAAACATGCACGCAGAAATCGCTTACAGAAACGCTCGATTGGAGTTCTGTTATGCTCAAAAATTTAAATCCATCAAAAATCTCTAATTTAAATCTTTGTTTCGTCTTATTGATTGTAATTATTCATTAATCCTATTTCTGAAGTCAAATTAAAAACAAAATTAATGCAACATGTTTAAACTTAACAAAGAACATTTTTACCATATATTGATTTCTACTTTCCTTTCAGTACTTCGTTAGATATTAGCTTCAGAACTTTTTTCTAGTAACATTTTTCTATAGGAAACGTTGCTGAGTATGCGCACATCTTGTTCCTATCTTAAACTGCGTCCTTAAAGCAATTAAGTTAATGTCATTTTATACGCCCTGAGGAATATTTAACAAGCAGAAAATGGCAACGAAAAGTTTGTTTAAAATACATGCTTTGAAACTTCAGCTTCTGTGGGCAAATAACCTCCCTTAATTATTATGTGAATAAAAGTAAGGGATAAATGGAATATCCTCCTTTGCCAATTAACAATGTCTTAATGATAATCAATATATGTAACAAAATAGACTGTTTGGTGAATGCTTTTGGCGTTTGTTATATTAGCTTTGAACAATGTTAAGTAACAATAAAGTTATTAATTTGTTAAAAAGAACATTTTTATATTTCTACCTTTTACCGTACAAAATATGTACGATAAGAATTAAATTTTAAATAATGATTTTTATAGATCAGTGTGCTTTACTGTCACCCAAACAGTTACTGGCAATTTCTTATACTTTGATTTATGGATTATTTGAAAACATATTTTGATTGCATTGAGATATTTACCAGATGTGTCCTCCAGACCTAAAGCTTTACTTTGAGATTAATGTGTAAAAATACAATAGTTTGAAGTACTGCAATATAAATTCCCAATGCAAAAAGTAAGATAATCTCCTTCGAAGCTCAATGAATAGCCGTTCTACGTCTGATGATTAATTTACCTCAAATGCATTTGATTTTCACAATGTCGCCAGGCCAGTTGTACCTTTCAAAATAGATGTAGTTAATAGCTAATTTTTGCAATGACAGTGAACTTTATCCTGAAATTTATAGTTTATAGCATAAATTTAAATCTAAGAGTTGTTTAAATCTAAGAGAGTTGCGACAAAAAATGCTATATTCTATAAAATAAGCAGTGAGATGAGAATCGCGTGCAATTTAGAATTTCCGTTTCTAATTTTTGAAATTTGAAATCCATCAGTTACTGACCTAAATGTAGAGAAACGGTTCCTTATGTGGCCCGCCAGATTATCAGTGCTGTTTAATTTAGATATTCGGTGGAGAGACACGAGTGTCGAAAGCCCAGACCAACCGACTCGTCCGAAGACTTAGAGTAACAGATTGGGTGGCCGGAGAGAGACACGAGTGTAAAAACCCATGATAGAGGGTGGGGGGGAGTTCGGTGAGTAATTTTAGGCTCCCGTTTAACAGAAAATATGTTATGTCTTTTAATTGACGTAAGCAGCATATTTAAAATCTCTTAAGATGTATTCCAATCATTAAATTAAATCTGGGTGATTTTCTTCAAATATATTTCGACAGTATAATGAGTAAAACCTAAATAATAATAAAGCAAGATATATGTCGTGTTTTCGTGTCGTATGTCATTATAATCTAACACAGCTATGAAATTTGGTGCAGAGGTACATCAGGACCCGTGAAAATGCGCCTAAGCAATTTTTTTTTAATCAGAATTATGAATTTTTTCTACTATATGCATTTCATAGTCGGCCATATCCCATATCCCAAGCGAAATTTGCTGCTATCCCAAATCCCAATTTATCGACTAGTTTTGAATGGTACCGCCATCTATTGTAAATTGCCAAAATTAAACAGAGACCCCTGCCTCAAGTGTCTGTCTACCGCGCTGCATCATACATAATTGAGCAGAAAACATTAAATCGAACAGGCTTATTCAACGAGAATAAAGCGAACCCTCACCAATACTGGCGCCATCTACAGGATTATTTGAAGACGAAAACGCCGTTTCTTCTTTATAATCAAAATTTTGCATTTCAAATCTCGAGAACCGAAGAGTATTGGTCGCTAGTAAAATAGTAGGATTAATATAAATATTGTAGAATCATTTTAATCAACATGAAAAGTGACTTTTTGAGGTCCAAGCAAACAAAATTCTTTATAATTTTGAATATTCACAGCATAACAAAACCAAACAAAACAAAAAAACGTTATTGATCTAGTACCTTGGCATTTACATCTATATTTGGATATATTGCAAAAATGGCATCGGTTTAGCAGTATAAACTTTAATTTCGGAGCTACGGCACAGTCCTCTTAAATGACGAAGTGGAAAAGTTTGGAAAATTAATTAGATAAGGGGAAGTGTGGCCTATGAGAGATGCAATGGCAACTTAGAGAACAAAATGTAATCAACAAGCCTTTGGTTGACACAGACAAAATCATCATTCTATCATTATATTTTAAGCTAGGCTTGATGAAGCAATCTGTGAAGGATTTGAAATAAGGAGCTAGGCTTGATGAAGTAATCTGTAAAGGATTTGAAATTCTCAAATACATAAGAAGATAAATCTGTGAAGGATTTGTCTACTTATGAATTTACTTCATAAGTCAACAATTTTGTGATTTGTCTACTTATGAAGTAAATTCCTTGGATTGAGCACGAAAACTTAAAATAATACATGTTTGAGGATTCACAGATAAACAACTTATAAAAAATTCTCATTTTGTAGATTCAGTGGACAAAGATTGAGTCTTGTGCTTAGTCTTCTTTTGTTCTACAGTTGTTAAAAACTTTCATGCAGACATAAACTATTATGCATTAGTAGAGACCATTTTCTCCAAGAAGTTGGTTGTAATATAAGCATAAAGGTCCATAACCCACACAGCCACTTAGATCAATTTTTCGAGTAAAACTTGATGATTTAACGGCAGAGCAAGGAGTAAGGTTTCAGCAGGGCATAACAAGTATAGAATAAAGATACCAAGAAGGTGGGATGTTAAGATATTGTTAAATGCAACCAGAACCTTCAGGGAGACTGTAGTGGTAGATATCACTATAGCAAGCCCTATAAAAGATGCTTCTTATATGCTGAATGACATCAATATATACGCTCTTGGGTTGAAATTGCGAAAAGTTTTTAAAAAACTGGTATAGAAATATGTGGTCGTTTTAATAGTAAACAATGTTATTAGAATCAATAACTTTGAAAGTGTCGATGCGGTGGTCGAGCGGTCAGGGGTATGCGTTGCCGTCTGATCGCTCGATTGCCGGGTTGTGGGTTCGAATCCCGCCAGCTGGCATGGATGTTGTGATGTCGAGGTTTAGTCAGTCTTCTACCCTTGGGGAGACTCAATAAATGTGAAGCTGCATGTTACCCTTCGCCATGGGACCAGGGATCTAGTGGACGTGGTGTAAGGCTTTTCCTTCACCACGGGGATTAGAAACAACAACATAACTTTTAAAGTCATATTACAAATAACAGATAATTCGATTACGGATATATATATATATATATATATATATATATATATATATATATATATATATCCGTTATAGTTACATATGACACGAATAGCAGCAAATTTCGTTTGGGACATGGGATATGGCCGACTGTAAAATGTATATAGTCGAAAAAATTCATATATATATATATATATTAACGATGATACATTCATCAAAAATTACAAAGATGTTCATTAATCTCTGTTTGAATAAAAATAACTGGAATATGTGAGTTACTATGGAAACCGTTCTACTAGATCTAAAACTCTATAAAAAATGCACGAGTTACATATTGTGGCATCAGTAATGTTGTTGTTGTTGAGACCCAGACCGTCCGACCTACCAGAAAGGTGTAAGGTAACTGTATGGACGGCCGGGAAGTGCCACCCAATTTAGACCGGAACCCAGTGGGGGAGGCATCCACAGGGACCGTACCCTCCTTCCCCTACCACCAACCTCTCGGAAGGACTTACGGACCCACATGTTTAACGTGATCGTACTCGGCATCAGTAATGTGTAATAATTAATGATAATTAGAACATTGAAGTGCTAACACTCCAACAACATGGATAATTCAACGGACAGGAACTTCATGTCCATATGCTAGTGGCACTATCCTTTGCTACTTGTGCATGACGTTGTAGAATTGATTTCTAATCCATCTTCCATGAAACAATGAAGAGACACAAGCGAAAAATTAGATTCTCTAAAAGTATTGTAGATGTGATTTATGGAATGACTATCATATTTCATTGTTAATCAATACCTTCCAGCAAAATATATTATGGTATCGATAGTTCATTTGGTCGATTCCTTAGAATTATGCATTTTTCATCGGTTTTCAGGAAGCGCAATTGCTTCTGCATTGATAAATTAGGTTTAGAGTATTTAGCTTTTCAGATTACATCTAAACTAAATAATTTGGATTAAATAATGTATTATTTGTTATAATAATGTGATATAATGTGATATAATGTTATATAATGTTTATGTGTGATTAAATGTGACATAATGTTTATTATAAATTACCAATAAATACATAATTGTAATTAAATATGGAAATTCAACACTTCACTCAATAAGTCTCCGGTCTGACACATATATGGCAACAGGGCGAGGTAGCCCATTGGTTAGCGCGTTGGAGTTGCACTCGGTAGGCCCGGGTTCGATTCCAGCCGCTGCCAAAACTGCCGCCGTGTTCACGCGGAGTACGATCACGGTAAACATGTGGGTCCGTAAGTCCTTCCGAGAGGTTGGTGGTAGGGGAAGGAGGGTACGGTCCCTGTGGATGCCTCCCCCACTGGGTTCCGGTCTAAATTGGGTGGCACTTCCCGGCCGTCCAAACAGTTACCTTACACCTTTCTGGTAGGTCGGACGGTCAGGGTCTCAACAACAACATATATGGCAACACTGTGTACAGACCAATATGATTTCTGGATAGCACCAACCTTTAAAACGACAGGTGTCAAAATTTCATGACATTCTGACAATTAGTTTATAGGTTACAGTGGTTTTAGTAATATAGTTTTATAGTAGTTAATTTAGTAATATAGTGGATTTAGTAATGTCATATAATGGGTATTGTAAATTACCAGTAAATACATAAATGTAATTAAATTTGGAAATTTAAGTATAATTATTAAAATCAAAACAATATTGATTTAATTATATTTAGAAGATATGACTTAAGAAGTGAGTATCATATTTAACCGCTAATAAATACCCTCCAATTTATAGGAAGTTCTTTGATTTGATTCATTAGAGTTCTATTGTAGTAGTTAATTAGAGTTTGTCAATTTCAGAATTTGCAACTATTACATTATTAAATTAATTTCATAATATCTAATATTGCAGAATAAATTAAATGAAATAAGTCAAATTAACTAACTAGATGATGTAATATTTGTTTGCTCAATAAATAAAATAACGTACTAACAATTTGATTACAAATTATTGATAAAATTATTATGTTTAATGAATATAGGCTTTTAAAATGAATAGGACCAAATGATTTCAACGAAAAATGTCATTTATAACTCATAAAATTTTGTTTTAAACACTTTTGATCCAAACTATTAAATTTGAACACTTCTAAAACCGATATTTAAAATTATATGTATTACTTACCTTATATACATACATAATGTATAAGGAAAGTATTGTGACGGAGTCGAAAATTCGAATTCGAGTTTTCGACGGGAGATCACGTTTCAAGCATCCCTGATCACGAATCGAACATTTTTGAGGTGATGTCTCTCTCTGTGTGTGTGTATGTGTGAAAGTATGTGTGTGCGTGTGTGTGTGTAAAATATTAACTGTTAAGAAACAGGTTCCCTTTTCATATGTAATATCATGCGACAAATTTGGTGACATCTTTCTCGTGTCTCTAACTCGTTCCATTCACGAGAAAAGATGCTTTGAGTAATACTTTTGTATTTGAACGCCAATAGTCATTTATCCGGTGTAAGAATAACTCATTTCTTCTTCCATGACGCTTGCAGAGATTTTGGCGATGAATTCAGCGGAATGTCCCCAACTTGGCGACATTTTTAAATGCTGCCAAGTTAACGAAAATCTCAACAAATGGATAAAAATGACGCTAAATCAATGAAAATGACGACTAATTGAAGAAAATTTAATTTTCTGGAAATAATATAAATATCTACTATAAGAATAACATTTTTTTTCAAATGTAAAAATAGTAAATGCATTACATTATATAAGAAAAGTCATGCGCTGCCTACATCAGATTTTTTGTTTTGCACTAATATTTTATCCGAAAAATTAACAGTACAATTAAATATTATTTAATGCAATATGAATCATTCGCCATAGACATACATGCAGTAGATTAGAACCACCTCCAGGCGCCATATGATTTATTGTCTGTAATGATTTTGACGGTTTCCCTCATTCCCTTTACTTCAACTATGATATTTTATATTCAATTGCAACTGCTGAAGAAAGTGTTGTCTAATCTAACAATATTTATGGATATAAGAAAAAATGCATAGAGATTAAATACTAAATGCAAATAATATTAACCAAAATGATGGCGTAGATAAATAATTATACATGGAAAATAATAATTAACCGCTGCCATGCCAAAACTCTGAATTTGCTTTGGTATATTTTCAGATGTGTATGTTTTTTTTTAATAAGACACGTGTTAGGTCTTTCATGTAAAAACTGTTTGGATAATTTTAAAATTATATATTTGAATTATATATTATTGCACATACATTACTTAATTTTATGTGTATCTTAGTAATTAATAATTCTAAATTCCCTTAAGGAAAATTTCTTACTGTGCTTTGCCATTTACGTTTAAATGTAAACAACTTTAAATGTGAAATTTCATGAAAAATATATAGATATAAAACCTATAGATAGAAACTAATAAAACCGTTAATTGTTTATACTTATGAGTGCAATATTTTCTTAAAGTTTAACGTGATTTACTTCTCTAATTACAAGCTATAAATTAAAAACTATGTAGCTGAACTAATTTAATAAATAGTTTTTGTAAAACAGTTTTAATATGCTCTAAATATTTGATTAGCACTTCTAAAGTAAACTATCCGGTTTGGAATAAATATGCAACATGTAATGTATATGAACCTTCATATGGTGTATATGTAATTTTTGATGCAACTGTTAAGCATTTTTATTCTCTTTTGCATATTTATTTCATATAGTTATACAATTTTTTATAAACTGTAACTGCCATCTCCAGAAATAGAAGTGGAAATGCTTAGTGAACTTCCTCTGGATTTTAATGCAGAATCTACATAAGTCGTCATTTACGCTCTATCTATAGCCAATCCACAAAAAGTTATGTTTTATGAATTTTTTTTTAAACCGAAAGTGAAAAAATCCGGAAATAGAAATATTTAGTGAAACTTTCAACCACCTCCTGAATTTAATGCTGAATTCATATCAGTTACAATCAACGCCCCTAAAGCCAATCTTGCTTAATAGACGTTTAAAAATTTTTTAGAAAGTAAATGGAAAAAATCGAAAGTGGATATCTTCAGTAAATGTTTTTACCCCTTCCAGCTTCTAAAAGACCTAACAGTTCTAAATCGGCAGCAGTCATTATCTAAGCTATATCTACAACAGATTCCGAGAAACAGATATTTTAAGAAAAATGTGAATTTTTGAATCGGAGTTGACATCGCCAGAATTGAAAGTTAAAATCCTTAGTGGGACCCTTTAAACCCTCCAGAATTGAATGCTGAATTCGTATAATTCGATAACTAAGCTTTATCGGTAACTAATCCTGAGCAATACAAGTTTTAAAGTACATTTTCCAACCAAGTGTAGCAAAGAAATAGGAAGTGGAGGTAGCTGGTGCTCCACACAAAAGCATCTGCAACATGAGTGCATTTGTAACGTTTCGAGCGCCCCTATAGTTGTATATGCAAGTACAAACTAGGCTTTTGCAGCCTTCTGCAGTTCATGCTCAGTGTTTGGGCTTTTATGGTTTTTTGATGTAAAATGACTTAGGGTGTGGCGCAGAGTAAATCATGAAAGAAATGTGACTTAGATAAAACGGAAGTATATAACAGATGTGATATCATATTGTCATGAGATGTGATATCATATTGGCAAAGTCTGAGTTGCTTGAACTAAGCGACTAACCTTGGTTAATTACCTTGATTGATTTTGGCAATTGACTATATATATGTATATATATTGATTAAGGATTTTTTGAGTTATGTGCTTTCTATCTGAACTTCTTCCCACAGAAGGTATGGTATAATATAAGCTCGCGATCGTTCATTTACGTTGTTCATATGTTCATTACGTGATACGAGTAAAAGTATATGCCTAACTCAGTACAGTACAATTTATACTTTTTCATTTAACTATATATATATATATATATCCGTTAAGCTGCATCATAAAACAATACTGATAGAATCTATGTATCAGCATCTGCGCTATACGCCATTGTGCGCTTATAAGTTGCACCGGTATGCTAAACAACATATACCCAAAGGTTCATCGTCGATAATTTCGATGAACCTTTGGGTATATGTTTAATATACCGGTTCCGATTCGGATGAATTGAGATCCGAGTCGGATGAAATAAAGTGCAGTCTCTTAATTTATCGAAAATTAAAAAAAAAATTAAAAAATTAAAAAATTCTATAAATATCAAAAGTTTTCCGTAGGTAACTCAGGCTCGGATTTTAGTATCCTTAAGTCTTAGGCACTTTCACTTCGACCTGTGCAGAAACAGGAATAACGGTCCTGATTTACAGGGACATTATTATGTAGCTTTTAAACCACGTGTCTAACGATGACGTAACGTTGTTAAACAAATGTCTGAGATGCCCGGTGTCGAAGTCTGTGCTGATTTTTAGTTAGTTAGTTTGTTTGAACTTGAAACTGTGAAGTATACTTCAGTACTTGTGCAATCCCTGGTAAAAATGTGTTGCATCAGTTCATCAATCTGCATTACACTTCATCAATCTGCACTATTGCATCTTTTCCTGCTGTATTTTCTTCATTTTAAAAATTATCAATAGCACTGTCTCTAAGAAACCTGAATCAATCGTAATATGTATTTAATGATATATCATCATCCTCTATCTAACACACCAAGAATAGTCATATTTTTCCATTCATATATAATAGTCAGTAGCCAATATACGGTTAATTTTAAATTAAAAAAAGTTACTAAACATTAAAAACCGACACTAGGCGATGATAATTTCATGGACTGGTATTATTACTTTCCTTATATACATAATGTATAAGGAAAGTATTGTGACGGGGTCGAAAATTCGAGTTTTCGACGGGAGAGCACGTTTCAAGCATCCCTGATCACGAATCAAACATTTTTGAAGTGATGTCTGTGTGTGTGTGTGTGTGTGTGTGTGTGTGTGCGTGTGCGTGTGTGTGTGTGTGTGTGAAAGTATGTGTATGTGTGTGTCAGTGGGTCTGTGGAGACGATAACTGACGAACGAATGCACCGATTTGAACCAAATTTGGTACAAAAATCACAATCTGTAAACACTGGAAGCCTATTGTTTTTATACGCAATCGAATGTTCCGAACTACCCTAAATTTTCGAATGAAATTTTGAAAAAATCGTCAAAAAATCAAAACCAATATTAAAGTTACGCAATTAGACATTTCTTATGTAATTTTTCATTAGAAAACGATTGACATAAATTTTAGAACGCTAACATGAACCGTTCTCGAGATATTGCACATTTTTCAAAAAAATTATCAAAAAGTCATATAAAATAGAAAAAACAATATTTCCTATTGAGAAACATGTTCACTTTTCATATATAATATCATGCGATAAATTGGGTGACATTATTCTCGTGGATCTAGCTCGTTCCATTCATGAAAAAAGATACTTTGAGTAATACTTTTGCATTTGAACGCCAATTTATCTGCTGTAAGAACAACTTATTTCTTCGTCCATAACGCTTGGCGAGATTTTGGCGACGAAATCGGCGGAATGTCGCCAACTTGGCGACTTTTTGAAATGTTGCCAAATTAACGAAAATCTCGCCAAATGGATAAAAATGACGCTAAATCAATGAAAATGACGACTAATTGTCGAAAATTCAATATCTTGGAAAGGATATTAGTATCTACTAGAAGAAAAACCTTTTTATTTTACTCTAAAAGTAGTAAATTCATTTCGTTATATAAGGAAAATCATGTGTTGCCCACATCAGATTTTTTAATAAAGCTATCTTATGTCTATTTTTATTTTCATTAATATCTATTTGCGAGGGTGTGTACGTGCTATTCTTCAAGTTAGCCGAATATTAGGAAATACCTAATATTTATGGATTATTGATTAATGTAATTTTGAATGTAAGATCAATTAGATTCCTGGCTCTCAATTTTTCTTTCTTATTCATTTACTTATTTTATCCAATTCATTTGCCTCTTTCGTAGGCCCTTGGAACTGTGCCTATAGTGCCTAATGGGAAATCCGACCCTGCTTGTACCATCGCCAGAGACAACAGGCAACAAACATTTTACATTCACAATATGTGAAAAAAGTGATATTTTCCGTCAATTTATTACCCGCTGTTTTCATTTATTACACTGAAAAATTTAACAATTTAAATATATAAGCGAAGTATGAAGAGCAGTGGACAAATACAACGATTTATATGGCAATAACTTAAAATCCTTTAAAAGCAAGAGACATTCGTACGTTTAAGAGAAAACTCTTGTAAAGCAGATTACCTTTTAGTACAGCTTCACCCAATACCTGCTAAAAGGGAAATATACGACAAACAGAAGCATCAAAATAGGTCTAAAACCCAACACATTAGTCCATGATATCCATTAAGAACTACCAACTCACAAAAGAAGTCGGATTGCCATCTAAGATGCTCTTAAAGGAATGGCGTCTTTATGTAGGAGTCATCCTCTTACGGAGTAAAGAGTTGGTGAAAGTTCTTGTAGGAGAGTTTTATTTATTTAGTTTCATTTTCAATAAATTCTCTATATATTTGACCTACTTCAATGAAATATATAATAGCTGAAAATGCCAGAAAATGCTACGTAAGTGATGAAAAGAACATATTTGTAAAGAATAAAATAACATATGTTGTATATGTATGGTTTGACAAGAATGGTCGGGAAGTTGAGAAGGATAATGTTAAGTAAATAAGTTGGTATCATGTCCGATTTCAAATAAATAAGATTAAGCACACAACTTTGATAGAAGGTATTTTATTACACTTATTATAAGACATACAAATACAACGTGTGTTAAGACTTAAAATTTAATGTTAAGGCTCTGTTTAACTTTTTTAACACTTTACAACAAAATTGAAAAGTGTTTATGACTTTGTTCATTCTCGCTGTCTATCTGTCTGTCTGTCTGCCTGTCCGTTAGCACGATAACTGCTGTAAAAATGACTTAATCAAAATGAAATTTTAGTATGTTGTTCAGACGGTCTGCAGGACCTATGGGAATATTAATGAATAATATCACCCAATTAGTTTTGGATTGAACCCGGGTTGAAAATATGAAATACATTGAACCCTATGGGGCCTAATTTTTCAAACATTTTTTAAGCGGATTTAAAATTCACAAATTGCTTCGGAAATTTTAAGTAATATTCAAATTGTTACATAAAATATATAAAAAGAAATTCAGCGAAATATATTCAGTAGTTTTTTAAATAAAAATTAAAATAATAATTACACCTCTTATATGAAGCGATCACGTGACCATGATATGAAAAGATTACGTGACCCATTTCAAAATGACATATGGCATCTATCTTGTCTCAAAATCGTTATTTTTAAAGTTCTTTTTAATTCATATTGAGTGCTGTATTCGTCCAAAAATCTCTTTATTTTTGCTTAAATTCCGTGCATCTACATACTGAAACAACGCAATGACAATATATTTGAGTATAAATGATCATCCAAATTTGATTATTTCTACAACGAAGCCTATTTTTCACTTATGTAAAATGTAAACAGTAAAATATGTACGATGAGTTGTATAAGAAATGCTGTATTTTTTTAACGCAAAAGTATTTAGATCATGGAGTCTGCATAGCTGATATGAATGAAATATTCATTGATTTTACACAGAGAAGGAGACGATTTTTATCGATGAAGTTTTAAGCATAGAGTTTAATTACTTGTAGCTCAATGGTCTTAAATTTTTAAATAAAATAAATTATTTTAGTACTGTGATGAATGAAATAATTGGGAAAATGTTATGAATGAAATGCTGCTTTTATAAAGAGAGCCTGGCGTGTTATTTTGTTTTCGATGAAGTTTTCAAATACAATAAATTATTGTAGTATTATGATGATTTTAAAAATATTACCGAGGAATGTATCGCATTTTAGAGATGTTTAAACCAGACAATTTATATTTCAATTCTGGCAATTAAATGAAGTTCATTTTTTTCGATGAAGGTTTAAGTTTTCAAATATAATAAATTAATATAGTATTGTGATAAGTTTTAAAATATTACTTAGGAATATATTCCATTTTAGAGATGTTTAAATAAAATTACAATGGAGTTGGAAGGTGTCTTATAATCAATGCTTTAAGCATGATTGATTGTTCTTGCTTTATTTTTTATTTTTTTATTTAAAAGGATGCAAGCTACAGTACAAAGTCCCAGTAACAGCGTACAAGATAAAATACAATGCAAAATAAACAGATTAAAATAAAATAAAATACATTAAAATGCAGGCTATTGATAACAAGTGAGTTTTAAAAGCATTTGCATTTGAATAAATACACTAAAATATTAAATATTTACAACAAATGATTTTTAAAAGCAATTTCCGATGAAGGAAAACACCAAGTTTATCAGAGAAGCTGTTGTAAAGTTTACAGAAATTAGTAATTTCTTTCAGGAAATACATTTTAATAGTTTATAAATATACAAGACATGAATTAGTAGACGTTTTCCTGATCCTAAATAGGCAAGGGCTACTTAAGTAATACAAATACAGATATTACTTCTCAATTTCAAAATCGCCGGTTTTGAAAGAAAACCATTCCCACATTTATTTTATTGATCTATTACCACACATCAGGACATGCACATACATTATGCGCATACGCAAATAGACACCATCATTCCCCCATTTATAGGTATGGCTTCAATAGATCGAAAACTTTCAATCTGGAGAGGGTCCACACTGAACATAATGGTTACTAAATGCGATTACTTAAAAAATAACAAAAATTAAAATTACTTATGAAATGTAACAAAACAATTGTTGGCATGCGAATATTTACACGAAACTTTTAGCGGAATTATAGAATTGTGCTAATTTTAGTATTTCGGATGGAACGATATACTTGTATATCAGTTTGCTTCAAAAGGGCAAATTCCGATGTATTTTTAAATTAATAAAATATTAAACAATTGACCCACATATTTGATTTAAACATTGTTAGAAAGAGCATTATTTGATCTTCCGATGGTATCAAGATAATATAACCAGTGATAATATAAATTTTCAGTTGATTGATTTGTGTGAAAATGTTTAAACAAAAAATAACTAAAATGTTATAAAAATTTAAAGATATAATACCGAGGTGCACCGTCCCGGGCTCATAAGTAAATGTGTACAAAATTTGATGACCTTACGACGTTTAGATTTCCCGATACTGACTGCACACACACAAGTATACATCTTTCATTACGTAATTGAGTGAAATTGAATTTACTACACGTAGAATCATTTGCTTGATTTCTCTGAAAATCTGCGAGTCCGAATGTCAAGACGTAAGCAAATGATTTATGTGTCGCAGCTATTCTGCTGAAAGGGTAACTGGGGGACAAAAATCTGGCAGTAACCTGACAGTAACCTAGAAGAAGCAGTAACAAAATCTAGGAGAGTTGGTATTTAGAAGTTTCTTGCATTTCTCTAAACACGTGTTTTTGATTACTGGCCAAATACCCATTAAAAATCAGCGGCCTCACAGTAAGAGCCCCCTCCACCCCCCAGGAAAACGTGAATTTTTGAATAAATCCAGTGATCCTTTTCAAGTGATTCACACTTGAATTTTTCACTGTGTTTTGTTATTTCAATTTTCGAACATTTTTCTGTGGAGCACCCCTTTAAATGAACATTTTTAAAAAACTATATTTGTCTTGGGGGTTTTATCAAATGATTAGCCTATCAACCAAATTTCAAGCCTCTATCAAATTTTAAAGCAGACCTTTCTCATTTGTTCGTGAAATTGAACATTTTGGTGTGCGGCACCGCTTAAAGTATAAAATATTGATAAACTGAAATTGCGCACATTTTTCCTTTCAAACTACCTACCCGTACACCAAATTTGAAGTCTATCTCATCCCGCAACATGGTGTTCTATTATTTCAACATTTGAAAGTTTTTATGTGGAGCAAATCCTTAAATGATTATTTTCGGAAAACTATATTCGTCTTGCGTGTTTTTATCGAATGATTAGCCCATATACCAAATTTCCAACCCCTATCAAATTTTAAAGTTGGCGTTTCTCATTTGTTCCCAAATCGAACATTTTGATGTGTGCAGCCCTCTAAAGTATAAAATATTGGGATACTGAAATTGAACACTATCTTCATTTCGAACTGTCTAACCAGATACCAAATTTGAAGTCTTTATCCCATAATGACGCATGATTTTTCTTTTCAAATTTCGAACGTTTTTCTGCGGAGCACTACTTTTTAAATGAACATTTTTTGCAAAACTATATTTTTCTTGGATTTTGTTATTGAATCTTTCGCCCATATACCTGATATTAATCCCCTATCACATTTAAGAGGAAGCGTGTCTCATTCGTTCAGGAAATCGAACATTTTGGTGTATGGCGCCCCCTCCCCCCCCCCCCTGAACTAACAAATATCGGAAATCTGAAATTGCAGACTTTTTTTTAAACTATCTACCCGTATACCGAATTTGAAGTCTCTCTCCAATCGCGAAGCATGCTTTTTCTATCATATCAATTTTCAAACATTTTTCTGTGTAGAACTCCCTAAAATGAACATTTTTGATAAATTGTACTTGTCTTGGGTGTTTTCATCAAGTGATTAGCCCTATATACAAAATTTCAAGCCTCTATCTAATTTTAAAGCATTTGCTTTTCATGAGCTCGTTGCAGTTGCTTTTCATGTTTTCAAGCAGTAAAACATCTAACAGGCTTTGAGGTAGGAAATTGATCGTGGGAGGATAAAGTAACCTTAAAAGAAATTTAACAATAAAAGGTTCTATCTGATTTCATGTAAGTAGTTTAATTTATACATTATTTTGTTTACACACACAAACAGAGACGTATTCTTTTATCATGTAACTGAGTGAAATTGAATTCGTTACACGTAGAAACATTCTTTTTATTTTTATGAAAATTTGCGTACCCGAATCTCAAGACGTATGTAAAGGATTTATGTCTCGTGGCAATCCTGCAGAAGCGGTAACTGAATGCAAAATCTGGAGAAGATATTAGACGTTTCATGCATTTCTATGGAACAAGTTTTGTTCGAAAATTCTTTCGAATAAAATTTGTTCTTGAATGATAATTAAGTTGCCTTTACTGCATAGATCCCTTGTTTGCAAGCAGGAAAACTATCTAACAGGCTTTGTAGGAGGACGACGCAATCATCTGCAATTCTGTGTGTAGAAACTGCGTTGCATTAAATTTAAAATTGGGTATAACTTTTCTGAATGTTCAGAAATCTTGGATTCGATCTTCGGAAGAAATAAACCTTAAAAGAAATTTAAAAATAAAAGGTTTTATCTAATTTCATACATGTATTCGATTTATATATTGTTTTTTCTCAATATAACTAATCTCAATGTACGTCAAAATATAAAATGATTTATGTGTTGACATCGTCTTGGTAAGAGTCAAATATATAGTGAGAACTCCTGGAAGGAAAGTTATATTTATTTAAGGGTAATTCCATTTATTCAAGCATGGCTTTCGAGTAGACATATGTTAATATAATTATTTATTTACAGGGAAATTGAAATTTTGTTTTGCTATTTTTACATGCATTTTTAAACCAATTCAATATATTCCATCAACGATAACTAAAATTAAGTTTTAATTCTTTCTAAACAAACTTCATTGTAGAGATTGGAATTGAACGCAGACTTCTTTGTTAAAAGAATTGCCTATATAACATAACTATTACATGAATTTAGATTATATTATGCATGGAAATCGATTGTAGAATATGATAGAAAAAACACACAATGTTGTGCAAAAATCAAATAAATTCTTTAAAAGTACCATATAATGAAACAAAAAATATCGACATGTTTCAAACGTAAAGTAGCCTTCTTCGTCAAGACACACAAGAAGCGCAATCGTCATTCGTCAGAGAAAAATCGGCAACTAGACATTTCTTTGACGAGTGAAGGTTGCGCTTCTTATGCGACCTGATAAAAAATGCTGGTTTAGCCTTCGAAACCGTGGTCGTTACTTTGTGGGTATTATTTATTATTATGTATGCGAGTTTGCAAGTTTTTCAAATTTAGTTTAGAAGAAGCCCACTCTCGTGGTTGGTTATATATATTTAATGCGGACTTTTAGATTCGGTAATGAGAATAAATAAAATTTAATCGATCAGTGAGTATTCTGTTAGTTCGGCGTATCCTACCAAAAGACCAAGGAAACAGAGCGTAGAGCAGCCCAGTGGTTAGCGTACTAAACTTACAGTCAGACGATCTTTGTTCGAATCCCGGCCCTCGAAGCGACAGTCCAGTCGTTAGCGCGCGAGAATTGCACTCGGGCAACCCTAGTTCGATTTCCGCTTCTACCTAAACTGTCGCCGTGTTCATTTGGAGTACGATTACGCTAAACATGAGGATTCGTAAGCCTTTCTGAGAAGTTGATGGTAAGGGAAGAAGGGTACGGTCTGTGTGGATGCCTCCTCCACTGAGTTCCGGTCTAAATCGGGTGGCACTTTCCAATAGTCCAAACATATACCTTACAACTTCGGGTAAGTCAGACGGTCTGGGTGGAAAAGAAGATTCCCGGATCTGCCAAACAGCCCCCATGCTGACGTGGAACACGTTCACATTTATTATGTAGGTCCGTAAGTCCATCCGAGAGGTCGATGGCATGGGAAGGAGGGTATAGCCCTGTGGATGCATTCCCACTGGGTTATGGTCTAAATTGGGTGGCACATCCTGGCCTTTCAAATAGGTTCATTACACGTTCGGATAAATCGAACGATCTGGGTCGAAGAAGAAGAAGAATGCCATGGAATAGACCATTCTACATTGCGTGAGTGGACGTATGTGAGCCGTAAGAGATGGTCATTGTCGTTTCGATTTGTCATGGCACCAGTTACTTTCATGTTCAGTACATCGAGTAATGTACAAACAATTGTTTCGGATGTTGAAATATTGCGCAGTACGCGTAGGCAATTTGTATTCATTGTGTAGGTTTCAAATACTAAGAGTATGATTAGGATTGTAATTATATTGTATTGTCATGACGAGATTTCTTAATCTCGCGTCACTTATGCAAAATTCATAATTTATGCATTACATATCAATCCTTACAATTTTAACCCTGTTTAATTATCCCTCTTGTATTTTAAATACATATTACATTCTACAAATTATCTGTGCTAAAAGAATAAGTTTTTACGCCATTTTTTATATCAATCTGTAACGCTCGCACTCAGAGAGAGAGAGAGAAGTATGTTTATGACCGATAAGTTCAGGGTCATATATCGCCTGCAAAAAGCGGATGTCTGATGTAGAGGCTTTACTCTCTGCATGGTAAAATTAGTGCAAGACATGCATTTTCACACAATTGTTCTTCAGTGGAAAGCGGCTAAAATCGGGACCTCTCGTCGAGGCTAGGAATCAATCGGGTCTTCGTTACGAGGGTCGGCTGTTAATGTTTGAAAAAATTGCTATTGGTCCAATTCAATGAATAATCTTCGTGCAGGTCCGAATTGGATTAATAGTCGGATTTGCGAATTTCCGTATAAAAAAATCGTCTGGGAAAATTCGGGGCTCTGACGGGGCTCTTCGGTCAGTCTGGACCGTATTTTGCGGGATTCGACACCATGTCGATCCTGGCTTCTGCGCGCAGGGGGACGGGTCGCCGCCGCCGACGGACATCGCTGGAAGATCCACCGACCCTCTGGTCAAGTGAGGAACATCGTCGCCTATTTACTTCATGATAACTTCGACGACGACGAAGATGGGCCGAGGTTAACTCGGGGTATTTTCTGCCGGGTCTGAATGTTAGAGAAAGAAGGAGCAAAATGTTGCCGAACCCTGACCGGGCCTATGTAGTTCTACTGCATCTAAGTGTGCAGGTTTCACACTAGTACGGTTTTCCGAGGGCTATACGTCGGAAGTAAGTACCTAATTTCATCTAAACAGCAACATGTCCGGAGGTAAGAATGTTGACCTCACTCTACTACAATACACTTATCTCTACGGATGCATAATCGTAAATTTCTACATAAACCTAAAGTAAATACTGGGCTTCAGTCCTTAAATTGTATCTGCATTGATTGATTAAATTCAAATTGGAATTACCTTATTATTATAAATTCATATATAAATAATTTCTCTGAGTGCGTTTCTCTCAGTATTTCTGAGACCATACCATTTCTATTTAATGTCAATAAGAATGTAAATATTGCCTTGCCACTTTTATCATTATAATATTGAATGATATATAATTTCGTTAGTACCTGTGACAGGTTAAGATAATATCGTGGATCCTGTCTCCAGTGTGGCATCTGTTGTGCTGACAAGTATTCAGCTAATTGTTTAATATTTAACTCCAAATCTAATTATGTTATTTCAATAAAAGAGAGTAATTTAATTTACACCGGTGTGTTTATTTGAGCCATCTAAATTGTACTTTAAATGTGTTTTCAGCTGATGATGATGCCTTATAAGGTAAGGGTTTATTTATTATTGCTCTTAGGATATTGTGGCAAGTCATCCTGGAATTTATTCCTAGACGGGATTGCTTCGAATATTGAACCTGGGTTTAAAACTAGATTGGGTTGTACCATAGAAATATCACGGCTTTGCATCTTATTGCCTTCCTACATACAATTAATCCTTTTAACTTCGTAGTACATAAAATATATGTATGTGTACGTTTGGCACCGGTCCTTTGGTGACACCCACCTGTCGTTATGACAGTATATAGATTTTGCATGTTGTGAAGGTATCCATGTTTTGGATTTCCAGAGAAGTACTGTGAATAAAATATTGCAATGTTTTAATTGTAGTGATCATTTTGTCAATTTATACTCTTTAGCAAATTGGTGTTTATCACAAAATAAAAAACACTTTCTGCAAAGAATAAGGAAAAACTTGAACAACGTAATTAAGCACAAATAAGACAATAATTCAGGATACAGATGTTCGGAGGTTACACTGGACATATTTTGTCAGTGTATGGTAACCTGCAAACGCAAAGTCAAAAAGACAAAATAGGCGCTAATAAACCAAACGGAGGGGTTTACATTCCCAAACCTGGGTTAAGAGCTCCCTTGAGCGAGACAATCAGAGAGCAATTAGAATGAAGAACAGTTTATCAATCCGAAACGAAAATTAACACACAAGATTGACTTGCGCTAAAGCATAACAGCGATATCTCGACAAGCTTTCCCCTAGGGGCGCAAAAGCCCAGTGGTTAGCGCGCGGGAATTGCACTCGGGTTCGATTCCTGCAGCTGCCAATACGGCCGCCGTGTTCATCTGGAGTACGATCACGTTAAACATGTGTGCCCGTAAGTCCTTCCGAGAAGTTGGTGGTAGGGGAAGAAGGGTACGGTCCCCGTGGATGCCTCCCCCACTTGGTTCCGGTCTGAATTGGGTGGCACTTCCCGGTCGTCCAAACAGATACCTTATACCTTTCTGGTAGGTCGGACGGTCTGGGTCGAAGAAAAGAATGAATGGTCGAATATTTCCCCTGTGCTACATAATGCTGCTCAAGTATTACTTCTAAATTGATGGGTGTTTCGCATTAACTTAGTTCAGAGTTTCAATTTCAGATCAAGATTTAATCAAAAGTCAGAACTCAAGTAAATAATAACTTTACAACTTTTAATATTTTCATTATACGCTGCTTTTAACGATATTATTGGCATTTTATAAGTTTAATTAATTAATTAAGACTACTAATTATATTATTGATATATTATTATTAATTATATTATTAATATATTATCATTAATTATATTATTAATTTATTATTATTAATTATATAATTTTATATATTATTATTAATAAAATAATATTATTTATTATATATTATTATTAATTATATAATTTTATTATTAATTGAGTTATTAATTTTGTTGGAATTTTAGAAGTAGTTTGGAGTGTATGTAATGATTTTGTACTCTGGCAAAATTTAATTATCACGTTAAAACATTTATATCACAGAAATACTCTATTTACTGCAATTCCTTATATCTAGAAAAAAAGTGAGATACAAAAATAAATTCTAGGGCACTATAATGACACTATTCTGTACAAATATTAACCAAAAACTTAAAAAATAAATCTCCTTTAGTACATTTATGACAAAGTTTTACTGCAATCGGATTACGTTTTAATACAGAATTATCCGATAGTGACTAAATCGCTAAAATTGGACAAATAAAAACATCAGCATCGGTCTAAAACTCACTATAAACTCTAATACTTGGTTAAAATAGAAACTTTTTAAAGAAGCTAAAAATGTATCAAACATGCTCTTAGGACGTAATGGAATCCTGAGTTGAAATCATCCTCTTATGTTGAAAAGAATTTGAGAAAACATTGCTAAAAAAATGTGTTTCTTTTTTAATAAGCCTGCAACGTGTTTCTTATAGTATGAAATTTTATTTTGGAAGGAATTATATTATGATATATGTCTTAATTAATAGAGAGTTCAGACGATTAAGCTTTTAAGAAATACGATTATTAATAATTAAATCGTATTTCCAAGAAATATGATTTGAATGAATACTTTTAATATAAAAATAGTTGCACTTTAAAAAAATCTAAATCGTATCTCTAGAATTCACGAAATTATAAAAAAAAAAACTTTTAAATTAATCCACTTCAACTCCTTTCTGTCTGATTATATTCTAAAATTTCTTCTACCGCAGTTTCTTACTTGGCGGACGACAACAAATATATTTTATCGTGATAAAGAGAAATTTTGCACCGGGTTTCTTTAATTTGTATTATTTACTTTTCACGTAGTATTTATTCTTAATCATTATTTATTCTTAATCATTAATCATGTATTATTTATTTTCCAATTTTCTAATGATGTGCTTGCATTTGCAGAGCACTGCATATCTTTAAAAATTAACCGTAATTTGGTAAATTAAGAATTAACAATTTCAATGCATCGAACACATAATACATATGTTTATTTGTGGGCTTTCTGGGATATTTTAAAAACGTTTTAAAATTTATTTAATTGTATATGTCCATTGAATCTAAAACATTTTTCGATCATAACCTTGTCTGAAAATTCTTCAATCATCTGGGCTACAAATAAGCGTTTTAAACTTCAGGACACACTTATAACTTTTATGGTAATCAGGAAATTAATAGTGTACACAATTTTCTAATCATGAAATACTAATTACACTGTATTTCTTATTTCGTACAATTTTACATTATCAATGCGTGTATTGATGACTTTAATTAATTTTATAATTTTACTTTCTCATAATTATTTAATATAAGTATTATTAAGACGAAAATTTTGGATTCGGAATTGTCGTATGTTTGGTAACATAGGCTTTCGCTGTAAATTAACAAGTTGGATATATATAGTATAAAAAGTCAGAAATATATAAAAGTAAATTTATAAATCAAATAGAAAAATAGTAAAATGAGAAAACACTCGTGAGATCCAATTTTTCTTTTGATTTTTACTTTTTCATACGTAGTATTGAGAAAGTATTGTTTTCACGAAAATTTTCAATTTCGAGGTTTTAATGCTAATATAAGTTTCAACACAGATCGCCTGAACACGTTTTGACTATTTTTGGAGTGATGTCCCTTTATCTGTCTTTCTGATCTTCGACGATTTGTTGTGTGCACTATAGCAGCAGCAAATATTAATAGATTCTCACAAAACTTTATATCCAACTTTCTATAAAAATATCTAGAACTAGGTAGATTTCTTTTAAATTCGAGCAAAAATTTAGATTTTTTTTCAAATTTTTTTTATATTTTTAACATGGAAGCATTGGACAAAATGTGACATAATCATAAATAAAAAGGCTATAGCTAAATGGCTATTTATGGCTCATTAATCACGAAACTTAATAGTCTCAATCATTGTTGTGAAAAATAGCCGGGATACAATGGTTTGTAATCATAACATCATTAACCTCCCTCGGAGGGGGGGGGGGGGGTTGTTACCCTCCCTCGAGGGTCTAAGTGAAGTATGGTATCAATTGAAATATTTTTTCAGGCCCTTTAAAGTGAAGGGTAATACGATATATATAGTTGCAATCATTTGAACCCACTATACCGATTTTTCAATTGTTTTTTGTTTTAAAAACTTTGAAAAAATTTGTAAAATAGAATTTTTGTACAAATTTGAAAAAAAGAAAAAATGAATTCTGTGTATGAGAAAGTCGAGTTGTGCTACTCTCCAGTTTATTTTGACTCAAATTTTAAGAAAAATCCTGGAATAAAGGCGTCGATTTATTTCCTTATTACTGCGTCTCTATTACGCACCTTGTTTTCAAGAATATACCTCATCATTAAATGCACTATTTCAGATTAATCTTAAATCACAGGAATGGCCCAGGGATGTTCGGGAAATTAAACCCAGCCCCAACTATTAATTTCTCGATCGCGTGCTTACACCCATTGCTACCAAATCCTGACAAACTAAAGAATAATTTCATGCATTTTCTATATTGAGAATATTGATCAGACCCAAAGCAGATAAAAATTTACTCACAGTAACGCAGGCGGATAATTTTTCAATTTAGGAGAGAATGTTACCCGGGCTTCTGTAATAAATTGCCCATGCAAATGTTCGTACTGGGAGAGTTTTCGTATTATTAAGAGATTTTATGCAGAGTTATGTTTACATTTCTTATCTGTTAAAATCAGGATGTTACGGTGTACTTTTAATGTGCTTTATGTGCGTTTATTGTGTGCTTTATGTGCTTTTTAAACGTGTAAACAATCAAAACATTAAATTCGCTGTACTTGATATTTCCTGTTACATAAAAAAACTGCAATTTATACTTAGAAATGCACGCGATTTACAATATGAGCTGGAACAACTATATACCTATTGCCTCTTAGAAAAAGTGTACTGAATTACTTTACTTAATTATCATATAAAAATTAACCTGAGTGTGGGTAATCTCGACTACAATTATTCATTTTTTAAAATCATGTTTTTTTTTTCAAATTTTACAAGAAAAAATTTGAAAATTCGTATAATGGCTCCAGATGATTCCAATTATATGGTGTTACCCTTCACTTTAAAGTGAGGACTTGAAAAAGTATTTTGATTGATACTATACTTGACATTGTAAACCCCGGGATTGAGTAACTTGCCAGATGAGAGGTTTAAAGATGTCATGAACAACAAATTGTATCCTAACTATTTTTCACAGCAATGATTGAAACTATAAAGTATCGTGATCATTAATAATAAATAGTAAACCCTTTCATGCATAACTATGTCAAATTTTCTCCTATTGTGCCATATTAAGGAAATATAAAATTTAGCATACAATTCAAAATTTTCGCTCGAATTTAAAAAAAATTCTATCTAGTTTTAGATTTTTTGATAACAAAGCCGGATATAAAGTTTCGCAAACAACCATTGATATCTGTGGCTTCTATTATGTACACAAGGAATATATCACAGTCATCGGCCAGACAGACAAACGGGCATCACTCAAACATAGTCAAAACATGTTCAGAAGGTTTTAAAAGGGGCGCGACAACCCAGTGGTTTGCGCACGGGAATTGTATTCGGTCGGCCCGGATTCGATTTCCGCGACTGCCAAAACTGCCGCCGTGTTCACGTTGAGTACGATCACGTTAAACATGTGGGTCCGTAAGTCTTTCCGAGAGGTTGGTGGTAGGGGAAGGAAGGTACGATCCTTGTGGATTGCTTCCCAACTGGTGTCTGGTCTAAATTGGGTGGGACTTCTCGACCGTCCAAACAGATACTTTATACCTTTCTGGTAGGTTGGACGGTCTGGGTCCTAGAAAAGGTCTTAAAACATATATTGACATTAAAATTTCGAAATCGAAAATTTTTGGGAAAACAAATTCTTCAAGACTGCTTATGAGAAAGTAAACAAAAAAATGATGTAGGCAGTAAATGACTTATCCTGTAGACTCATATTCACGTTCTCTATATTTCTTTAAAAATCCATTAAATTAAGTTTAATTGCACAAAATAGCATAAAATTTGCTCTTTTAATTTAATTTTTTTTTATTTGGATACTGAACATTTTTTAAAGGCGGCGTACATAAACGCGATAAACTAAAACATCTCAAGAGCGGTTACTTCTAAGGTAATGGGGCTGGTCTTATTATTTTCCTCTACAAAACTTACGTATAAAATAAACATTTAAGTGATACATTTGAACATACGTAGACTTGAATTTTAGATTTGACGATTCCTGTGGCTATTTCGAAGAATAGACTGGTTCTTCTTCTCTGAATCGTTTCAAAGTCTAATAAGCACCAGGATATCCCACGTGTGACTTATCTACCAAATTTTGTGAAATTTGGTACATTAGTTTTGCTAGAGTGGATATTTTTTTAGATGTTCTCAGGTCATTTCGCAAAGAAAGGCGGATTCCTTTATACCGAATCGTACCAAAATATAATCCGCACCAGAGTCACATACATGTGCCTTAGCTATAAACTTATATGAAATTTGGTCCTTTAGTTTCTGAGTAAATACATTGCACACACAGACACACAACACATACGCTATTCTAAAAATAGTTTTTTCGTGAAAACGTCCGTCGAAAACTCGAGTGCAATATTCAACGCAATTCCAATACTTTCTCTATACATTACCATGTATTGCAAGCAAAGTCAGAGGTAAGTACGCTCAATTTCGCCAGTATAAAATTTGCAATATTTTATAATTTTTATAAATATTCGTTTAGTGAATTTTCCAAACGTATCACATCATTTACGTCAGTATCTGCAGCCTGGAATAAATTAATGCCTGCATTTAGAAAAAAAAATATATAATAAATGTCACAACTAGCACAGTTGTTATAGTATACAATACAATGCAACCAACTTCGTCGTGAAATTGCATAAGGTTCATTTTAAACGTGTTAGCCAAGTTATACACCACAGAAAATATGATGAAATATTTTTTTTTTATCTTTGCAACTAGAGGAATTTTCTTTTACTGTACTTGAATCCGAATAACACAATTAAAAGTGATGATGTCAAATAATTAACAAACTAAATTTCGATTTATAGCTTCAGCTATAAATGGACTATATTAAACAGAAAGACAAATAAAATGCCTTTTAAAAATACTGCACCAATATATAAAATATTATTACTTTTTGTTATTTGGAATAAGAAAGTTTAACATTTAAAAATTATATGATGAGAAAATTACCAGAAGTAGTAAGTGGTTAAGATATGCGCTGGATTTTAGACTATTATTGCATATCTGCTCCCAATTCGCAGGATGGAGTTAATAGCATATCTTTGAATTCTTCAGAAAGAATATTCTAATGTATTTTCATGAAAATGATTACCGAGGCTTTCAGAATTGCATAGCAATTTATTCAATCTAACTATAGCGAATATATTTTACATTTAGTAAATAAAGAAACCTCGCATTTAATACAAAATCTTGAATGCTTTGTATTCATAACAAAATAATGTTTTGAGCTTGGATATTTTCAGAGTCCAACATTTAAAGTGAATTGAAAATAAATAGAAACTGTATTTATAGTAATACAATATACAGTGGAAGATTTAAGCACTAATAGTTATTATTAGAAAATATCGTAAGGCTTACTCAGGATAAAGTAAACAATATTGACAATTCAATTTGTCGATAATTATATATAAAGGATAGATTACCAACTATTATATCAAAAAATCTGATGTGGGCAACACATGACTTTCCTTATATAATGTAATGAATTTACTACTTTTACAGTAAAAAAATAGGTTTTTCTTATAGTAGATACTAATATTATTTCCAAGAAATTGAATTTTCGACAATTAGTCGTCATTTTCATTGATTTAGCGTCATATTTATCCATTTGGCGAGATTTCCGTTAATTTGGCAACATTTAAAAAAATATCGCCAAGCGTTATGGATGAAGAAATAAGTTATTCTTACAGCAGACAAATGACTATTGGCGTTCAAATGCAAAAGTATTACTCAAAGAATCTTTTTCCATGAATGGAACGAGCTAGATCCACGAGAATGATGTCACCCAATTTATCGTATGGTATTACATATAAAAAGTGAACATGTTTCTCAATGGGAAATATTTTTTTTTATTTTATATGACTTTTTGATAATTTTTTTAAAAATGTGCGATAACTCGAAAACGGTTTGTGTTAGCATTCTAAAATTTATGCCAGTCGTTTTCTAATGAAAAATTACATAAGAAATGTCTATTTGCGTAACTTTGTTAGTGGTTTTGATTTTTTGACGATTTTTTCAAAATTTTATTCGAAAATTTATGGGGGTTCTGAACATTCGATTGTGTATAAAAACAATTGGCTTCCAGTGTTTATGGATTGTGATTTTTGTACCAAATTTGGTTCGAATCGGTCCATTCGTTCGCCAGTTATCGTCTCCACAGACTCACTGGCACACACACACACACACACACACACACACACACACACACTCACGCACACACAGAGACACAGATATCACTTCAAAATTGTTTGATTCGTGATCAGGGATGCTTGAAACGTGCTCTCCCGTCGAAAACTCGAATTCGAATTTTCGACCCAGTCACAATACTTTCCTTATACATTATGTATATAAGGAAAGTAACTAGGATTTTTAAATTTTAATAAATAAAATAATCTTGAAGGGTGTACCAAGTTAACATAATTTGTGAATAATTGTATCTAAATAATAAAAAAAGATATTTCCATTGTTAATGATTATCAATAAATATTTAAGAGCAGAATATTTGAAAAATAAATAAATTGATTTTTAATTCCTTTGTACTTCCATAATGTTATAAACATGTAAAATGCACTCACTGGAGTCGCTTTTGAAAACCAGACGGAGAAAACATCCGTAAATGTAACCTTTATTATGACGTGAATCTTTTACCAGATTCTAAGGTTTGAAAGAGGGTTGCCAGATTTGGCAATTTATCGTCAATTTGGCGACATTTGGCAAATTTTCGAAGGTTCAAGAAACACCTTGAAATAAAAAAATATTCTACGATATATCAGAGATTTCTCGAAGTTTGTATAGAGTCTATAAAAGGAGTCATCACTTAGTTGGAGAACAGTTGATGTGATACGAGATATAATTATCAGCGATATCCGTCAATGTTTTGATAATAGTATCGGCTATTTTGTGAAATTACTGGAGTATATAAGTGCTGTTTCACTGTATAGTGCTTCCGCATACGCTGTGCTTGTAAATAAACTTGTTAGTTATCCAGAAATTTTGGCTCATTCTTGTATCCTGAGCGCACACCCATAATTCCAGAAGATACATTTTTAACGTTAATAAAATCATACAAACTTATATGAGGTGTTCACCTAAATTTCTAATGTCGGCTTTTACATATGGAGTGTAATGATAAATTTATTCTTAGAAGTTGCGATTATTTTCATTGTAAGAAATTCATTTGTTCAACATATTCTATTTATTTTACTAGCTTTAGTAATGAAGTTAACAACTTTCTGCATTTAAGCGGATATAATTAGGAAATAACTTTTCTGGATAAATATGATGGCATAATTTATTATTGGAAATTTTATCATTGAAATGGGCAGATCTAAACATAAAATGGTTATAGTAGTGCCATCACCTTATATAGTGATCATGTGTACAGGGTATTCGTAAACTGTTTTAACAAAATAAGAGGGGTGATAGTACCCATCAAGACGAAAAATATTTACTATGGAGGTCGCATTCCACTCTGAGTGTCAAAAAAGAGAAACTTTGAAACACGTCCAACAAGTACAAGTCGCCACTTCGGACGACATAGCTGTCGTAAAATAATGAAATAAAAGCTTCACCCACTATATTTTAAAAAAATAAGAATATGATCAAAAGTGCAATTATATATATTTGTAGGTATTTCAAAGGGTTACAAATTAATTCTTATAATTCATATCTAGTACTTTTAGTTTTGGAGATATAAGCATTAAATAGCATCTGAGTGTCAAAAACGAGAAACTTTGAAACACGTCCAACAAGTACAAGTCGCCACTTCGGACGACATAGTTGCCGTAAAATAATGAAATACAAGCTTCAGCCACTATATTTAAAAAAAAAATAAGAATATGATCAAAAATGCAATTATATATATTTGTATGTATTTCAAAGGGTTACAAATTACTTCTTATAATTCATATCTAGTACTTTTAGTTTTGGAGATATAAGCATTAAATAGCATCTGAGTGTCAAAAACGAGAAACTTTGATACACGTCCAAGAAGTACAAGTCGCCACTTCGTACGACATAGCTGTCGTAAAATAATGAAATAAAAGCTTCAGCCACTATATTTAAAAAAAAATCTGATGTGGGCAACACATGACTTTCCTTATATAATGAAATGAATTTACAACTTTTACAGTAAAAAAATAGGTTTTTCTTATAGTAGATACTAATATTCTTTCCGAGATATTGAATTTTCAGCAATTAGTCGTCATTTTCATTGATTTAGCATCATATTTATCCATTTGGCGAGATTTTCTTTAATTTGGCAACATTTCAAAAAGTCGCCAAGTTGGCGGCATTCCGCCAAATTCGTCGCCAAAATCTCGCCAAGCGTTATGGACGAAGAAATAAGTTGTTCTTACAGGAAATAAATGACTATGCAAAAATATTACTCAAAGTATATTTTTTCATGAATGGAACGAGCTAGATCCACGAGAATGATATCACCCAATTTATCGCATGGAATTACATATGAAAAGTGAACATGTTTCTGTATAGGAAATATTTTTTTTTTCATTTTAAATGACTTTTTAATAATTTTTTTGAAAAATGCGCAATATCTCGAGAACGGTTCACGTTAGCGTTCTAAAATTTATGTCAATCGTTTTTTAATGAAAAATTACCATAAGAAATGTCTATTTGCGTAACTTTATTAATGGTTTTGATTTTCTGACGATTTTTTCAAAATTTTATTCGAAAATTTAGTGGGGTTCTGAACATTCGATTACACATAAAAAGAATAGGCTTCCAGTGGTTACGGATTGTGATTTTTGTACCAAATTTGGCTCGAATCGGTCCATTCGTTCGTCAGTTATCTTCTCCACAGACTCACTGACACACACATACTTTCACACACACACACACACAAACACACACACACACGCGCACACACACACACACACACACACACACACACACACACACATACATCACTTCAAAAATGTTTGAATCGCGATCAGGGATGCTTGAAACGTGCTCTCCCGTCGAAAACTCGAATTCGAATTTTCGACCCCGTCACAATACTTTCCATATATATTATGTATATAAGGAGACTAAAAATAAGAATATGATCAAAAATGCAATTATATGTATTTGTAGGTAATTCAAAGGGTTACAAATTACTTCTTATAATTCAAATCTAGTACTTTTAGTTTTGGAGATATAAGCATTAAATAGAATATGAGTGTCAAAAACGAGAAACTTTGAATCACGTCCAACAAGGACAAGTCGCCACTTCGAACGACATAGCTGTCGTAAAATTATGAAATAAAAGCTTCAGCCACTATATTTAAAAAAAAATAAGAATATGATCAAAAATGCAATAATATATATTTGTAGGTATTTCAAAGGGTTACAAATTACTTCTTATAATCCATATCTAGTACTTTTAGTTTTGGAGTAATAAGCATTAAATAGCATTTGAGTGTCAAAAACGAGAAACTTTGAAACACGTCCAACAAGTACAAGTCGCCACTTCGGACGACATAGCTGTCGTAAAATAATGAAATAAAAGCTTCAGCCACTATATTTAAAAGAAATAAGAATATGATCAAAAATGCAATTATATATATTTGAAGATATTTCAAAGGGTTACAAATTACTTCTTATAATTCATATCTAGTACTTTTAGTTTTGGAGATATAAGCATTAAATAGCATCTGAGTGTCAAAAACGAGAAACTCTGAGACACGTCCAACAAGTACAAGTCGCCACTTCGGACGACATAGCTGTCGTAAAATAATGAAATAAAAGCTTCAGCCACTATATTTGAAGAAAAATAAGAATATGATCAAAAATGCAATTATATATATTTGTAGGCATTTCAAAGGGTTACAAATTATTTCTTATAATTCATATCTAGTACTTTTAGTTTTGTAGATATAAGCATTAAATAGAATCTGAGTGTCAAAAACGAGAAACTTTGAAACACGTCCAACAAGTACAAGTCGCCACTTAGGACGACATAGCTGTCGTAAAATAATGAAATAAAAGCTTCAGCCACTATATTTAAAAAAAAAAAATAAGAATATGATCAAAAATGCAATTATATATATTTGTAGGTATTTCAAAGTGTTACAAATTACTTCTTATAATTCATATCTAGTACTTTTAGTTTTGGAGATATAAGCATTAAATAGCATCTGAGTGTCAAAAACGAGAAACTTCGAAACACGTCCAACAAGTACAAGTCGCCACTTCGGACGACATAGCTGTCGTAAAATAATGAAATAAAAGCTTCAGCCACTATATTTAAAGAAAAATAAGAATATGATCAAAAATGCAATTATATATATTTGTAGGCATTTCAAAGGGTTACAAATTACTTCTTATAATTCATATCTCGTACTTTTAGTTTTGGAGATATAAGCATTAAATAACGACGTCTCGAAAAACATTAGAGCTCTGCAAAAACAAATTGTTGATATTCAAATTCAATTCCCTACTGAACATTTTTGTCGCTTACTATTTATGTCTATATTTTATAGTTTAGGATATAGAATGAAAGTATAGGGATGAAACTCGTTCGGACAGAAAAAAAAGGATCAAAATATTAAAATTAATTTTATGTATCCATAAAATCTACTATATTTCCGATAAGATACTTAATCGTTTACATTTATATCTATTAGGTTCGGGGATTTAAGTGTCCGAAATGTTTACACCTTTCATAGCGCTTCGATGGATACCCCAATCATAGATGTTATTGACATCAAATATGTCTAGATATTCATTTTCTGTGGATAACTTCCATACACATTGTTACAAACTTAGCCAAATTTTGACATTTCCGGTGATAAAAGTGGCAAAATTGTGCAATACAATTTCTAAATCAACAACTATGGGAAAAATGTGGAGTATTTAAGTTACTATTAGTAACTTACGAAAATGCTCATTTTCCTCAATTTTCTGATAAGAATAGTCTGCAGTCAAAGAACCCATATGATTCGGAGAATATTCTGCATATAAAAACAAACTATTTAAACCTAGCAGAGTATAATATAAATAGTCAGCTCCAGAAAATATACTCTATATTTCAGTCAAAAATCAATTTTCATATACCATTGGCATGTATAATCACAACAATCAAAAATCCCATATTCGGAGAATATTCTGCATATAAAAACAATTTTGAGGATAATGTAATTCTCAAAATATTATATTACATGAAATGTATTTTATAAAATTTAGCGGTGAAAACTTATTAAAATGCTTAATTTTCTGGCATAAATATTTTGCAGTCAAAAAACCCAAATTCGGAGAATATACTGCATATAAAAAAACAATTTTAAACCCAGCGGAGGATAATATAAATAGTCAGCCCCAAAAAATATATTCTATATTTGCAGTCAAAATTCGATTTTCACGTACCTTTGGCATGTAATCACAACAATGAAAAATCTGTTGCAAAAATCTCTGCAATCAAAATTCCCATATTATTCGGAGAATATTCTGCTGCATATAAAAACAATTTTAAGGATAATGTAATTCTCAAAATATTGTATTATATAAAATATATTTTATAAATTTTAGTGGTAAAATTAAAATGCTTTATTTTCTGGCATAAATATTTTGCAGTCAAAAAACCCATATAATTCGGAGAATATACTACATTTAAAAACAAACTATTTAAAACTAGCAGAGGATAATATAAATAGTCCGCCCCAGAAAATATACTCTATATTTCAGTCAAAAATCGCTTGTCACGTACCATTGGCATGTAATCACAATGAAAAATATGTTGCAAAAATCTCTGCAGTCAAAACTCCCATATTATTGGAAGAATATTCTGCATATAAAAACAATTTTGAGGATAATGTAATTCTCAAAATATTATATTATTTAAAATGTATTTTATAAATTTTAGTGGTAAAAACTTATTAAAATGCTTTATTTTCTGGCATAAATATTTTGCAGTCAAAAAACCCAAATTCGGAGAATATACTGCATATAAAAAAACAATTTTAAACCCAGCAGAGGATAATATAAATAGTCAGCCCCAGAAAATATATTCTATATTTGCAGTCAAAATTCGATTTTCACGTACCTTTGGCATGTAATCACAACAATGAAAAATCTGTTGCAAAAATCTCTGCAATCAAAATTCCCATATTATTCGGAGAATATTCTGCTGCATATAAAAACAATTTTAAGGATAATGTAATTCTCAAAATATTGTATTATATAAAATATATTTTATAAATTTTAGTGGTAAAATTAAAATGCTTTATTTTCTGGCATAAATATTTTGCAGTCAAAAAACCCATATAATTCGGAGAATATACTACATTTAAAAACAAACTATTTAAAACTAGCAGAGGATAATATAAATAGTCCGCCCCAGAAAATATACTCTATATTTCAGTCAAAAATCGCTTGTCACGTACCATTGGCATGTAATCACAATGAAAAATATGTTGCAAAAATCTCTGCAGTCAAAACTCCCATATTATTGGGAGAATATTCTGCATATAAAAACAATTTTGAGGATAATGTAATTCTCAAAATATTATATTATTTAAAATGTATTTTATAAATTTTAGTGGTAAAAACTTATTAAAATGCTTTATTTTCTGGCATAAATATTTTGCAGTCAAAAAACCCATTATAATTCGGAGAATATTCTGCGTATAAAAACAAACTATTTAAACCCAGCAGATGATAATATAAATAGTTAGCCCCAGAAAATGTACTCTATATTTCAGTCTAAAATTGATTTTCACGTACCACTGGCATGCAATCACAACAATGAAACATCTGTTTCGAAGTGAAGTATGAAAAGAAACCATATTTTTCACATTGAGAAAAAAAGGGAACACAATCCTACTGCGAAGAAAACTACAAAGAAATGAAATTTTAAATTCTTCATCCAGCAAAAGAGTATATCACGTCTGCAAATACATGGTTTAAGAATTACACTACGAATAAAATAACTGGTTAAGAGCTGTTACGGATATTGAAGCTTTCTTAGATTAGAAATCCCCATTCGCGTGACGGTGTGCCCCAGCTTCCAAATCCCCAAGACACTAAGAGATATTTTTATTGAAAATATTGATTTAAGCAAAGCCTGATAGAAATTTATTCAAACTAAGCGAAGTGAATAATTTTTCAATTTGAAAAATATTGAAACTAGATTGTGTGCAAAATGTTTCAGAGATTTTGAGTAAATAAGAATGCAGAACTTTGTATGGAGTATTTTCGAACTATTATGTATGTTGCGAATATTTAAAGACCTTCGAATTGAAATTTAAATATAAATTAAGTTCAGATTTTTTGCAGATCTTACTAGAAAAATTTGATTTCCAATATCTGTGCTCAGTGAGGTCACTAAGAGTGAAGGGTATGTGGAGGGGGACCTATCGGAACCCATTAAAATTCAGAAAAATTATATTTCGGAAAATAGGAAACACAAATTTGGTTACCAACCCCATTCCACATGAAAATAAAATATAGCAACACTTCTGCTTCTGCTGAATAATATTGATATGGAAGACTAATATAGAATGAAATATGTAGACAACAGTTATACTTTGACAAAGCGTGATCTGTTATCCGCAATATTAAATCCTATATATGCTATAAGGCAGTGTTTTCCAAACTTTTTTAACTCGCGGCGAACTTCACAACAAATCAAAATTTTGCCGCGCACTTATTATATATATATATATATATATATATATAAAATTTTTTTAAAGGAAACTAACATTCGTACTGAACCAAGCACTACACAACGAATATGCAAGATCTTATATTATTTTAATATTAATGATTTATATTAAGAGTTTTATTTCATATTTTACTCATTTTTAATATAATTTAAATTCTTTCGCGGCGCACCCAACTATACTTAGAGACGCACCAATGCGCCGCGACGCACAGTTTGGGAAACACTGCTATAAGGTAAAATGTGTCATATAAGACAACGAATTATATATGTCCTCCAAGACGAAGAAAGATATCTTGTTAAATAATGGTTATGGCATGATAAAACTTCTAGAAGTTCTTAGCTTGATTGTCACTGGATTATTTTTTATGGCTTTATGTTGTTACTGTGCAATCTCCTGTTTTCCATGTACGCTCTTGCTGTTTCATAAATATGCAGTGAAACTCGTAGAAGATTCAAAACCACAAAGGGAGTGTATGTAAACTCAGGACTATCTATCCATACCCATAATTTGAACTGTGCTCCATTGGATTTAAATACAAGATCTCCGCCGATCCTGTGGTCGAGCAGTCAGGGACATGCGTTTCCGCCTGATCGCTGGATTGCCGGGTTGTGGGTTCGAATCCCGCCAGCGGGCATGGATGTTGTGTAGTCGGGCCAAAGTCAAACTTCTGCCCTTGGGGAGCCTCAATAAAAAGTGAAGCTGCATATTCTCCCCTTCATCATGGGACCAGGGGCCTAGTGGACGTGGTACTTGGCGCTCCTCACCACGGTGGATAAGTCACAACAACAACAACAAGATCTCCAAATAGTCGACAAAAGACAGGCCTTGGAATTTACTGCGAACCCTTCAGGTTGGATTGTCTGTATTGGTAAATCTAACGAGTCCCTCAATAAGGTTTCTTGGTTTTGAAAGTTTTGCGTTTTCTAACAGAAAACGAATTACTTTTTTTCCCTTTGCAATAAAATTAAATATAAAATATTTTTCACAATGCACAACTGTCTGAGTATTTTGCACAGTATATAATAGAATTTAGGATAAAATAATTTTATGGAAATAAAAAATTCCAAAGCATCTACAAATATAACTTCAAATTTCTGAAGTAGATCCATATTTTATATACAAAAATATGCAAACAAAGTAGTACATTTTGATAAAAATTGCCCCTTTTTAAAATATAATTATTACGGTAACGGAAATTATCTTTATACGGATTTATTTAGGTTAATCTCTATGTTTGTCTGGTTGAGAAAAAATGTACTTAATTATTCATGTAGAGTAGATTAGGACACAATGAAACACAGGAGAATAAACAAACGGCTTTCTCAGCTATTAAATTGTACCCCTTTCATTTAGTGTTCCATAGCTCCTTATTTGGGCACTGAGGAACAATTTGCCTAACTTTAGATTATAATTTTCTAACTAAAAAATAGCTCTTATCAATCCTAATTTATTTTGCACACCCTTGTAGCCAATGAATCTGAGATTCTGATCATGATTTGTTTTTGTAAAAAACTGTCACCGATATATGTGGTGTCTTTCTAATAGTGCCCCATTGCACCGAAACTTTGTAATCCTCAATATTGAATTCGTGTATAAAGTTAATTTTAATTTACACCAAACGAAACATGATATTGCAGTAGTTTTTTGTTATGTAGAAGCGGGATACATTTTTGCAAGCGGGATACATTTATACAAATTAATCTGAGAATCTGAAATTTTGAACACGATTTGTTTTTGTAACTTTCATAAACTGAGACCAAGATATATGGTGTATTTCTAATAATGTCCCATCGTGCCCCCAACTTCCTATAATCATCAATGTTAAATTATCGTGCTAAGTACATCTTCATTTACTCCAAACGAAACATAATATTACAGTAATTTTGGGTTAGGAAGCAGCCGTATAAGTTAATGTATACAAATAATCCAATTCTATAAACTCAGCACCAGAAGAAATATATTACTTTCCTTATACACATAATGCATAAGGAAAGTATTGTGACGGGGTAGAAAATTCGAATTCGAGTTTTCGACGGGAAAGCACGTTTCAGGCATCCCACATCAAGTTTCAAACATTTTTGAGGTGATGTCTGTGTGTGTGTGTGTGTATCAGTGAGACTATGGAGATGATATCTCACGAACGAATGGAGCGATTTGAAAGAAATTTGGTACAAAAATCAAAATCTGTGAATACTGGAAGCTTATTGTTTTTAAGCGTAATCGGATGTTCAGAACCTCCCTAAATTTTCGAGTGAAATTTTAAAAAAACCATAAAAAAAACAAAACCTTTAATAAAAATACACAAATAGACATTTATGTAATTTTTCATTAGAAAACAATTGACATAAATATTAAAACGCTAACATGAACCGTTCTCCAGATATTGCACATTTAAAAAAAAAATTCAAAAAATCATATAAAATAAAAAAAAGACTTCCTATTGAGAAACTTGTTCACTTGTCATATGTAATATCATGCGATAAATTTGGTGACATCATTCTCGTGGATCTAGCTCGTTCCATTCATAAGAAAAAATAATTTGACTAATACTTTTGTATTTGAACGCCAATAGTCATGTATCTGGTATAAGAATAACTCATTGCTCCGTCCATAACGTCTGGCAAGATTTTGGCGACGAATTTGGCAAAATGTCGCCAACTTGGCTACTTTTTGAAATGCTGCTAAATTAATGAAAATCTCGTCAAATGGATAACAAGAAAGATCAATCATGCTTAAAGTATTGATTATGAAACACTTTCCAACTTCAATGCAATTTTATTTAAACATGTCTAAAATGCAATACATTCCTCGGTAATATTTTAAAACTTATCACAATACTACATTAATTTATTATATTTGAAACCTTAAACCTTCATCGAAAAAAATTAACTTCATTCAAATGACGGCATTAAAATATAAATTGCCTGGTTTAAACATCTCTAAAATGTGATACATTCCTCGGTAATAATTTTAGAATTATCATAATACTACGATAATTTATTATATTTGAAAACTTTATCGAAAACAACTGAAATTCATTCAAATGGCGTCATAAAAAAATAACACGCCTGGCTCTCTCTATAAAAGCAACATTTCATTCATAAATAATTCCCCCATTCATGTCATTCATCACAATACTATAATAATTTATATTATTTAAAAATTAAGACCATGGAGCTACAAGTAAGTAAAACTCTATGCGTAAAACTTCATCGAAAATTATGGTCCTTCTCTTTCTAAAATCAATGAATATTTCATTCATATCAGCCATGCAGACTCCATGGACTAAATGATTTTGTGTTAAAGAATTACAGCGATTCTAATACAACTCATTCTACATATTTTGCTGTTTACATTTTACATAGGTGAAAAATAGGCTTAATAGTAGAAATAATCAAATTTGTAAGAGCATTTAAACTGAAATATATTGTCATTGCGTTGTTAAAGTATGTAGATGCACAGAATTTAGGCAAAAATAAGGTAGTTTTAGGATGGATACAACACTCAATATGAATTAAAAAGAACTTTAAAAATCACGATTTTGAGACAAGATGGATGCCATATATCATTTTGAAGTGGGTCATGTGATCGTTTCATATCATGGACACGTGATCGCTTCATATAAGAGGTGTTATTATTATTTTAATTTTTATTTAAAAAACTACTGAATATATTTCGCTGAATTTTTTTTTTATATATTTTATGGAACAATTTGAATATTGCCTAAAATTTTCGAAGCAATTTGTGAATTTTAAATCCGCTTAAAAAATGCTTGAAAAATTAGGTCCCATAGGGCTCAATGTATTCCATTTTTTCAACCCGGGTTCAATCCAAAACTAATTGGGTGATATTATTCATTTATATTCCCATAGGTCCTATAGACCGTCTGAACAACATACTAAAATTTCATTTTGATTAAGTCATTTTTACGGCAGTTATCGTGCTAACGGACAGACAGACAGACAGACAGACAGACAGACAGACAGACAGAATGAACAAAGTCATAAACACTTTCCAACTTTGTTGTAAAGTGTTAAAAATGCGCTAAATCAATGAAAATGACGACTAATTTCGAAAATTCAATATCTTGGAAATAATATAAGTATCTACTATAAGAAAAGCCTATTTTTAACACTTTACAACAAAGTTGAAAAGTGTTTATGACTTTGTTCATTCTGTCTGTCTGTCTGTCTGTCTGTCTGTCTGTCCGTTAGCACGATAACTGCCGTAAAAATGACTTAATCAAAATGAAATTTTAGTATGTTGTTCAGACGGTCTATAGGACCTACGGGAATATAAATGAATAATATCACCCAATTAGTTTTGGATTGAACCCGGGTTGAAAAAATGGAATACATTGAGCCCTATGGGACCTAATTTTTCAAGTATTTTTTAAGCGGATTTAAAATTCACAAATTGCTTCGAAAATTTTAGGCAATATTCAAATGGTTCCGTAAAATATATAAAAAAAAATTCAGCGAAATATATTCAGTAGTTTTTTAAATAAAAATTAAAATAATAATAACACCTCTTATATGAAGCGATCACGTTTCCATGATATGAAACGATCACATGACCCACTTCAAAATGATATATGGCATCCATCTTGTGTCAAAATCGTGATTTTTAAAGTTCTTTTTCATTCATATTGAGTGTTGCATCCGTCCTAAAACTACTTTATTTTTGCCTAAATTCTGTGCATCTACATACGGAAACAACGCAATGACAATATATTCCAGTTTAAATGCTCATCTAAATTTGATTATTTCTACTATTAAGCCTATTTTTCACCTATGTAAAATGTAAACAACAAAATATGTAGAATGAGTTGTATTAGAATCGCTGTAATTCTTTAACACAAAATCAAATAGTCCATGGAGTCTGCTTAGCTGATATGAATGAAATATTCATTGATTTTAGAAAGAGAAGGACGATATTTTTCGATGAAGTTTAACGAAAAGAGCTTACTTACTTGTAGCTCAATGGTCTTAATTTTTAAATAAAATAAATTATTATAGTATTGTGATGAAAGACATGAATGGGGGAATTATTTATGAATGAAATGTTGCTTTTATAGAGAGAGCCAGGCGTGTTATTTTTTTATGACGTCATTTGAATGAATTTCAGTTGTTTTCGATGAAGTTTTCAAATATAATAAATTATCGTAGTATTATGATAATTCTAAAATTATTACCAAGGAATGTATTACATTTTAGAGATGTTTAAACCAGGCAATTTATACTTTAATGCCGTCATTTGAATGAAGTTAATTTTTTTCGATGAAGGTTTAAGGTTTCAAATATAATAAATCAATGTAGTATTGTGATAATTTTTAAAATATTACCGAGGAATATATTGCATTTTCGACTTTTTTAAATAAAATTGCATTGAAGTTGGAAAGTGTTTCATAATCAATGCTTTAAGCATGATTGATCTTTCTTGTTATTACTGTATAAGTAGTAAATGCATTGCATTATTTAAGGAAAGTCACGTGTTGTCCACATCAGATTTTTTTAAATGCAGCTGTAGTCGAAGTATACCATATCTTAAAATGGATGGTTTAAGGGCAGCCCTGGATAAAATAACTAGCTGGGATATGTTCCGGATATTAAACAATTCTTTGATATTAATTTATCGCTCGCGTGACTGACCGTGAGGCCCTTACTCCCAAATTCTTGAAAAACAAAGAAATATTTCTGAGTATTCTTATTGAAGATATTGATCTACATTTCCGGCGTCTGATAGAAAATCATTTAAAGTAAGATGAGAGAATAATTTTTCAATATCCAAATTAATGTAGATTTCCTTGTATTATGGGCAGACTATTTGTGGCGTTTTGTGTATATATGAATAAAAAACTTAAAGTAAATTATTTTGACTCCGTTGCGTTTGTATAAAGTCCATCTATATATTATGCACTGAATGGGTAAGTGATGTGATATATCAAAGTGATTGAGCGCATTCAATATAGTTAGAATCTTAGATTTGGTGTCATACAGTGTCGAAAGCCCAGTCCATCCGACTCGTCCGAAGACTTAGAGCAGCAATTTAGATGGCCGGGGTGTCATACAGTGTGTCTCAACTTAGAACGAACAAATATAAATGAGTCAGTGGTGGGAGACTTCAAATACATCGAGTAATTTAACTGTTAGTATTGATATCATGAAATCCGTCTCAGCTTGAAATCAAAAAAATAAATTTTTAAAAATGAGCACCCTCACAGCAAAGATCGTCACATGTGTGACAGTGACGTTGTAGTCACGTGACACGTGGGTATCACTGTAAGATCATATTTGTGACTTCTATGCGACTTTACGTATTAGTTACTTTGTAACTTCATTGTGACTATATTCTGTGACGTGTCCACAATTTAATTAACACGTAACAATGTGACGACATTACAATGACAATTACAATGTGACGTCACAAACAAGTTAATGTGCGACGTTGCAAACGACTATGAAAATGACCAAAATGACTTCGCTGTGATCGCAATATGACATTGCCGAGACGTACTGCGACGTCCTGTGACGTCTCATAGTCACAGTGTGACGTAAATCTAACGTCACTCTGAAAAAAATGCTGTTAGGGGAGTGACGATGTGGGAGAATAATCAAACAAATCAAAACCAATTTGCTTAGTTATCGATTCAAGATAGAATATTCATTTTAGTCTCATTCGGCCCGTCACAATTTCTACATTAGAATGACGATACAAAGGATCAATAATCATTTCCCAGTCATCAAACAATACACATTTTAGTCGTTTTAAAGTGATAAATAACACAACATATAATGTACAAGGTGATTCAAAAGTTCGGAGCAAAAGTAAAACGTTATAAAAAATATATATGGGTCAGAGAGACATGCGGTTTACAGATTTACCGTGGTGGGAGGTTTTGTGTGGCATGAAAAAAATAGTTCAAACTCTCGACTCTCTCGGAGGTCTGCAGCAGATAAAGCCATGAAGATGACTTATGCATGGAGGTGATTGCACACATAACTGGCCTGCGAGATCCCCAGATCTCATACCCTGTGATTTCTCTTTGGGGGGGGGGGATACCTAAAATCACAGGTCTATAGAGGAAAGCCCCAGTCCTTACCAGCACTGAAAGGCGCCTTACGGCAGGAGGTAGCAGCCATTCCCGTTATTACGCTGTTTCATGCTGTATCAGACGTAATACCGCGACTGCACTCAGCACCGGAATGTGGTGGTGGACACATTGAGCACTTGCAGCTGTAAAACATGCTGAAATAAAATATATCATTTCATAATTATTAACTCGTATTGTTTTCTTCGCAGCAGCGCTCCCCTAGCGGAGATTTTGAACTATTTTTTTCATGCCATGCAAAACCCATCACCACGGTAAATATTAATCTGCAAACCGCATGTCTCTCCGACCCATAGATATTTTTATAACGTTTTACTTCTGCTTCGAATTTTTGAATCACCCTGTATATTAATTTTTTGAAGTTATATTTCATCGAATAATCACGTCCACTAGCATCTGTGTTAAATTTCATGTTATAACAGTCTAGGTGTATATGTTTTCAACATTAATTCATATAATATATTTATATAGTCACTAGCATATGAACCGTTGATTAGAATATTCAAAATAGGATAATTATTTTGTAATCATGCTTATTTGGTAATATATATTTGATAGCCTCAAGAAAGCAATTTATACTTATGTAAAGAAGTATTACAATTCGGACATGCCGCCTTCCTGAAATTGAGCTGAAATATAATAAAACATAATATATATATATTTGGAATTTTATATTCGGAGACGATAGGTCTTTTGAGAGGTCAGATACGTTTTCTAAACACTAGCTAGCTTCATTATTGTGATGCATTCACACAAAAAATTGATTTTAATCGGTCTAGTAGTTTCACAGAAAACCTGTGCGTGTACTAATTCCCCCGTGGTGAAGGGGCGCCTACGCACCACGTCCACAAGACCCCCCCCCCCCCAGATTGTCCCATGGCGAAGGGGAGGATATTTGCAGCTTCGCTTTTATAGACCCCCCCCCGAAGGGTGGAAGTTTGACTTGGCTTCGACATGACACCATCCATGCTCGCTGGCGGGATTCGAACCCGCAACCCGGCAATCCAGCGATCAGACGGAAGCGCATGCCCCTGACCGTTCGACCACCGGACCGGCACAGAAAACTTGATTATAGTTAAAATTAACAACTCAACAAATTGCTATATCTCACGATCTTGCATTGTAACCGGGACACATTGAAACGTACAAATTTTCAGTCCGGTTATTCTTCACTTAAAAAGCGGTTATTTTCCACTTTCTGTGTGATGCTGGTTAAAAAAGAAAATTCATAAGTTAAATAAATATACAAGTAAGCCTAATTGAATATACTAGACACCATCTTTTCTGTCAAATTTAATTTAAATAAAATAAACAAATAAGAAATGACTGCATTTAATAAATTAACAAATTTCAGTATCAATGCATTCTTGACTGTTTTAATGTCATTAATAAATTAATAGTTACTGCAGATTATCTAATTTAAATTCAATTAGTTTTCATTCCCAAGAGGGGAATCAGCACTAATCCCTTTTCCCCGCCAGTGAAAGTCAATAGTCGTGCTGGGGAAAGTTTTCATTCAATTTACTTTATTTGAATATTCATGCAGTATGTTCAGAATAAATATTTACATCCAAAGATTTAAACGAATATGATAATATATAAGTTTAATTTTATAACATTTCCACAAAACGAGAACTGAAATGAATATAATTGTTACAATAGAACCTTGATTACTAATGTAGTTATTAATATTTTAAGTAATTAATGTATATACACTATATGATTAAATGTATCCTGGCACTTTGGATGTTAGAATGTTTTTCGAATTTCTAAGCAAATACTTGGCGATAATTCTGTAACTTTGGCGATGTTAAGAACATGCTTGAACGCTCACTTTCCAGTAAAGTTTCGGTGACTTGTGCATTTAGGGGACCATCAAGATATTGAACAAGAAAGATCAATCATGCTTAAAGCATTGATCATGAAACTCTTTCCAACTTCAATGCAATTTTATTTAAAAAAGTCAAAAATGCAATACATTCCTCGGTAATATTTTAAAACTTATCACAATACTACATAAATTTATTATATTTGAAAACTTAAACCTTCATTAAAGAAAAAATGAACTTCATTAAAATGACGGTATTGAAATATAAATTGCCTGGTTAAATATCTCTAAAATGCGATACATTCAACAGTATTATTTTTAAAACTATCATAATACTAGGATAATTTATTATATTTGAAAACTTCATCGAAAACAACTGAAATTAATTCAAATTACATCATAGAAAAAATAACACGCCTGGATCTCTCTATAAAAACAGCATTTCATTCATCACAATACTATAATAATTTATTTTATTTAAAAATTAAGACCATGGAGCTACAAGTAATTAAACTCTATGCTTAAAACTTCATCGAAAAAAATCGTCCTTCTCTTTGTAAAATCAATTAATATTTCATTCATATCAGCCATGCAGACTCCATAAGCTAAATGATTTTGTGTTAACGAAATACAGCAATTCTAATACAACTCATTCTACATATTTTGCCGTTACATAAGTGAAAAATAGGCTTCGTTGTAGAAATAATCAAATTTGGATAATCATTTAAACTCAAATATATAGTATTTGAGTTGTTTCAGTATGTAGATGCACAGAATTTAAACAAAATTAAAGTAGTTTTAGGACGGATACCACACTCAATATGAATTAAAAAGAACTTAAAAAATCACGATTTTGAAACAAGATGGATGCCATATATCATTTAGAAGTGGGTCATGTGATCTTTTCATTTCATTGTCACGTGATCGTTTCATATAAGATGTGTAATTATTATTTTAATTTTTATTTTAAAAACTACTGAATACATTTCGCTGAATTTTTTGTTATATATTTTATGGAACAATTTGAATATTACCTAGAATTTTCGAAGTAATTTGTGAATTTTAAATCCGCTTAAAAAATGTTTGAAAAATTAGGTCCCATAGGGGCCAATGTATTTCATTTTTTCAACCCGAGTTCAATCCAAAACTAATTGGGTGATATTATTCATTTATATTCCCATAGGTTCTACAGACTGTCTGAACAACATACTAAAATTTCATTTTGATTAAGTAATTTTTACGGCAGTTATAGTCCTAACGGACAGACAGACAGCCAGACAGAATGAACAAAGTCATAAACACTTTTCAACTTTGTTGTAAAGTGTTAAAAAGGGAGGAAATATATTTGATCACCCTGTATCATTAACAGCTGGAAATGATTTGTAACATTCACAGAATAGTTATCTAGCTTTGTTCAATATGTATAAGAATTTTCGTAAAACAAAAACGGATATCCCTGAAGATATAAATGTTTCTTAAAAAAAACAAATTTTGTTACATGTTTTTTGCTTACAATATCCGTAGGTTTCAATCAAATTTCACGAAACTTACAGAACATTTGTCAACGCCCAAGAAAAACAGTATTCTTCAATTGAAAATTAAAGCAATGAATATACGATGAAATGTAAGCATTTGAGAGAACTAAGTTTATACAGCGCAGGCGCGAAACATAGAGATTGTTTTCATTCATAATTTTGTAGTGAATATTGTAGAGCAACTTCTATAAATAAAAAATCCACTGGAATTAACCAAATTTATTAGAAATTTTTTTATATACTTAGCATGGCAGCATAAGACAAAAGTTACCATAATTATGCATGAAAAGACTTTTTCATGGCTCAATAATCACTAAACTTAACAGTTTCAATCATTGTAGTAAAAGTTTGTATTCTTGACTTCATTTGCTTCCCTGGGGGGGGGGGGGGTACATTGTGAAACTTGGTATCAATCGAAAGACGTTACAAGCCCATTATAAAGAAGGATAATATACATAATTGGGATCATTTGAACCAGCAAAACAGATATTTCAATTTTTTCGTTGATCATAACCGCTTCGTTGATCATAAAAATTGTAAAATTATTACCTATAACATAATCATGAACCTCGTCGAGCTTAGAACGCACTTTATTGGCTTTAAAAAAGCCGACTTCGAGGGACTACAAGATACGGGTTTCCGAAAAGAGAATATAGCGATGCCAGATAAATGGTTGGGGGGACTTATCTAGCATGAGCATCATAGCTCTTTTAGACAAACCATATGAGGGCAACTTGCACAGCTCAGGAAGCGCGCCGCTAGTAATAATTTCTTGTCATCAGTATTTCTCATGGTCAAGAGAGATAAAAAAATTCGGTATAGTTGACAGCACTGGTGCTGTCAACGTTAGATTTAGAATTTTGCGTGGCGAAGGCTGGGGTCGACTGCTCAACAATGTGGTCTGGAAGTTTGGTAGGCGGGCGATTTATTCCTGGGATTTGCAAGTAACGATAGCGGATATATTTACGTTTGGCTTAATGCCAGCGGGTGGGAAAGGCGATCTTGGTTCCCAGGGTTTAATCCTCGGGGGAGCTTGAGTTAGCATTAAATTAATGGTAGGATGCCCTATTTTTATTGGTCACGAACCATTTGAACGAGTTTTTTGGTCAACCGCGCCAATTAGCAACATGCTGGGCCACTGCAATTATAGCAGAAAAGATAGTTAGCATTGTATTCCTTGGCGGTGTGGGGTCTTCCACACTTGACGCAATGTAATGAAAAATTACATGCTAGGCCGCTATGATAGAAACCATTGCAGCCATAACATTGACTAGTAAATCCTTTGCATCCAGTGCAGGGTTCCAGCTTCACTTCCGTGCCCAATAATCGATCATAGAGGGGGAGGGATTGTTTGCTCCTTCTCATGGTCAGCCGAAAGATATTTAAAACGGAAAAGCCTATTGCTTCCATATATTTTATAATTAAATTTATATCCGTAACCACGTGAAGCCCTTTGATTACAATCCCAACTGAGTTGTCATCTCTTAAGTTGTAAGTTTTGAACTGTACTCCTGTTTTCTTCAGGTAATTAGAACAGTTCCTGAATTCACCTTCGTTCCTTACAAATACTTTAAAAAATTGTCGGTCCAAGACCGGGACAATTTTAGGGGCAAATTTCTTCAAATTCAAGAGAATCGAGGGCCAGTCAGGTTGTGATGCGCTGATTAACAGCCGAGGAGTGGTCGGCAGCGCGAGTTTAGGCGCTGTCGCTGTGGGTCCGTCCTTTCCGGGTCCGGTGTTTGAGATATCGTCTGCTGATTTTCTATTGGCCGCCTCGAAATCCGAAGTCGACACTTTTTCACTGGTAGGTCCAGAGGCCTTGGTGGTCGTACGGATAAATCCTTCAGCATCGGTGAAGGTGCGAAGAGTAAATCCTCCACTGTAAGTCCTTTTCTTCGATTACTTTATGCTATCGTTAGAGTTAGAATTATTTTTAACATTAGAAGTGGGATTATTTAAATTTAAGCTCTCGATTTGCTTAGTGGCCTCAAGGGCTGCTTGGTCCAATTTTTTTTATGTTCAATTGCTTTATTAGTTGAAATTTCAGCGTTAGTAGAATTAAGATTTGTTTATTATTTAGTTGAATCATCGTTGGAAGTTAAGTTTACATTAGCATCAGTGGCTTTAAGATCCAGTTCCTCAACAGTTGTGGGGAGGGGGTATAGGTAAACTATACTTACCACAGCCCAGAAGTCCAGCCATATTTTCCATTTCATCGTTCATTTAGTCTATATTTTTTCTCACCTCGGCAAACTCTATCTTTTCGGCTTGGTTTTTGGTAGCCACCTGTCTAACAATCAATTCATTTTCTAATGCGATCACTTTATTTTTAATTTCATAAATCTGAAGCCCAGCCTGTATTTTCCCAATGTTCATTTCAGCATTCGCAGGTGATGACAACTCCATCTCATCACTCACGATCTCCCGCGCGACCGAAGAATCATTCTCCGCCATTTTATCTGGGGAGCTCACAATCCCACAACCTTCACGCTCGGGAGCCATGCTCCGAATCCTAGGTGCAGAATGATCCAAAAAATAATTTCATATACTCAATCAGTTTGAAGTTTCTAGTAGATAAATACTCAGAATCTATTTAAGCTAAAAGCTTGGTTCATATATATTTATTTCATATGAATTTTTCTTCTTTAAAGGTAGACAGTGCCGATGTGGTGGCCGAGCGGTCAAAGAGGCAGGCGTTTCCTCGTGATGGCTCGGCTGCCAGATTGCGGGTTCGAGTCCCGCCTGCGGGCATGGATGTTGTAATGTCTTATTTGGGGCAGAGGTCAGACTTCTACCTTCGGGTGCCCCGGGTCATTAGACTAAACAGAAGCAGTGCACTCATTCTTCCTTAATTGTGATGTTAGGGACACGACAACAACAACAAAGGTAGGCAGTTCTTCACCTGACTTAACTCGAAATATTCTTAGGTTCGTTTCCCACATTTTGCTGACGGTAATGCGTTGCTTATAGAAATGTTGCGTTAAACGTTTAAAAATAACTTTATATATTTCCCATGATGAAACGCAAGATATGTACGCATGGTATATATACTCACTAAAAGTAAAGAAACAGTTAAGGACAATATAGGGATAACAGTTTCATAAAATATTCGTTAGTCTGACATATGATAGTGTGTATGAAACTTAGCTAAAAATATTTTTCGATATTCACGTACTAAATGCCTACTGGCAGAGCTGAAGGTCATAAAATATAGCAACATCATCTAGCCGTTATCTTTTGACATTTATTACTAACTAGTGAGACCCACGGACATTCTACTCTAAAAGTAAAAAACAAATGAAACCATATAGGAGTATGCGATATTTCGTATATAAGAGTATTTCTATAAGAGTATACCATATTTCGATATTCCCATACTAAACGCCTGCTGGCGGAGATGAAGTTCATAAAATATAGAAGCATTCTCTGACTAATATCTTCTGACCATTCGTAGTAACTAGTGAAACCCACGAGCATCCTGCCCTATGAGTAACGAATAAAAATACCACGGAAGAATATTCCCAACTTTTGTTGGAATAAACTAGAAATATTTTTAACGTTAAACAAAGGTAAGCACACGGATTGAACCCGACATTCCGAGTTGAGTGGTATCTCAAAAAATTTTAAAATGATAAAAATTAAAGTACCACCATGGCCTCACTTTTTATATCTGATGCTATACCTTAAGTAAAGCTCCACAGTTACATCATAATTTTGCTGTGAAAGAGGTATAGCCATTGCATTATTAGGAACGGACTGACATATGAACGTGTGTATAAAATTTAGCATGGACATATTAATAAAATTTAGCATGGACATATGGCGGTGTTGAGACCCAGACCGTCTGACCTACCAGAAAGGTGTAAGGCAACTGCTTGGACGGCCGGGAAGTGCCACCCAATTTAGACCGGAACCCAGTGGGGGAGGCATCCACAGGGACCGTACCCTCCTTCCCTTACCACCAACCTCTCGGAAGGACTTACGGACCCACATGTTTAACGTGATCGCACTCCGCGTGAACACGGCGGCAGTTTTTTGGCAGTGGCTGGAATCGAACCCGGGCCTACCGAGTGCAACTCCAGCGCGCTAGCCAATGGGCTACCGCGCCCCACATATGACGGTGTATAAATTTTCAACATTCCCATACTAAATGCCTGAACTCAAAGCTTGAAGGTCATAAAACGTATCAACATTCTCTGACCAATATATTTTAAGTATTCTTACAAACTAGTGAGACCCACGGACATTCTACACAATAAGTAATAAACAAAACAAAAAAGATAAATCATGCATAAAGCATTTAGTATGAAACACTTTCCAACTGAAATGTAATTTTATTTAAATATCTCTGAAATGCGATATATTCAGCGGTGATATATTTTAAATTATCGCAGTACTACAATAATTCATTTTACATAAAAACTTAAACCCATGGAGGTAAAAGTAATTTCTAACACCGTGCTTAAAACTTCATCAAAAAGGGCAATGCTATAAAACAATGCTTCCACATGTAAAAACAATGAATATTTAATTCATATCACCTATATTCTAAACTCCACAGCTGAATAATTTTGTGACAAAAAAATTCAACAATTCTTATACAAGTCATCTTATAGCTTGATTTATTTGCATTCTGTATAGTTTAAAATCAGACTTCGTTGTAGAAATAATCAAAGTTTGATGATCATTTAAACTCAAAAATATTGTAATTGCGTTGGCGCACAATATAGATGCACAGAAAATATGTAAAAATAAAGCGGTTTCAGAATGGGTGCAAAACTAAATATAAATTTAAAAGAACATCAAAATTCACAATTTTGACACTGAGAAAAAAGATGGATGCTATATTTTAATTTGAAGTGGGGCACGTGATCTCTTCATATTATATAGGTGTAATTATTATTTTAAATTTCATTCAAAAAACTACATACCATATTTTGCTGAAATGTTTTCATATATTGTATGGGATAATTTAAATATTTCCTAAATTTTTAAAGCAATTTGTGAATTTTAACTTCGCTTAAAAAATATCTTTGAAAAATGATATCCATTGAGTTTAATTCATTTCACTTTTTCAACCCGGGTTTAATCCAAAACTAATTGGGCGATATTATTCATTTACATTCCCATATGTCCCACAGACCGTCTGAACTACATACTAGAATTTAATTTTGATAAAGTCATTTTTACGCAGTTACTGTGCAAACGGACAGACAGACAGACATAATGACCAAAAGCCATAAACACTTTTCATCTATGTTGGACATTATTAAAAACCACGGAAGAATATTTCCTACTTTTGTTGGAAGAAACTTGAAATAATTGGAATGTTAAACATGTTGAGCACACGAAATGAGCATGGCACACTGAGTTGAGTGGTATTTCAATTAAACATTTGTAAAATGATAAAAATAAAGTAAGCTATGTAAAGCTCCACAATTTCCTCATAATTTAGCTGAGAAAGAAGGATAGTCATTGTATTATTAAGGAACAGGCTATCCTCATCATTGTCTCACTTTAAGTATATGATGCCATACGTTCCACAGTTATGATCATTGCATATATATTACTATGATGCCACCTAATGAAATACAATAACTATATGATTCATTAATGAACTCAAAATTGTATTCGGAATTACTGCACAAAACTTTAAAAATTAATTACTCAGAATTAACTACTATTCCTTAACAAAATGTTATTAATATAGGAGCACATAACAAAAATTAAGAACTACAGGAACACATAACAAAAGTGAGATTTTGTGGTTGTTAATTAATAACAACATCCATCCGACATAACACAATTAATACACGACCCCAAAACAATTACTATATTGAATATAATGACTACTATATCGTACATCAGACTAGACAGAGTTGTTTTTTTTATTTAGTACATATAGTACATTAATTCTGTCATTTTATTATATCAAATTTGCATTAAATTAACCGTCAATTGGTATGCATCATATAAGCACAATTTGTAGTCAAATGTTCGTTTGCTTAGAGCTTGTATTTAAATAAAAAAACATGGGCAAAGTATTTAACCTCAAATAAGGAAAAAATGCAGAATACAGTTGTTTCGAGGTTACGCCGGATCCCTTAGCTTTCTTTTGATCAAGACTGTCTGATTTGAAGGTGTAAGGTATATGTTTGGACGGCCAAGTCCACACAGATATCGACCAAGTCAGTGTCACCCAATTTAGATAAGAAACTAACGGAGCAGACATCCATAAAGACCGTATCCTCCTTACCATGACTCCAACCTCTCGGAAGGACTTATGAATTAAAAGATTTAACATGTCCGCACTCTTCTTAGACACGGGTGTATACATAGATTCCAATAAGTTCAACGTGTGCGTGTGTGGATCTTTCTTTGCAAAGTTATTTCGGTATTTAAGAACTTTTCCAGGCACCATGACTAATAGCTAAATAACTAGAGTCGCATCGTATTTTATAGTTGGCTTTACTGTACTAAAATAATTTATAACATGAACAAAATTTACTCAGGGTTTATTGCACGTAAAAAAATTACATCTCCAGAGATTATAAGATTTATTTTCGGTCCATCAAAAGTTACTCCGAAGTCCCTTGAGCAGAAAGTACTGCCAAGATCTGCTCCAGATTAAATCAAACAAAATTGAATCCCTTCAAGACCAAAATTTCGATGTTCGACGGAATATTTCTAGTTCTCCGATTTCCTGCTCGGAATACAACCCCATGTAAAATGAATTTTCGAATGAGGAACATATTCGGAATTATTGATTGAGTATTTTGCATCCGAAAACTACGTTTCTCTAACGTCTCATCTATCCGTTTATAGTTAGACGCGATTAAATTTTATATTGCGAAATTTCCGATGCCTGGAAGAAAGTGAATTCAATAAGATATTATCTTGGAACCATTTTATGTTTAATGATTATTTTATTGCTCTTTATAAAATGTATGAGACTAGTTTCAGAATTGTTTCTGCTGTTATCTTTACTTTTATCCGTGGCAAAAATGTCGACATGCTATTTATTTTGGCACAAAATGTGCCCTAAAATACATATTCCTCAAGATTTTCGACAGATATAACTCAAATGATAAAATATGTTGTTTCATCATCAAATTTCCACTTACGATTCAAATATTCTGATTCTACTCAAAGCAGCATTTCTTGAGAATGGCTATAGGTAGATCATAACTAATAACTAATATAGATTTAGCATTAATTTCTGAGAGTGTTATGGTATCATGAGCACAAAATTGGCTTATAAGTGGCGTTCTAAAAATTCGAGAAATACTCTTTGCAGATACCAATTTCCATATTGAAGTTTCCAAAGCTGGCCAAAGGTAATCCACTTTGCTACAATACGTAAAATTTATCGCCAAGTTAACATATTTGTTACCCAATATTAAGCGATCAGTATATTCCATTAATAACGATTGGTAACTGTAAAAATTGCTGTAAATAGATGTTTTAAGTGTATTTTTATACATTTAAAACATTGGTTAACGTACTGTTTTAGGTGTATCTTTATACACTTAAAACAGTGATATATTAGGTATTTGTAACAGTTCGAACACACATATCTCAAATTACCTCAAAAACATTTACCCTTCCCCCCCCCCTTAGAGGAGGTTCAAAATGCAAATTTCTATCGTAAACTCTAATTCGAATTTTGTTCTCCATCAAGATACATCCTTGTGCATTATACTATATGTATGTAAAAATATTAATAATTCTCAATCTTTTTTCATACGTTTTCAAAGTTTGGAGCTGAAAATTAAAATAAAATAAAACAGTTAAGACATCTAATGAAATTCTACCAAAATAAGAAATGAAGTTCAAGCATTTTGTCAGCTAAAAAACTGAGCACTTTACATACAAAACGTATGCAATATAAATTAAAAGTACATAACTTAAAAATATTTTTATTTATAGTTTGCTATTTTAGGAAAAGTTTTTTCCAGATACAAGAAGAAAAGAAAATATATTCTACCTAAACTTTGCAGCGAAACTTGAAATAACAAGAATATTACTTTTATCCGTAGAAGTAATTCATATGCTTCAAAACTTTATAACGCAATATTAAAAAGTTCTTGGAAACTTTAGAACATGGGATTGAAAATTATTCTTTATATTTTGAAATGCAACACAGTCCTTTTTAATCAGGTATGCAGACATGACTTCATCAGTTAAAATTAAATTGAAAAACTCCAAGTTGCATCTGTCCACTAAACATTTAAAGAAATATGTCACACTTGAGTTTGGTATGCGTCTTTGTTGTACTTGTCGTTGTCTAATGTTATTTTTTAATTATGGTTAAGAGAGTTGAGATATGGAGATGTAACACCATCAAGAACCTGAAATAAAAATTAATTTATAAAGTGATAGGCATGAAAACCCTGTAAAGGAACACAATCCCAAATCTAAGAATCATTTTTTCAGCGTATGGATCAGAATCAGTAGATGTAAGTTTGACGCTTATTGTCAACATCCAGTATACATTGCGCCCCTGAAAGGGTTAATGTGTTCTTGAAGCTGGATTATATAACAAATGCAGCAATATAATATAAGCTTGATGCTCGAAAATGGACGATATTACAAATCCAGCAATGCCATATAAGCTTAAAGATCGAAGATATATTACATCAAAACTTAAGCACACATTATTTTACTTTAGGTAGCAAATTATTCTATTTACTAGTGCACATATCATCTTTTTAAGCTTATGTGGTATAACTTGATTCGTTGTATCGTCTAACGTCAAGAGCACGATAACCGTATGCGGTATCACTGGATGTATTATATCATCCAGGTTCAAAACACACAGCAAGCTTATACTGTATCACTTGATGAGTTATATCATTCCAGAGCAAGATTGTATGGTATCTCTATATGCGTTATATGATTCTGCACCAAATACACGACAAGTTTATATGATATCGCTGGATATAAATTATCCATCTTCAAGATCACGGAAAGATTATGCGGAATCGGTGAATTCGTTATATCATCTAACTTCAAAAACACGGCATATGGTATCACTAATTGCGCTATATCATTTAGCTCCAAAAACATAGTAAGCTTATATGACAACACTGGATGCGTCATATCATTCAGCACCATAACACAGAAAACAGGACAAGCTTATGTGGTACCTTTGGATATAAATTATCCAGCTTTTAGAACACAACAAGCTTATACGGTATCGGCGAAAGCGTTATAACATCCGGCTTCAAGAACACGACAAATGTATGTGGTATTGCTAGATGCGTTATGCCACAATGCTTTACAGAATTGTGGCATATAGATTGTTTCTTTATTTCTAATGCATATATCAGTATTTGAGAGATGAAAAATCACGAACCCTAGAACCACCGATACTGATCATTGCGCTGGAACTGTGATTTCTTATTAACTTTTCATCTGAACAAAAGACTACATATCAGAAATTAAAATACTACATATTAATTATGAAGAAATTGCTTAATATTATATATTTAAATTTTACGATATAAACTTTTATTTTATTTTAATAAAACTGTAATAACAGAAAAAAAAACGTATGTAATCTATGCATAATTTTTTTTTTTTTTATGATGCAGTGATTTCACTTTTTTTCAGTGAAATAACAATGTACATGGTCCACGGCACAATGTTCTTAATATTGAATTGTGCATTAGCATTTAGTAAATTCGAAGGATTTTCATATTGCTGTAAATATATCTATTTAAATATTGAATCTGAGTAAACAAATATGAAGAATTAAATTACCCGGTTTCGTTTGTAAACTAATATACAAAAATAAGGCGACGCTGAAATGGTAGGAAAAAGTCATTGTTAGAATTTGAAACTGATGAGCTTGTTTCTCTAATCAGCACTTGTTTATTAAAATTATTTTGTCTTTTATAATAAATTAAACTATATCCCTGTTGACTTGGCTGTAAGTAATCCACTCGATCTTATTCTCGGTGACATCCATAGGCCTTATTTTAAAGCTTTTTCTTAATTTTGCGGTTTGTTTTTTATACTCGTAATGCTGATGGAAGTTTTGCTCTTCTGGATCACTTTTCAAATGATGTTGACAGTATTTTGGATATTTTGGATTCCATTGATTCTTGAATTCAGTTTACTTATAAAATGTAAATGAATAATCGTCTTGCCGTTTTAGATGATTTGGTCATCAGCAAAGTTGATGAATTTCTCACTACAGTATTTTGTATACCTGGTAAGCTCTTTCTACTTCCACATATATATTCCTGACATCCGTTTGAAAAGTTTGTTCAAATATGCATTTGTTCAATTCTGAGATCCATTATGTAAAAGATGTTACTGTCGGTCCGGGTTCTCTCTCAGTATTGTGTTAAATGTGATATTCAAATATTCTCTCTTTAGACTTTCTTCTAAACTTGCTTCTGAAATGGATTTCAACAACTTTATCATTTTACCATTTTTCTAAAAATCAATCAGCCGATTACTGACATCCTGAAAGAAATTCAAATTTGATATTGTGTGTAAATTTTCCAATGAACTCGGATTTTCATCTTAAAGTTTCTTTAGAATTTTGTTACTGCCGGTCGTGGTTTCTCTCCCAGTGTTATTAATCGTGCTATTCAAAATTTCTGTAAAGTTTCTTCTAAACTTGTTCTCAAATGCATTTCAATAACTTTATCATTTTACCAATTTTTCCGGTCAGATGATTTCTGAAATCCTGAAACAAAATTCAAATTTGATATTGTGTTTAAACCTTCTAATAAACTCAGGTTTTCTAATCTTAATGAGCCGTTAGAAACTTGTAATAGTTAGATCATTTACGGCATTTATTACCTAAAATCAAACTAAACATGCTTTAAATTTCGTATTAAAGAGTATTAAAACTATTTCAAAAAATAGGAAATTAATAAATCTTGTATTGTTCAACATTGCTATCAAATTGACAATCGTTTTGAGTTTTCTTTAACATCGATTATATAAAAATGAACATCGATCTGTGATCTTGACTTCTTTGAAGCCTTCCATATCCCAAAAAAAGCTTATGTAGTTTTGACTCACGACAATCCTGTGTGTTAATTCTCGATTCGGATTGTCTGGAGTCTTCCGAATTCTGAATTCTGATTGGCTCTCTTAGGGGGAACCTTTATCCAGAGCTTGCGCATATTAACCCCTCTGCTTCTTTTATTTGCACCCATTTCGTGTTTTGACATGTTGGTACTTTTGAACTAACGAAAGGGATCTAGCGTATCATTGATCAGCTGTATACCGCATTTTTTATAGTTTTTATGCTTAAATATATTGCCCAAATTATTATTCTTTAAATTAATTGGTGTCGTTTATTACCCAGCTGCAACAGTTGTTTAAACTTATTTGGAAATATATGAATCTAAAATAATTTTTCTAACGTATAACGCACTCTCATATCCCATGCCGGTAACTAATGGAACAATTATAAACAAGATGGATGCCATATATCATTTTGAAGTGGGTCATGTGAACTTTTCATTTCATGGTCAAGTGATCGTTTTATATAAGAGGTGTAATTATTACTTTAATTTTTATTTAAAAAACTACTGAATATATTTCGCTGAATTTTTTTTTATATATTTTATGGAACAATTTGAATATTACCTAAAATTTTCGAAGCAATTTGTGAATTTTATATCCGCTTAAAAAATGTTTGAAAAATTAGGTCCCATAGGGCTCAATGTATTTCATTTTCTCAACCCGGGTTCTATCCAAAACTAATTGGGTGATATTATTCATTTATATTCCCATAGGTCCTACAGACTGTCTGAACAACATACTAAACTTTCATTTTGATTAAGTCATTTTTACGGCAGTTATCGTGCTAACGGACAGGCAGATAGAATGAACAAAGTCATATACACTTTTCAACTTTGTTGTAAAGTGTTAAAAAGTAATACCATTTTTTTATTAATTTTTATCCCAATATATAATATAATATTAAAATGAGGTAAAGTGAATTAAAATCGCCTGCTATATTGATCTATTTAATTTAATTCCTCTACTAAGAAAGCTTATATCATTTTTGTAAAGTATTTGCAAGGATAGAAATTGTCTGCATAACGACATGTCTATGGAAGAGTTTTTTTTTATCAATATCACAACAACCTCTGGACTTACAGACTTGAAATATGAAAGGGTTACCTTAAGTGACATAGAAAATAACCATACCAAACGCGAGAAAATAATCTATAAAAGCTGTGCATTTACATTCGGAACAGACAAATACACTTTTCATTTCATATATATAGATATGTTTTTATATACCCTGAGAAATGCCTGTTTTACTTTTAAAACTTTGAAGTAATATGTCTCGCAATTCAATATCATTAAATGTCCCCCTCAAGTAAGCGCATAAAATGCAAATTTATGCACCTTTCCTACGTAGGCAACTCAATATATTCCAAGTCCCAGATCGAAAGAGATGAGGTTCATGGGAAATTCAAAATGGCAATAGAAGGAATGTGTTGCTGCATTCACTCAAATTGTTACAATGCAGCTGTATTTCCCGTTCTATAGTCTTTGTGTCTGCAGTCTGTAGAATCAGTTATCGAGGTTATATCTTACTCAAGACTCGTTGTGTATGCATTCAGGAAGTATTAGGATTCCTCCGTGATCAGAATTTCTGTACCAGGGAATTTGACATTTATATCTGACACGTTTAGATAAACATAGGCCGATAACCAAATGTGCTAATATTACGTGCCTTATTCTTTTCTTGCAGTCTTTATCAGATATTCTATTTGTATAATAGTTAAATATGTTAGCCATTGGCGAGAAAAAGTATTAAGGATCGAAATGTGTGAACACATGCCAATTAAGCAAAAACTTTGAAATGAAATAATAAAGACAACCAGATTCGTTAAATTAAAATGTCTTTAAAAATAACACCATTTATGAGGTATTTAAAATTACAAATCCAGGGCGTCCTTCATCAGTGGCAATGTAAATTGTTTGAGATATTTTATACAATTTACTTTTATACAATCTGTAAACCCCTTGGATTTGTAATTTTAAGTACGTCATAAATGACGTTATTATTAAAGACCTTTCAATTTACCAAATTTAGTTGCCTTTACTATTTCGTTTTAAAGTGTTAAGGAGTTTAATTGGATAGCCACACTTAGTCTTTTATGCCCAAGATAAGGTAATGGAATTTCTTTAATCGATAATGTCTTTGGGACGATATGAGAAATTCAAGTGCAACTAGGTATGTTCGGATCAGTTAATTTTAGAGACTTATTGATGTAGAGGATAATCACAGCCATATAAAGGCTTTCATATTTCGAAAGTATTTCTTTTAAATCGGAAAAAATCATGAAAATATGTAAAATATGAGGCCCACTCGATCTTCTCATACATTCATATTCTGAATTGTCTGATTAACAGAGCTCACAGAACTTGCTTTGCAAACTATTTTCATCCAAACTAAAGTTGAAATCGAAAGACGATTTATTTCACAGTATTACCCTTTTATTTATCTATAGACATTCAACATTCTATATTTTTGTATTCTATAGGTTTTGCGATACGAAAAACAGAGAATCTCGTTGAACGCATCAATCTTCGGCTCCTATTTGCTGTTGCTCTCTGAGTTCACATTGCGAGATGTTTTTACGCCAAAATAAAGTCAAAACGGAAAATTGGTTTATTTCAAAATATGTCCCAATTATTTCTCGGTAAATATACCGAATTCCATAGTTTTGTATGCTATAGTTTTTGCGGTTTGAAACAGACACACTGATATGGACAAAATGTTCACTCCAAAAGTGCATTAAAATAAATTAGCTCATAAACTTTATCGAAATTGAAAAACAATATCACCATCTTGCAAACATTTAACTTTGTAGATATATATCTGCAAAATTTGTGGATTTGCTATTCTCAGTTTGCTCAGGACGCGAACTTGCAGCTCAAAAATTGTATCTTTGAATTTGACATTAAATATTCTTTGAACTAAATTTTATTAATCAATTCATTAATTGAGTGTCGTTTCCTTTAACGTAATTTTTGCAATTTTGATGACAGTATTGTCAATCTGGAGCTAAATATCGCCAAGTTGGCGATATTACGTTAGTTAACTAATCCAGTTCGCCATATACATCGTTAAGTGTTACAAATAAACGGAGAGAAGCGCATTTCTTATATACTGAAAGGTATGCCCGTCATATGACTGAATGAAATATTTGCAAATCATTGTCCTCTATTTAGCGTCATTTTTAACAATTTGGTGACATTTTTATCAAATGGTGGCATTTTCGTCAATCTGGCAATATTTTAAAAAGTGCTCAAGTTTGAGACATCATGCTAAATTTCTCTCCAGTCAATACGGACGCTCGAAGAAATGGTGTATTCAGATAGTAGTTTGTCATGTGCTTTCCAAGATATTAAATTTTCATCAATTAGTCATCGTTTTCATTGACTTTGCGTCATTTTTATTATCTTGGAGACAATTTTATCAATTTGGCAACATTTGCGTCAATTTTGTAACATTTAAAAACCTCGCCAAGTTGGTTATATTCTGCCAAACTCGACGCCAAAATGTTGCAAAGCGTTATGGATGATGAAATAGGTTATTCTTATAGTAGATAAACGACTAATGGCATCCAAATACAAAAGTATTACAAAAAGTATTATCTTTTATATTAAATTCATATATTATTTCCAAGTTATTGAATTTGCATCAAATAGTCGTCATTTTCATCGATTTGACGTCATTTTTATCAATTTCGCAACATTTACAAAACTCCTTCAAATTGGCGATATTCAGTTAAATCCGTCGCCAAATGTTATGGAAGGAGAAATAAGTTATTCTTTTGGTAGAAAAACGACAAATGGGTCCAAATACAAAACTGTTATCTAAAGTATCTTCTTTCGTGAATTGAACGAGCTAGATCCTTAAAAATAATGAAAATAAATTTAATGCATAATAATACATATGAAATATGAACATATTTCACAATAGTTAATATTTTTTTAACTATTAATATTGTTATTTTCAGAAAAATTTATTTGAAAAATGTGCAACATTTCAACGATGTAAGATAGTGTTCTAAAGTTTGTGTCAATCATTTTCTGTTGAAAAATTACACAAGAAATGTTTATTGATGTAATTTTATTGGAGGTTTTGATTTTTTGATGATTTTTTCTATATTTCATTTCAAAATATGAGGGTGGATCTGAAAATTTGTTTGCATTTAAAAACAATAGACTTCCAGTATTTATTGATTGTAATTTTTGTACCAAATTTCGTTCGAATCGCTTCATTTTTTCGTGAGATATTTTCTTTTCACACACACACATCACCTTAGAAAACGTCTGATTCTTATTCAAGGATGCTTAAAACGAGCTCACCTGTCGAAAACTCGAATAATAATTTTCGTCCCTGTCACAATATTTCCCTTATGCGTTTTACTATGTTTATAAAGAAAGTAACGTAACAAAGACACACGTATTTTCGAAATTTTCCCACAGATAAATTTTCAATTTTATTAATATTGATAAAAACTACATACTTAAATGTTAGCCCAAGATTCTTCTATTACTATCAAGTGACCTCAATACGTCCAAATAGTTTTATGAATGTGACTTCGTAAAACATTTTTTGCCCTTAACTAGCATTACATATAAGCAATTAATGAGTTGAATAACTATTAGGATCGCTTTGTTTCTGGAATCTTTGCTAAAAGTAGTGGAAATAAGAACAGTATTTTGATATACATTTTAGAAAGAATATTTTCGAAAAATAAATATCTGGATCACAAGGTAATGTTATGCGCAAATTAAATGTAGCAAGCAGATGATTGTTTTGGAAAAATTTGTATTTCCTTCTTTAGTGTGAACAAACCTTCATCCAAACAGCAAATGGAAGGTTGACTATAATGTCCAATGGAAAATGTTAAGCTATACAGAACTCAGCAGCACCCTGTATATTTAGGAAAGTTAAATAAAACAAGAAAAATTAATAAAATTCAGAAAAGAATGAGACAGAGAAAAAAATAATTATATTTTATCAAAGCATAATTCTAATAAATATGTTGTCATAGACAAATCATTAACTATATTGGTATACATTTTAATTGACTTTTCTTTTCAATTTAAGTTTTTTGCATTTAATTTAAGCCCCCTTTTACGTTGTAATATTGTATTATATTTTACTGTATTTTATTGTATTACATTTTACAGTCGTTATGGTGTTACATGTTATTGTATTTAAAGTATTCTATTTTACTGTGTACAAGGAAGGTATTACATATTACAGTCCATGGGGTGACCTCATATCTGCACTGCTTCGGACCAGACGTTTGTGCAGATTTCAGGATTTTGCAGATTTTAAAGGCCAAATGAAAAATTACGACTAATTTGTTGAAATAATCATATGGCTTATGCACATTAAATAAATACAGATTCATACACACAATAAAAACGGACACAGTTAGTCAAATTTTCACAAGCATTTAATGATATACACTAAGCGATACACTTTAATGATATGTACTAAATTTGAATCCAGTAAAAATATTTTGTTTAATATATGTCATTTTATGTCTATCTTGTAATCAGCATTTATTTTTTCACTCATCATTACATAAATTAATCAGTATAGCAGATACATTGTAATTATATAAACGCAGAAGTTAATCAGTATAGCAGAGAAATTGTAATCATTTATGCACAGAAGTTAATCAATATAACATAACATACAATTGTTAACACTGATAAGCATTAGCACATGCTTGTGTTGCCAGATGTATTCAATGTTTTTTCCCAAGTCATGAATAAAATGAACAAATTAAAAATAAGTTTCAATTATCTGATGATAAAAGAAATTACAATTTACAATTTTTCAGCATGTATTTACTGCATTTTTTTAAAACTTAACTGTAAAATTAACTGCTTGTACTACTTGAAAAAGTTAATTGTAAATTTCACTGTTTACATACCATACAAAAAATGTTTGTTTACATTCAGAAATGTTGTGCGGATTTTAAGGCATTGCGGATTTAGGGTTGCGGATGAAGTCACCTACTGTATTTACAGTATTTTATTTTATGTATTTATGACATTATATTTTATAGTTATTACAGCATTCTGTTTCACCATATTTACGGAATTATATTTTACTATATTTACCATATTATAACTTACTGCATTTACGGTAATTGTACTGACTGTAGATTATTTGACTTGTATATATATATATATATTTTTATGGTATTATTTTACTCTATTTTTACGGTATTATAGTTTATTATATTTATGGTAATACATTTTACTATATTTAAAGTATTATATTTTCCTGTATTTAATAGTGTTATATTTTACTATACTTCTGGTCTAGTATTTTACTGTAATTGCGGTATTGTATTTTAGTGAAATTACGGTATTATGTTTTACTGTATTTGAATTATATTTTACTTCATTTGCAGTATTGTATTTTACTACATATTTGGTATTATACTTTAATGTATTTACGGGAATGATATTTTATTCAACAAATATAGTGCGATGTATAGCTGAATTATAAAACTCTACTCTGTTTAAAACTCCGATTGCTACAAAAAAATTTTAATGCGAACATTTTTTTCATTTCGTTTTTCCACGTTGGTTCCAGTTCACATAATTTAGGCTTGGCTGCATTTTTACAACCGTATTGAAAACAATATAAACTTTACTTATTGCAACTGTAAACAATAAACGAAGTCAAAGCACTATATTCAGATCCAGATGCAAAATGTTATTAAATAATGCACTGACTTTCAAGAAACGGTTTCTTTTTCTATCTAATATAATATCTACAGAAAAAGCACATACACATATGCCTCCCTCTTCCTTTTCCAAAAACTCCTCAGCAAATTATTTTCTTATAGTTAAAGAAATAGTATGTCAGGGAAAATGGAATTACTGACGAAGTTTCTTTATGGCGTTGACCTTCAAAGGGAAAACAAAATTCACGAATGCAGAGAAGGAAATCTAAAATTTGGAACTCGGAATTAATGAAACTTTTGCGAGATCTGTATCGCAATATCTTCCATATTTCGAAAATATGAAGCAAAATACAATTTCGTTATCAAATGAAACAAAGGGCAGAAGGAGAATACGTAAATGTAATTTTGATGGAACCTGATTATTTTGCGAACACACGTAGAATGGTTGCATATTCAAGTATTCTTATGAAGTAAAGCGGAAACTACAATTAGGCTTAGAACTGAAAAGGTTGAATATATCGCTTCCGGAAATTTAGCATCTGTGTTCGCTAATTATCAACTAAATTTGGCTCAACATTAAAGAAAGCTACCTAAATTACTTATTTGAGGAACGAATTTTTGAGCGTCAAGCGTCTAGAAATAAAATTAAGTTATTTTGATAAAATGCAGGATTTGTGTTGGGGAATACAAATACACGTTAGCGAAATAAATTGTTTGCTAAAGATTGCTATGAAAAGTGCTGCCTTAGTTATGGAATAATAACAATAAAAATACTGTGTTTATTAACGCATTGACCTTTTACTACCGATAGTCGAATATGAAAATGTTGATAATCGAATATGAAAGTTTTTATAATCGAATATGAAGAATATTAGGAGTACGTTAAGTTGATATTCTTAACATAAACATAAAATTCAAAACTACCTGTAACCCAACAGTTCAACTATATAATGGAAATACATCCCATAAAAACCCCATTTTTCATTTTTAAATACTATAATACGTTTTTTTTTTCATTCTTAGTTACAAATAACATCCCTCCTAGGTTTGACAAGAAGATCCTCCCGAATTTAGTACAACATACATACTATTTCCAATGGAGGAAAAACTGGAGACGGCAAATTAATGTACACCTTAAACTTCATGCGCCATTGACACGACATGGCATGAATAATGTATGTAACATAGCGGTTGCTTGACTGCTTTATAAAGAAGGTCGCCATTTTCTTTCTTGAAAAACATGAGCTAACGAAAGATGGAGAAAGAACAAATGCATTATGTTGTGTGAACGTTCGATTTGTGTATGTATTATTCATACATGTTCACGTACGTCTGTGAAACAAAGTTTTAGATCCCCCGTATTTTGCTAAGGCAGTTTATCTTTAGAAGTTCTGTTTTTATTTTTTTCTCAAGAAATGTGACGGGAATCTAGTAAATAGTATAGGTTTCGAAAGGTGAATTTGTATCTTAATTGAAATACATTCACGAGGATTTTAGGCACATTGGCCATCTCTATCGTGGCTCTTTAAAGGTTCGTTGCAATCTTGAAATGTTAGAAAGTGCAAAAAATTACCCTATTCAATAATATATCTGTTTTAAAATATACATTATAAAAACACGTTTTATCTTTGTCGTGATAGTTTTATATATTATTTATCTTCTTTTAGTGGACATTTTTAAAACAGAATATAAATTAATATTTTATACAGATATGAAAACTATGAACCATTTCTAGGGCAAAAATCTGGCATGACAGTTTGGGCATAACATTTGCCTCCAAAACACAATTAATGGTATCTACTTCAGGAGCAATATTTAAAACAATTTGAATCTAAATTGATTTGAATTTTAACTTACTTCATATACATTTCTTTATTCTAAATCGGAAAAGATGTAGTAAAAACCGTCTGCTGTATAATATAATTGGGTTTAATTCCGTTGCTAAGCGACATGATATATTTTTCTTCAAATAAATTTGCGGAAAAAAATATAATATCGTCTGCGTAATGCAATTTTTATAGTAGGTTTGTTTTTTATTAATATCTCGACAGCCACTGGTACTAGAAACTCGAAACACAAGCTAAATATTTTGTTGGGATATTCTAAGGCTATTTACAAAATTTCATGAGAGAAAGAAACACACACATACCAACATATTTTACTTACATAGCTTTAATTAGTAAAAACTATCCAGAAAATTAAAGAAAAAAAATAAAAGAGTTCAAATTTCTCTCAGTGGTGACTCCAGCATAAGCATACCAGTGCCGTTCATATTTGGGTGCAGCTTCATCAAATAGGCGTTTTCTGAAATGACAGGAAAAAAACTTGCTTTATATTAATTTAGTTTTCAATAAACATACTATTGGCACGCAAAATACCACTCCAGTAGACATTTATAAACGGCAACACCATATTTCGAAATAAAATATATTCTTTTAAAAACAGAAATGATTATTTTCGTGATAGTTAAAATTCGAAACCCATAGAATATGACACCATGATCCTCTCGAATTTAATACAACGAACATATTTCTAATGGAGAAAGTATAGGAATAATTTATGTAACATGGCGGTTGTTTGACTGCTTTATATAGAAGGTAGCCATTTTCTTTCGTTGAAAAAAATAGGTTAACGAAAAATGAAGAAAACTGATGCATTATGTTTTTTGAACGATCGTTTTGTCCATGCATTATTCAACTATGTTCACGTATGTCTATAAAACCAAGATCTAAATCCTCCTCATTTCTCTAAGGCAGTTTATCTTGAGAAGTTTTGGTTTTATCATTTTCATAAGGAGTCTAACGGTCATATGATAAATAGTATTGTTTTTCCAGGATGAGTTTGAATTATGTTAGAAATATATTTACTGAAAATTTGGGTTAAGCTGGTGTTTCATATACTTTTCACAAGATATTGGTATGCATGTGATTAAATAAAAAAATATTTTTTAGCAATAAATTATATTTGTTGAACATTTCTTTATATATATTGATATTTCATTAATGCATTTTTTCCACATATATTCATTAATTATATCATTAGCATAGGAATAGGACAATTTACAATAGTGAGAAATAGTGAAAATATTAACACATTAGTGAAAATATTAAAACATTAGTGAAAATATATCATGAACTCGTAACTAATTTAATGCTTTTTTATAATTATTCGTTCGATTGAATGTAATTTTCTTTAATACTGAAATTCATTGTAATAAATAAGGAAAAACTTAATTTTAAATGTTGTCCTTACCTGACTACCAAGATACTTACTGGAAAGACCTTATCTGACTATTTTATCTGAACATCTGTCTAACAAATTTTGATTAACGAGTTACCAATTCTGCTTTTATTGAGCATACGATGAAATGTACTTCGGAATGTATGGTGTGACTCGAAGGTATCTAACTCTGTTCTTAATAATCATTAATTTTTCCAAATCTTGCCTTTTGCCCTGTATTGGACAAAACAAAATATATTCCCCTAAGCTCATATATCCAGTAGTCATTGACGCTACATTACTTCCCCTTAAGCCCTTGTCTTTTTTAGTGGTAGACTCTAATAACTGCTGTTCTCGAACTATTACTTTCCTTTATATATATAATGTATAAGGAAAGTATTGTGACGGGGTCGAAAATTCGAATTCGAGTTTTCGACGGGAGAGCACATTTCAAGCAACCCTGATCACGAATCGAACATTTTTGAGGTGATGTCTGTGTGTGTATGTTTGTGTGTGTGTGCGTGAAAGTATGTGTGTGTGTGTGTCAGTGAGGCTGTGGAGACGATATCCCTCGAACGAATGAAGCGATGCGAATGAAATTTGGTACAAAAATCACAGTCCATGAACACTGGAAGTCTATTGTTTAAAACATAATCGAATGTTCAGAACCTCCCTAAATTTGCGAGTAAAATTTTGAAAAAATCATCAAAAAATCAAAACCTTTAATAAATAATAGCAAATAGACATTTCTTATGTAATTTTTCCTTAGAAAACGATTGACATAAACTTTAGAACGCTAGCATGAACCGTTCTCGAGATATTGCGCATTTTTCAAATACATTTATCAAAAAAATCCCATGAATTAAAAAAATATTAACTGTTGAGAAACATGTTTACTTTTTATATATAATATCATGCAACAAATTTATTGACATCATTTTCATGGATCTAACTTGTTCCATTTACGAGAAATGATACATTTAGTAGTTCCTTTGTATTTGAACGCCAATCTGCTGCAAGAATAACTTATTTCTCGGTCCATAACGCTTGGCGACAAATATATTTTGGCGACAAATTTGATGGAATATCGCCAACGTGGCGACTTTTTAAAATGTTGTTGAATTAACGAAAAAATCGCCAAATGGATAAAAATGACGCTAAATTAATGAAAATGACGACTAATTGACGAAAATTCAATATCTGGGAAATAATATAAATATCTACTATAAGAAATTTTTTACTGTAAAAGTAGTAAATTCATTGAATTATATAAGGAGAGCCATGTGCTGCCCACATCATATTTTTTAAAAATGCAATCTCTTTTCATTGCTCTAGAATCTGCACGTTGCTTCTATCACCAGCAATCACAGCATGTTCAAAGTCCGATACATCGTGTGTTGTCACCATTATTACTTAAACAATGATCTTCGATAGTCTCTGCGTGTCCTGTTTCCATTCCTATACCAATCAAGCGATCTAATTACAAGAGTATCAGTGGATATATTTCGCATAAAGTGGAACGATGTGTATAACCATTTAGCTATCCAGTGCATACTGTAGCAAAATAGATAAGGGAATAGAACAAATAGCATGAATACTTGCAATAAATTCAAAAGTGAGGAAAGAGAATTAATTTGTTCTTTAAATTCCATGCTCGATTGGCATGGCATTCCATGAATAATTTAAGAAACATAACAGCGAAGCCGGCTTGCTTATAAAGAAGGAGGCCATTTGTCTTATTTTAAAACGTAAGAGAAGTTGGTAAAATATGGAGAAAAAACGTGTACATTACGTTGTGTGAACAATCGCGTTGTTTATGCATTATTCATACCTGTATTGGTCTGTCTGTAGAACCACGTTATAAGTCCGCCCTTCTTTCGGTATGGAAGTTTATCTTAGGAAGTTACTTTTAACATGCCTTGGGAGAACTTGATAAATAGTAGTCTTATGTCAGAATGAATTTGAATTACATTTTAAAGATATCCATGAAAATGTGGGCTTAAACTTTTAGAAACGTTTTGCAAAATAATTTTTAATTTACATTATATGGTCATTTTTTTTTTGTTTATATCCTTAGTTGTGAGTTTGCTCTGGAATCAACCATATTTGTCCAAATTATGAATCAGTTACGTTACAAATGTTTATTCTGTATTTTTTATTTGTAATTTTGATGATTGCGCAATTTTATTCTATCAACTTACGTAAATTGGAGAAATGAAATAAAATAAAATTTATTGATTGGAACTTTATCTCTCTGTAGTTAGTAAAATGATATTCAATAGTGCTAGGTGCATATAAAAAAACAAAAAAATTAATATTGAACAAACGTAACAATTTTGTAATTAACCTGCTAATGTGCTATAATGAACATTAGCCTCCTTCATTGACCAATATAGTCATTTTTACGACAATTGGAAATGTCAATGTATAGTAAACAACTTATTGACAACATATTGAGATAACTCATTGACAACTTATTCCCCGTGTAGCAGCTGTGAGTAGTGCAGCGGATGCATAAGCTACATGTCGGCTATGCAGTCACAGCACAGCTTTCCCCTACATTGCGATGCAGTTTTGCACCATCCCTAACCTATATTAATCCCAGAATAGACAGAGAAACGTACGTCCGGACGATATGATTATTAATATCACCTCCCTAATTAAACCAAAGCCAAAAGAAAAAGGTGAAATTATGTCTTGTTGATCCAAAAATTATTTGAAAAAAATGTTATTCGAAAAAAAAATTATATCATGTTGCTACCGAATTAAATCCAACATATTTATATTTGAAAAAAAAAATATCATGTTGCTAATCGATAGAATTAAACGCTATGAGTCAAAATTGCAGTAAATATATTTTAATTTAAATAATAAAGGAATGTATATAAATAAATTTTATCGAGATTGCAGTTTTGATTGGATTATATCAATTACGGCCTTCGAGTTTAAAGATTACGGGGATTAGTGATATTATCAAATTCTTACGTGTGATCCATTTGTTCTATTTTGGAGAAAGATTTTTCAAATCCATCAATTGTAGTGCGGGTATATATTTTAATACACTGGTATAATCTTTTAATCTACGAAAATATAAGTAGTAAAGACTTATCTTCTAATCCACTATAAAATATAAGTAGTACGGGTATATATTCTAATACAATTTCAGAGCTTTTATTTTGGCATATATTGATTCAATTTCATGGTCCCCGTTATATTTTTTTTTCAAACGGGAGCAGATTGGGGTATTTGTCAGACTTGACTGTGAAAATAAATTTGTATGGTGAGAACAGAGATTCTTTAACTCCTTTTTAGGAGCATTACGTTAAATACTGTAATAGAATATTTTAAATAACAATGTTATTTAGTAGACTACTGTGGGAATTTCCAGATATCGATTACCACCTTCATTACTACCTTCATATATTGATTACCACCTTTAAATAGCATATTTATAGTCAATATTTACCCATACGTGTTCTGTATGATACAAAATTTTCTGCACATAGAAAGATTATAAAATTTGGAACGTGTTATTTTATTTTTTTCTAAATTATGACTAATTAGTTCAAAAATTATCATTTTGAAATCCTGTTTGATATATAAATAATAAAGCGATTTTCAAACTCTGATATTTTGTGGAAAAAATATTAAAATTGAATTAATTTAGATTAAACAAGAAAGATCAATCGTGCATAAAGCATTGATTATGAAACACTTTCCAACTTCTATGCAATTTTATATAAACATCTCTAAAATGCGACACATTCCTCGGTAACATTTTTAAAATTATCACAGTACTACATTAATTTATTATACTTGAAAACTTCATCGAAAAAATGAACTTCATTCAAATGACGGCATTGAAATATAAATTGCCTGGTTTAAACATCTCTAAAATGCGATACATTCCTTGGTAATATTTTTTAAATTATCACAATACTACAATAATGTATAATGTTTGAAAACTTAATCGAAAATAAATGTACTTTATTCAAATGATATCACCGAAATTTAAATCGCCTGGCTCTCTCTATTAAAGCAGCATTTCATTCATAAACTGTTTTCCATTTCGTTCATCCATCACAATACTATAATAATTTATTTTATTTAAAAACTTAAATCCACGGAGGTAAAAGTAATTCAACTCTATGCTTAAAACTTCATCGAAAAAATAATCGTTTATTTCTTTGCGTAAAATCAATGACTATTTCATTCATATCAGCTATATTGCAGACTCCATGAGTTAAATAATTTTGCGTTAAAGAAATGCAGCAATTCTTATACAACTCATTCTACATCTTGTGATATTTACATTCTTCATAAGTGAAAAGTAGGTTTCGTTGTAGATATAATCAAAGTTGGATGATCATTTAAACTCAACTATATTGTAATTGCGTTGTTTCAATATGTAGATGCACAGAATTTAAGCAAACATAAAGCGGTTTTATGACGGATACAACACTAAATATGAATTAAAAAGAACTTAAAAAATCACAATTTTGACACAAGATGGATGCCATATTTTATTTTGAAGTGGGTCACGTGATCTCGCCATATAAAGGGTGTAATTATTATTTTAATTTTTATTTAAAAAACTACTAAATATATTTTGCTGAATTTTTTTATATATACTTTATGGGATAATTTGAATATTTCAGAAAACTTTCGAAGCAATTTGTGAATTTTAAATACTAATTTAAAAAAATGTTTGGAAAATTAGGTCCCATAGGGTTCAATGTATTTCATTGTTTAAACACGGGTTCAATCCAAGACTAATTGGGTGATATTATTCATTTATATTCTCATAGGGCCCACAGACCGTCTGAACAACATACTAAAATTTCATTTTGATAAATTCATTTTTACGGCAGTTATCGTGCTAACTGGCAGACAGACAGACAGACAGACAAACAGGCAGAATGAACAAAGTCATAAACACTTTTCAACTATGGTTATAGATTGTTAATAAAATTATCACTTGAAATCTAAATTGCATCAATTGGAAAACTTTTGATGTTTAGATTAGATTAATATTTGCACTTCATGATCATTTGCACTTTAAGAACATGCTTTTTACACTATTATATCTATAACAATATATTTCATAAGACTCTTAAGATCATAATGCTCACTTCCCTAGAGCAGTCAATTATAGTGTGTCATATGGTTAACCCTAACTACTTTCATTGGTTACAAATTGCCAATGAATTGTAATAATAAATGTAATGGCTAGATATATTTTTAAATATTATTTTTCAGGGAAAATTGAGATCAAAAATGGTAGAGAAAGATTCCATATATTTCTATATATCATTTACATCAAGTGCAATGTCACGTCAAGGCAATTTTACGTCAATTTCAATTTATTACGAACGCAACATATATTTTTTTATATTTTTATATTTCATATAAAAAATACCGACAACTATTTATTACTGAGTTACAAAGAGGAGACATTAAAATTCCCCATAAAATCCTCCATATTTAAAACAATACATATTTGTAATCGACGAGAAATAGAGACAGGGAATTAAAGCATACCTTAAACCTCATGCGCCGTTGACATATCATTCCATGAATAATTTATGTAACATAGAGTTAGGTTGACGGTTTTATAAAGAGGGTTGCCATTTTCTTTTGTAAGAAGTAGAGAAGTTAACGAAAAATGGAGAAAAACAGACACATTATGTTGTGTGAATGATCATTTTGTTCCTGCATTATTCATATGTACATATATGTCTGCCGAAGCAATATCTAAACCATCTTCAGATTTGCAATTGCAATTTATCTTTAGGAAAGTTGTCCGTATTTAAGTTTAAAGGGGTTTTATTAGAAACGTGATAAATTATAATATTCTAGATGAATTTGAATTATTGTTTTCCATATACAGTAGTATGATATATAGGGAAAGTATTGGTCAAACATTCGAATTCGAGTTTTCGAGCTATGTTTGTCTGCAACGATTGGTATTAAATTTTGCAAGCTTGATGACTAATTTGGCGAAATTTCGCCAGCATGGTAGTATTTCTCCCCAGATTGACAAAAGTATGGTTAAGATTGAAAATATAACCCTAAATTAATGAAATTAACTCCAAATTGATGAATTAATTATTAAAATATTTTAATATATGGACTATATTGCTTTTTGTCGATGCTATCAATATTGATAATTGTCAAATTATAGTTGTGCGAAATGTAAGTTAATGACGTATATTTTTACTTGTTGTCATCCGGAAAGAGGCAAATGTATAATTCAACGTTAAACAAGTGTACCATGAATCTCACACATAATTGTTTCACTATGAAAGAAGTAAATTCATTGCATTATATAGGGAAAGTCATGTGCTGCTAGATCATATTTTCTGTTTAATATACTGATTAAAACTGGTGATATTATTCCTATATCCTTATTAGTTGTCTCAAAAAAACAGTTCATCGGCACTGTTAAATTTTGCAGATTTATTAAGCAATCATATATGCATTGGAATAAAACAATTATCTGCTGGAATTGATTTGTTAAATGAAAAAGTATTCACGCTTTCCTGTCCTTGGGTCAAATTAAAAAAAATATATAAATATACGTTGCTCATAACATATATTAAGGTTATACAATTAGCAAATGTAAATGTCGATTTGAAACGTTTAATATAATAAAAAAAAATAATAATAATATTTTATCAAGGAATTATCAAGGATATATGTTACACTAAAGAACGATATAAAATCCATTAAAATAAGATTTATTTGAAAAATATATATTTGAGATATCACAACTTAGAATTTGAAATATCACAACTTTATTTGAATAAGATTTATTTGAAAATTCACAACTTAGAATACGTGAAGATCAAGAATCGGTAAAGTTTTGCATAAAGTTTTATAAGAAAAGTTGCCTGATATTATCACGTCATCTTTCAGTTTTCAGTATAAGTAAAAATCGTTCGAAATTTGACAATATCCTTTCAAATGTATGCACATACATATTTCCTCTTGAAGGGTGGAGACAGAAAATGACTGTGCATAAAATTTTCAATGAGTCATTGGTATAGTAGTATGCGATGAATAATGTATGTAACATTGCCTTGATTTTACGGTTTTATAAAGATGGTGGATATTTAATTTCATAAAAAATAGTTAATGAGAATGTCATAAAAATGGATACATTATATTTTGTGGCATTTATATATATATATTTATATATATATATATATATTATTTATATATATATATATATATATATATATATATATATATATATATATATATATATATATATATATCTGTATCATGTGCTCTGAACTGACTGACTGACAGAATGAAGGAGGGGTGTGATGTGTCAGAAATATCGAGGTATTTCACTATAGCTAGAATCTAGGTTTTGGTGCCATTCTATCCATCTCAGTTTCGACACTAAGTAAAAAAAAAAAAAAATTCGAAAATTCATATTAGAGATGTATAAATAAAATTGACATCACGTCTGATTTCAACCAGCAGAAACAACAAGATCACAACTATAATAGAAGGTCTTTATTTCACTTCTTTAAGACGTACACAACTTTAAAAGGTCAGAACGCTTTCGAGCGTAAATACGCTCTTCATCAGTGGCTACATGGAAATAGGAATGATCGCTCATATATAGACCAGAAAAGGTGACAAATTTGCATAAATACAATTATCAATAAACTTACGTTTATCTAAGGAGAATCCAAAAATACAAAACATTTTGCACAGATTCAAAAAATCGAGCATAAATCAAGAAAAGAACAGTAAAAATTTAGAATTTTATTACAGATTTTTCAAATTCAAAAAATTTTAAAAAATGGAGGCAATCAGGTCCAACCCCTGAGAGGATGACTTCAAAGATAACTATGAAGAGACTTGAATTGCATGGTGTCGAGAATGAGTCGGCAAGCATAACTTAAAATCTGAACGGGTTCAAAATTATAAATCGACTCGCGGTAAACATAAATAAAGAGGGACTCTAAAAGAAGAATTGATAATTGTATTTATGCTAATTTGTCACCTTTTCTGGTCTATATATGAATGATCATTCCTATTTCCATGTAGCCACTGATGAAGAGCGTATTTACGCTCGAAAGCGCTCTGGCCTTTTAAAGTTTTGTATTTCTTAAAGAAGTGAAATAAAGACCTTTTATTATAGTTCTTGAAAGTAGTAAAGATCTTGCAGTTTCTGGTTAGAGATGTCGGTTTAAAGAAATAATCAAAAATTCGAAAACTATTTGCATAATTATCTAGCACTTCCACACGAGCTAAAATTCCGGTTCTTGTTTTATTCTATTCGCCTCAGCTTCCATGCCAACGATAAAACCTATTATTTTACAAATAAGAATTAGGGGTAATGAAGCAAAAATATAACTTGAAAATTGATTACAAAATTATAATCACAAATGCTTTAAGTTTAAATTTAAAAAAAATGTGCAATATCTCAAAATGGGTTCATGATAGCGTTCTAAAGTTTATGTTAATCGTTTTCTAATAAGAAATTACATAAGAAATGATTACTTATGTAACTTCATTGAATGTTTTAGATTTTTGATGATATTTTTCAAAATTTAATTTAAAAATTTAGGTGGGTTCTAAACATTCGATTACGTCTAAAACTAATAGTCTTCCAGTATTCACTGATTGTAATTTTATACCAAATTTTGTTCGAATTGCTCCATTCGTTCGTGAAATATCGTATCCACAGACTCGCACACACACACATACACACACACAGACATCACCTCAAAAACGTTTGATACATGTTCCGGGATGCTTGAAACGTGTTATCCCGCCGAATACTCGAATTAGAATTTCCGACCCAGTCACAGTACTATACTTATGCAATATACTATGTATATAAAAAAAGTAATTAAAAATGATTTTTCCTGGCATTTTAACATCTTTTTATCATATCTTCTTGAAACATAAAAGTCACTGGCCCTCTATTTGTTAAACATAAGTGCATGTTCTATCATTCATATAAAACATTACAAATCATAACAAATTATTTTTCAAATCATTTTTCAATTCCCGGTTTAAAATTTTATATTTTACTTCAAACATATATTTCCCCAAGATTAGCTATAGATAGAGCTCAGAAGATAACTGATGCGAATTTCGTTTCAAATTCCAGAGGAGGTAGATTAGTTTTCTAAGGATTTTCACTTTTGATTACTTTCAAATTTTTTGTTTGAAAAAAATATCATTGAATCTTCTATTTCTCAAAATTATCTATAGGTAAAGTTTAGATAGGACTGATACGGATTCAGTAGCCAATTCTGGAAGTAGTAAAAGTACTCAATAAGGATTTGCTCTTCCGGTTTTAGAGATGTCACTTCCGATTCATAAATTTATACTTTTTTTTAATCTAATATTTTCTTATCTGGAACTGCTATAGATGCAGCTTAGATGACGAATGACGAAAATTTAGCCTTAAATACCAGAGGAGAATGGGGGAACTCTGAGGATTTCTGCTTCTGGTAATTTTTCCGTTTGCAGTGCACAAAATTTGATTAAACATATAATTCATAAGATTGTATATAAGCTTCGATTATGGATGATATGAATTGGACATTATTAAATTCAGGATGGGGTTTGGTAAGTTCAATAAATATTTCTATATCCTGTTCCAGAGATGCCATTTTCCGTTTTCCGAAAATGCATATGGCTGTATGAAATAAGTACGAAAAATATAATAAAATACTTAATAGTTCTGTCATAAATAAAATGTACACCCATATTTGCTGTTGTATGGAGATTAATTTATAAATTTTTTGCTAAATTTGTATTTAACAAACTAAGTTTTGCATAAAATAGAACGTTCTAAATTCCATTTACATGTTATCTAGGGTAAAATATGAAGGATAATAAACATAATGAATACGTAGTTTAATTTAGCGCCATTTTTACAGATTTCATTTATTCTTTAAAATATCAGTGCAGCACTACGATAGGAATGCAACTTTCGATTTTATTTCAAACTCTATCTTGAACTCGTCTGGTTAGCAACGTGTATAATTACAAATAAAATAGTAACGCATCACATAGCTGATTTGAGGATACTTTGGATCCCCTTCCTCAGTGCAAGAGAACTAACAAACTCGAAGTCCAAAAGAGGAATGGCTGCAAAGAAAGTGGAGTGTCGTACAGGACAGAGCACCAGGCTCGAAACGCCTTTAATCTCCAGTTTCAATATGTGGTTCTTATCGTCAAACTGTGACATTAATTCAGTGACCCTAATCGGAGGTTCGAGGTTTTTATTTACTACTTTTTATTATTTATCCTAGTTCCTAGTGTGGCAGTTTGTTGCACATTTAGAGTTTAAGCAGTTTGAGGGGTTGATACAGATCTAAGGATTACCTAGCATTTTGGCAGCTTAGAGTTTTGAACATCAGTCGCGAGTTTTATTTGATATCAGATGTTTGAGGTTGGATATTTAATTCCGATTATCGATGTTTAGAACAGCGCGGGGTCTCTTACGCGATGTGGCCTTGCGATGATCATAGTCATGTAGATTGAATAACAGTTCATTTGGAACGGATGGCAAATTTTTGTAAAATTTAAGCGCTAGCTTTTTAATTTGGGCTCTAACAGTTTTTATTTTGAAGTCATTCCTAATTACCGAGTTCCTTAAATACCTGGGAGCTTTCCTGATAATACGTAGGATTTTGTTTTATTTTTGTCTCTAGGAGGTCTATTGTAGTTTTACAGGCATATCCCCATACGGGTGCTCCATACAGCATTCCCGGGCGGATGACCGATTTATAAATTAGCAGTTTGTTTTGATGACTGAGATTTCCGTTTCCTATCATTGGGTATAAGACTCCTGTAGTTATATACGCTTTTTTGATTAAGTTCGTTACGTGCTGTTTCCAGGTTAGGTGGAAATCTACCGTTACACCTAGGTATTTAGTAGATTTTTCCGCACGTAAAGCATGATTGTTTATATACAGTGGCGGCGGCGGTTTGTTATTCCTCGAGAAATAGATACAATGACATTTATTGGGGTTTAATTTTATTCGCCATTTTTCCAGCCATGTTTGGAGTATGTCTAAGTGGTGTTGTAGCTGTCTGTGGATTACTGAGACATAGGGGTGTTTTGCAAGTATCGCACTGTCGTCTGCATAGAGTGCAGCTCTGTGTTTGGAGTCCTGGGGATGTCGTTCAGGTATATGTTAAAGAGTGTCGGGCCCAGGATAGAACCTTGCGGTACACTAATTTTAATGAGCTTGGGTGTTGATAAGTTACCTCCTACTCTGACTTGAAAGTGTCTGTTATTTAAGTATGAGATTAAAAGTTTGACAAGAGCGTCAGGGACTTTTAAAGTGATCAATTTGTACGCTAATCCACAGTACCACACTTTATCAAAGGCTTTTTGTATGTCCAGAAAAATCGCAGCTGTGGGTGTCTTGTTATTGAGACCAGAAAATATGTACTCTACAACTTTCAGCAATTGATGAGTGGTGGAGTGCTTTGGCCGAAATCCAAACTGCTCCGGAATGATAATGTCATTCTCACTAAGGTGCGTGTTCAGTCTTTTAAGAATAGTTTTCTCAAAAATTTTACTAAGTGTCGGTAGCATGCTAATTGGTCTGTAGTTGGCTGGAATTGTGGCATTCTCACCTGGCTTATGGATTGTTATAATTATCGCTCCTGTCCATTCTTTGGAGAGATAGTTTAGTTTTAATATTTTATTTATTAAGATAGTCAAGTAACCTATTACGTTTAGGGGTAGGTTTTTAACCGCAATATTTCTGATTTTGTCGTGCCCTGGGCTCTTACGGTTTTTGGGGGGTTTGATAATTTCTACTATCTCCTGCGGGGTGGCTGGGTTAATCTCAGCCTTTACCGGGGAATTCCTGAAGTTATTTTAAGTTTGTCTAACCATTCTTAGGGTGTCCTGACACATTAGATCGTGGTTTGGTGGGAATTGTTTTTTATAATGGCTTGCGAGCGCCTCGGCCTATTCCTCGTCTGAGTACGCGATTTTAGCGCCATCCATTAGAGGCAGGAGCTTAATTTGAGGTTTCCTGAGTCTTTTTGCGAATTTCCAGAGCGATACGTCTTCTGAGCTAAGGGATTCGATTAGTTCTTTATACTGTTGCTGCTTTTCTGCGACAATTTTTTCCCTGACTTTGCACAAGAGTCTGTTACGTTCCCTTTTAAGGACGGGGGTCTCTGTTAGCCTGCCATGTCTTACGTATCCTATTCCATTGCCTGATTAATTGTTTGACATGGTGGGAAGTGTGGGCATTTGTGGAGACTCACGATGTGTTGTGGCAGAGGCAATTGCTCTCTTGATTTATGTTGTGAGTGTGTGCGTGGCAGAGTCAATATCCGCCGTGCTCATTATGTTAGGTACTGCTAAGTGCGGCTCGAAGAGTGCTCCTTTGAATACTTCCCAGTTGACCCTCTCTTGTCCCAAAGAGGCTGGAAGAGGTGTGTTCAGGTCGAATGTCACCAGTACCGGTGAATGATCCGAGTCGAATTCATCCAGGGTACTAATAGTGTGAGCGTAGTCTATGTTTCGCGTTAGGACAAAGTCTATGAATGTGCCGCTGGCGCCTGAGAAGCAGGTTGGTGTCGACAGTGCAATAATGTTAGTGTTTGTGGTGTTCAGCAGTTTATGTATCTGTGTACGCGTGAATTGGTTCTCCTACAGCCCCACGCTCGGTGGTGTGCGTTGAAGTCGCCTGCGAGTATCGTGTTTGGATATCGCGAGAAAAGCAGTTCCAGTTGCGCAGCTACGTCTACTCTATTCACATTTTTGACATATGTTGAGGTTAGGATAAACGGGCTAGTATTATTAATTTTAATTTTTATACTAGCATTTTCTATACTTTGAAGATTTATGCTTTTTAGTTCCTCGTGGGAAATATTTCTTTTAATGTATATTGCTGTTCCTCCATGGGGCGTTCTAGCATTAGTATTTGAGCTAAGATTATGATAACCAGAGTAGTTGGCTATGTTTAGTTTTTTACTTTCTCTAACTCTAGTTTCCTGAATTAATAAGGCGTCTACGTCATTTTCGTTTACATAGATCCTAAGTTCATTTATTCTTGGAGATATGCCTTTCGCATTCCAAAATATTATTTTAAAGGATTCTGTTTGGGACCTAGCCATGACGGGTTTGATTCTTACTGTTACTTTTAAAATGCGCGATTATTTTAAGGGCCATTCAAGGACCATTACCATAGGATCGCTCTTTTTTTGAACTAACTCTGCGAACTGCATCAACAGATGTTTTATGTCGTCTAGATTGAACATGCTGATAAATCACCTGATGCGGTTGAGGATATCCTCCATCTTTTCAGCATCAGATTTATTAGTCGGTTCAGTCTCCGCTTCCATTTCCTCAGCCTCAACCGCGGTTTGTACTTTTTTGTGAGTGTCCTTTTGGAACTCGATAGTCTTTTGTTTTTTTCCACCCGTTTTAATCCGAATGAGAATGAGATACAAAGGGGGATTATATACCCAAAACCTGGATTAAAAGAGAGCCAATCAGGGAGCAGCATGAAAAACAGTCAAGAAAACCGGAAACGAGAAACAACAAGATATTGTCGTGCGCCAAGACACAAAAGCGATATCCCGACAACAAGGGCCAAGTTCGACAAGAATAAATGAGATGATCAATACTACACAAAGAGCCCAAAAGGAATTGAATGAAGAAAGTGGGTGGGTGACAATGTATTCTTCCAGACGGGGGACAAAACACAATCTCCTCTCTAATTTGCATCCACTCCTCTTTTGGACTTAGGGTTTGTTGGTTTTCTTGCACTGATGAAGGGGATTCAACGTATCCTCGAAAACTCTGCAGGCTGTATTATCATTTTATTTGTGCTTATATACGTTGCTCAAGTTTTCGTTATCCTTTCGCATAAAGTGTATTTTACTTATTGATCTATCTTTCATGTATATTTACCATAAGAATGTTTTCAATTATTTGTTGCAAATAAGATTTCTCTAAAGTTTGACACCAATATCCTTCCGAAGTGTGCACGAAATAAAAACAAAGACAATTTATTAATGTACACATTAAATTCCATACAGCATTGATACGACATGTAATGAATAATGTATGGAACACATTGGCACCCGGGTCTACTGCTTTGAAAAGAAAGAGAATGTTTTTGCTTTCTTGTAAAACACAACGAAGTTAGCAGAAATGGATGAATAAACAGATGCATTATCTTGTGTGAAAGTTCGTTTTGTTTATGCATTATTCCTTCATGTTCATGTACCTTTAGAGACCCACGTTCTGAATTATCTTTAATTCTCACAGGCACTTTATCGTGGGCATTTTGTTTTATTTTACTTTCAGGAAGTCTGCCGGGGACAAGATAAATTGTATTGTTATTGCGGGGTGAATTTGAATTATATTTGAATATATATGTGGTGGAATTTCGACAAAGATCCATATCCACATGTGAAATTTGAAATTTATATGACAGAGTTTATTTCCACGATAAGAACTGACGATCTTGTCCCACTAGCTCAATTGGGAGGTTGTCAAAGGACAGTGCGATGAACTACTGTTTGATCCCCGCTAAGACGGAGGGGCTCGAACTCCGAACAGCGAACACAAGCCTCGATTTGTTTTATTTTACTTACTCGAAGCTTACCGGAAACAAGATAGATTGTATTGTTATCGCATGATGAATTTGAAGTACATTTGAAAATATACACGATGAAATTTGGACAATAATCCATATGCTCTAATGACAATTTAATATTTATATAGAACAGTTTATTTCCACAAGATGAACTTATGATCCTGTCCTACTAGCTCAATTGACGGCGCGTCGGTAGGACATAATGAAGACCCGCTGTTTGAGCTCCGCTGATATGTCTTATTTACATTGAAACCACAAGGAATCAATCCTGCATATTAGTTCAATGATACGGGGGATTTGAAAGTGACCCTAGTGAGATTAGCATGGATACAGTAGACTCTGGGATATTAGGCACCCATTGTAAATCAGGAGGACAGTGAGCAGGCAGTTATCTAACTTGAAAGATAAATATAGCATTAGAGGGCTAACCTGGAATAAAATAGCAGGAGGTGGACGATCATATTGTCAAATTGCGCGTCAATCTCTCATTCTATATCCTATATAATTCTATATTCTTCCTTATATATATACATATATATATATATATATATATATATATATATCCATATATATATATATATATATATATATATATATATATATCCATATATATATATCCATATATATATATATATATATATATATATATATATATCCATATATATATATCCATATATATATATATATATATCCATATATATATATATATATATATATATATATATATATATGTGTGTGTGTGTGTATACTCTCCAAATAAACACAAATAATTGAAACTAATGTATTAGAAATTTAGCTCCTGAGTAATACAATTAGAGAATTATCACATATTTTATTTGATTCTACTATGCTAACTCAAAGCACTCAACTCGGTATCCGTGAAATTAGTCCATTGTTTGATCCTTTTTATTGTTGAGAACGATTCGACATGAATAATTCATTGAGAAGATTACTTTCCGAAGTAATTTCCTCCGGTACGTTAGCCCATTCATAAGCTCCTGTTGTAATAAAAAAAAAGTAATATTAAAAGTAAGTTAAACTAAATCGGTAATTAGGAATTTAAATAAATGATCCACCGTTAAAACAAATTGAACATAACTGTAAATATAAAAGTGGGGCAAATGATTCAATTTCGATTGCAATTTACAGTTGATGGTTTTATCTGTTGGTTTTAACTCTAGAGATATCCTGATTAAACAATTTCCCCTTTGTTATAGGATTATGTGTGTTTCCGTGTTCGCTTTTTATCAAGCCGCGTGAAAATAAAGTGTTGATTGCATAATTACTTTTATAAAGTTAAACTAAATGTTGCATTCAAAAGGAGATAGTAAATTTAGGGGCGATTACTTTCAGTTGTCTATTAACAGATAACTTGCTCAAAGAATGCAAAAAATTATATCTATGAAAGATCTTAATTATAAACAAGTAAATATTAAAACTTCATTTTTGGGTAATAAATATATTATATATAACTCCCCATGAACAGTATTACGTGGTAAAGCTCTCCACTTTATATATATATATATATATATATATATATATATATATATATATATATATATATATATATATATATATATATATATATATATATATATATATATATATATATATATATATGAATAAAAGTAGAAAAGAACGGGAGTGACCATATGAATTACATAAGAATGGTAGGGGTGGATTGCGACACCCCTTTCCCGCTTAAAGCAGCTTTTACAACCCGGGTAACGCTCACGGAACCAACATAATTCCATGGTCAGCCTCCCAAATGTGCGAAAATAAAAGCACCAGAACAGACTCAGAACCAAAGAAGTAAACGAATCCATGAAGGAGAAACATCCGCTAGTCCAACCCGATGGAACGTCTCTTTATATAAGTAAAGTTGCTCATGCGCAGAGAAATATCAGGATAATAGTTACGCAGTCATGAATATTAAATCTCTATATCAACAATCAGATTACAAATTTTCTTTAAAAAACGATTTGTAATAATGTTGTACAAAATTGACTGGATAATTTCTTTTTATAGCTTCATCTGCAAATTTTTTACATTTGCAAATGCAGTCTTTCCTAAAAGTATTATAATTTTGGTTTCTTCTAAAATGTCCAATTATTATATTTCTGAAGACATACTTTGCAAGGTTTGAATTCCAATCGATAATATGATTTACCTTGATCCTGTATGAATCTCTTTTGTCGTGTAACTCTGTGTATATTCCATATTTCTTGTGTTTTTTGATAGCCAAATCCAAGAATTTTACCGATCCGTCCTCACACGCTGGATTTTCAATAAGGTCCAATTCGCTTGGGTAGAATGAAAAGTCAAAACATGGGGTGTTTTTTGACTTTTCATTCTACCCAAGCGAATTGGACCTTATTGAAAATCCAGCGTGTGAGGACGGATCGGTAAAATTCTTGGATTTGGCTATTAATTACTTCTATTTAAGAGATTATCAATCTCGAATAATTTATTAAGAAGAACATGGTCTAAAATAATTTTCTTCGGAATTTTAATTTATTAAATACCGTAAAATAATGAAACAATTTGCAGCTATACCAGGAAGTTGAAAAAAAAGGGTAATTTAGAAATAAGATGATATTAACCAACAGTCTTATATATAGAAATATGGTGAAAAATATACCTTTCCAATCACGATAAATGTCTGATGCTTTGAATCAGACAGATAATTTGATTAAGAAATTTACTGTTGCTATACAGAATAATGCGTTTCATGTTACTTTTGTAGATGTTCGTATGGAAATTTGCAAAGATTAAGATTTTTTTTGCAGGCTGACCTCAAACTACGTACGTTTAATGAAGTTTTATATATTTTTTTTTTCCAAAGATTATAATGTTAAGTAAGCGTGATTATTTACGTTTACAAATAATTTGATATTAAACTTTATTGGTTTTTAATGATGGATTACAGAAAGGCTATATTTTATACTATGAAAATTATTTTTAAAACAATAACACTATTCACAAATTTAGTGTTAGTGACTTGTAGTCACAATAGCGTTTAGGCGAGAAATATTCAGCAATATGAATGAATTTTATGATGACAAATATAGGTAGCCATTGCTCCAAAGATATAGCTACAAAATTTTTTATTTTTATTCTATTTTTATGCGTAAAACCACGTTTTATTTATTTAACCGTTACCTTCTGCAATTTTACAATTAAGCGTAATTTTTATAATTGAAATATTTAATATTGTACCGCTAGATACTTATAATGAAAATCATTTATAACTTAATTTTACTGTTTTATTTTAAAAATTATGTAAAAATATTTTTCTATGTTTCTAACTGCTTTAATTGGTTTTTTATTACTTTCCTTATATACAATAATGTATAAGGGCCGACGCGCAGTGGTCGAGTGGTCAAGGCGAGCGTTTCCACACCAATCGCTTGACCGCCGCGTTATGGGTTCGAGTCCCACGTAAGGCATGGATGTGTGTGTTGTGGGCGCAGTGTGTTACGCTTCCCTCTAGTGCGTCTGGGGCAACGTCCTTGGACGGCTAAATAGTTCACGTTCTGGCCGCTGACAAAGGCGAATGATGAAAGTCAAGTGCCTGGCTATTTGATAAAAAAAATTGTGGGCAGCGCATGACTTTCCTTATATAATGTAATGAATTTACTACTTTTACAGTAAAAAAATAGGTATTTCTTATAGTAGATACTAATATTCTTTCCAAGACATTGAATTTTCGATAATTACTCGTAATTTTCATTGATTTAGCGTCATTTTTATCCATTTGGAGATTTTCGTTAATTTGGCAGCATTTCAAAAAGTCGCCAAATTGGCGATATTCCGCCAAATTCGTCGCCAAAATCTCGCCAAGCGTTATGTACTAAAAAATAATGTATTCTTACAGCAGATAAATGATTATTGGCGTTCAAATACAAAAGTATAACTGAGTATCTTTTTTCATGAATGGAACGAACTAGATCCACGAGAATGATGTCACCCAATTTATCGCATGGTATTACATATGAAAAGTGAACATGTTTATATCAATAGGAAATATTTTTTTTTATTTTATATAACTTTTTGATATTTTTTTTTGAAAAATGTACAATATATCGAGAACGGTTCGTGCTAGCATTCTAAAATTTATGTCAATCGTTTTCTAATGAAAAATTACATAAGAAGTGTCTATTTGCGTAACTTTATTAGTGGTTTTAAATTTTTGACGATTTTTTAAAATTTCATTCGAAAATTTAGGGGGGTTCTGAACATTCGATTGCGTATAAAAACAATAGGCATCCAGTGTTTACGGATTGTAATTTTTGTCCCAAATTTGGTTCAAATCGGTCCATTCGATCGTCAGTTATCGTCTCCACAGACCCACTGACACACACACACACACACACACAGAGACATCAGTTCAAAAATGTTTGATTCGTGATCAGGGATGCTTGAAACGTGCCCTCCCGCCGAAAACTCGAATTCGAATTTTCGACCCCGTCACAATACTTTCCTTATACATTATGTATATAAGGAAAGTAAAATAATAATGTATAAGGAAAGTATTGTGACGGGGTCGAAAATTCGAATTCGAGTTTTCGACGGGAGAGCACGTTTCAAGCATACCTGATCACGAAACAAACATTTTTGAAGTGATGTCTGTGTGTGTGTGTGTGTGTGTGTGTGAATGTATGTGTGTGTGTCTGTGTGTGTGTGTGTCAGTAAGCCTTTGGAGACGATAACTGACAAACGAATGGATCGAATCGACTGAAATTTGGTACAAAAATTACAATCTCTGAATACTGGAAGCTTATTGTTTTTATACGCAATCGAATGTTCAGAACCCCCCTAAATTTTCGAGTGAAATTTTGAAAAAATCATCAAAAAATCAAAACTTCTAATAAAGTTACGCAAATAGATATTTATTATGTAATTTTTCATTAGAAAACGATTGACATAAATTTTAAAAAGCTAGAATGATCCGTTCTCAAGATATTGCACATTTTTAAAAAAAATTATCAAAAAATTATATAAAATAAAAAACATGTCTTCTTGAGAAACATGTTCACTTTTCATACGTAATATTATGCCATAAATTTGGTGACATCATTCTCGTGGATCTAGCTAGTTCCATTCATGAAAAATATACTTTGAATTATACTTTTGTATTTGAACGCCAACAGTCATTTACCTGCTGTAAGAACAACGTATTTCTCCGTCCATAATGCTTGGTGAGATTTTGGCGACGAATTTTGTGGAATGTCGCCAACTTGGAGACTTTTTTAAATATTGGTAAATTAACGAAAAACTTGGCAAATGGATAAAAAATGAAGCTAAATCAATGAAAATAACGACTCATTGACGAAAATTCTATATCGTGCAAAGAATATAAATATCTACTATGCGAATAACCTATTTGTTTTTACTGTAAAATTAGTAAATCTATTGCATTATATAAGGAAAGTCATGTGCTGCCCACATCAGATTTTTTTATATAGTAACCAGACTGCCATCCTGTGACTGGTAAAGGGGTCATTTATTACGATTTTATTCATTTACTTCTTATCTATATTCAGAGACAATCATAGATCTACGTAAATCATAACATTGATCTTACTTTTATTTTTTTAATTAATTAGTATTTAAAAAAAATAATGTTTTCTTAGCGTACAGAGTCCACATCGACTATAAGAGCTTACAATTCTGTCCAAGGATCTCAATGGTAGATTGTCGGCTGGACAGTACGAAGATTCGTAGTTTGATTATCGGTTAGGGCCGCAAGGTACTTTGATGTTGCTCGGACAGATCAACCCATAAAGTTTCTCAGAGGTCCGTAATATGAATAGCTCGGGTTTAGTGGACTCTGACATTTTGAGTGCTAATTTTAAATCAGGCGGTCAAAGACCTCGCAGAAAGCTAATTTGGAGGATAAAAATAGGCTAACCTTAGATGGCTAATCTCAGATAAAACTAGCAGGAGGTGGTCAGTCAGATTGTCAGTTGCAAGTCAATCTAGCTTTAGAGGGGTGAGAATACAAAGTCTACTTCGAAAATAAGAGCTTGCAACTATGTCCCACTAGCTAAAACAGAAGATCCTCAGCTGGTCAGTACGAAGATCCGTAGTTCCGTACCGGTTGGGTCAGCAAGGTTCTTTACAAAAGTCGTCACTTTATCTGCTTATCCCCCCTATTTAAATTTATGAGGTTTTCGTTGTATTACTAACATGCCATTCCCTATTTTAGGAATATGTATCAGTATTTAGAAATTTGTATCATTATAATAGACACATTTGATTATATATAGCACTAGCAGCATAACCGTTCTTCGTACGGAGTATATAATATAAAGAAACTTGATATTCATAATCATGCCCAAATTCTTATAGTATACTAAATGACATGTTTAATCAAAATATTATGTTAAAATATTTAATATAATGCTCCTAAAAAGAAGTTTAAGAATCTCTGTTCTCGCTATATAAAATTATCTTCATGGACATATCTGAAGAATGAAACATCTTGGACCCCTTATGTAAGCAAATATAAAAAAAAATATGGAATTGAATCAATATATGCAAAATAAAAGCGTTAAAATTGTATGGGACCCGTACTAATTATATACGCGAATATTAGAAAATATAACCTGTATTAGTAGATTACATGTATAAATTGAAAATACCAATAAACCCGTAATCTTTAAATCCGAAGACAGTCATTTATTCCAATATATGTCAAAATTAAAGTGCTAAAATTATATGGGAAGATATACACGTACTACTTATAATGTCCGATTATTAGTAGAAGATTACCCGTTTGCAATATGAGTCTCAAATGTTTTTTGGTAAAATACAACAGACGACGTAATAAATTGAATATATAATTAATCCCCGTAATCTTCATACCAGAAGACTGTACTTGATTCCAATATATATGCCAATATATGTCAAAATATATGCCAATATACCTGTACTACTTATATTCTCGTAGGTTAGAAGATATACCCGTGCATTCCTTGAAGATTACTCGTACAACGTACAATATGCGTGTGTCAGCAATTTTTGCCGCAATAAAACAATGGCGTAATAACTTAAAAATATCAATAATCACTGAATCAATAATTCCGGAAAATATCAATAATAATAATGTTTAAACCTGAAGAGTATAATTGATATTATCCAGTCCAAAATGAAATGGCAATGAAATTTATTTTATATACATATCTTCATTATTCAAATCGGAAAGGATTTAATAAAAATCGTCTGCCGCATAAACACATTGGATTTAAATCCGTTGCTAAGCGACATGATATCATTTGCTTCAAATAAATTGGTAGAAAAAATATCGTCTAAATAGTTATATTTCTATGGAACATTTGGCGACAGTTTCGTCAAATTAGCGACATTTTAAAAAATCGCCAAATTTAATCGCCAAGTGGGACTGTAGAACTGACAGTTCCACTTTGCGACAAATTGACGAAATATCATCACAATACTATCCCCTAACAAAAAACAATTAATATCATTTATGTAGCGCAATTTTATCAATTTCAAGATATTTTTATAGATTTGAAAACATTTTTATCAATTTGGTGACATTTTAAAAATTCGCTAAATGTATTACTAAGTAGGATGGTTGGTCTGACAGATAAATGCTAACCAAACATCATTTCAATACTCTCTTCTAACAAAACAAAAAAAAATTTCATTGATATGTAGAAGACCCAAGCCACACGACCAACCCGAAGGTTTATGGCAGCTGTTTGTGTGTCGTTTATATCAATTTGGCGACATTTCCGTCAATTTGGCAAAGTTTAAGAAAAGTTGTCAAATTAGCGATATCCCTCCAAATTCGTAGCTTTGAATTTGCAGATCTGAATGAAACATTCTTATCCCGTTTCAATATACTAAATGAAAACACTACAATTGTATTAGAAGATATACCCGCTCTACTCTTTTTCTGTTTCAACAATCGGCTATATGAATTTATTGGCTAAACATAATATATGAGTTTAGTAGCTAAATACGATATAAGCTTGAAAACTCTTTGCCAAAATAAATGAAATTGATGTACGCAGTCAGCAATTAATATAATTAAAAGAAAAATCGAACCGTCCATTCATAAGATATACTTTTATATCCATTTATCCATTTATTTATTATTTAAATCGAAAAAAAATAATAAAAACATTAACAAACACATTTAATTAAATTGCGATGCCGAGCAACATGATATATCCTCCTAAAATGTTAAAATTTATTAACCACTAACAGCACACCCGTTATTCGTACGGAGTGTATAATTTAAAGAAACTTATAGTTCGCAATCATGTGCAAATTCTGTTAAAATATTAAATTTATTGCTCCTAAAGAGAAGTTTAAGAATATATGTTCTCACTATGCAAAATTATCTTCACGATCAGATCTGAAGAATAAAACATCCTGCCCCCTTTTGTAAGCAAATTTACAGAAGAAAAAATAGGAATTGAATGAATATATGCAACCCCGTACTAATTATATTGTCGCAGATCAGAAAATATGCCAATGTGTTAGTAGAAGATTACCCGTATTACAATATGCGTCTCAAAAATATTTGCCAAAATAAAAGAGATGACGTAATAAATTGAAAACATCAATAATATCCGTACTCTTTATACCAGAAGGTCGTAATTGATTCCAATATATGCCAATATATATCAAAACATATGTCAATATACCTGTACTACTTATATTCTCGTAGATTAAAAGATATACACGTGTATTTGTAGAAGATTCGTACAACATACAATATATGAGTTTAAACAATTTTTGTCATAATAAAATAATTGCATAATAACTTGAAAATATCAATAATCCTTGAATCAATAATCCCCGAAAATATAAATAATAATAATTTTTAAACCTGAAGACCGTAATTGATATTATCCAGTCAAAAATGCTATAAGAAAAATCAAATCGTTCTTTTCTAAAATATATTTTTATATCCATTTATTTATTATTCAAATCGAAAAAATAATTATTAAAATTAACAGACAGATTTAATTTAATTGCGTTTCTGAGTAACATGATATAAGATAGAATCTTATAACATGTTAAATATGTCATGTCTTATAACATAAACTGCGAAATTAAATAACGATTTTGATTTCTCTATACTTCTCATTGTTCCGCAAAAGCTTGTTTTAAATAAACCATGAACCATGGAGATAGATTTCCCCTTTAAATCATGTTTCAAACAATTCATTTTTTCAGAAAGTGACTAATTAACGCAAAAAATCTCCCATCAAACTCAGAGATTAAATTTTAATTCACTTTCAAACGATTTTCAAGCTTTTCGTTTGGATAAACCACGGAGTTAGGGAGTAGAACTCCCAGGAAAAAGTTCCGTTTTTCATTAATATCTCGACAACCCCAGGTCTTAGAAACTCGAAACTTGGACAAAATTTATGGGGTGATATTTCAAGGCTATTCACCAAATTTCAATAAATTCGGTTCAGCCGTTTTTCCGTGATAATGAGACAAACGAAAATTTCGTTTTTTACTAATATCTCGAGAACCACTGGTCGTAGAAACTCAAAACACAGATATAATTTTAAGTGGGGCTATTTCTGGGCTACCCACAAGATTTCATCAAATTCGGTTCAGCCGTTCTCCCGTGATGGTGTGACAAACAGACAGACAGACAGACAGACAGATTTTCATTTTTATATATATAGACTAGCAGCATACCCGTTCTTCGTACGGAGTATATAATATAAAGAAACTTGAAATTCATAATCATGCCCAAATTCTTATAGTATACTAAATGACATGTTTAATCAAAATATTCTGTTAAAATATTTAATATAATGCTCCTAAAAAGAAGTTTAAGAATCTCTGTTCTCGCTATATAAAATTATCTTCATGGACATATCTGAAGAATAAAACATCTTGGACCCCTTATGTAAGCAAATATAAAAAAAAATATGGAATTGAATCAATATATGCAAAATAAAAGCGTTAAAATTGTATGGGACCCGTACTAATTATATACGCGAATATTAGAAAATATAACCTGTATTAGTAGATTACATGTATAAATTGAAAATACCAATAAACCCGTAATCTTTAAATCTGAAGACAGTTATTTATTCCAATATATGTCAAAATTAAAGTGCTAAAATTATATGGGAAGATATACACGTACTACTTATAATGTCCGATTATTAGTAGAAGATTACCCGTTTTGCAATATGAGTCACAAATGTTTTTTGGTAAAATACAACAGACGACGTAATAAATTGAATATATAATTAATCCCGTTAATCTTCATACCAGAAGACTGTACTTGATTCCAATATATATGCCAATATATGTCAAAATATATGCCAATATACCTGTACTACTAATATTCTCGTAGGTTAGAAGATATACCCGTGCATTCCTAGAAGATTACTCGTACAACGTACAATATGCGTGTGTCAGCAATTTTTGCCGCAATAAAACAATGGCGTAATAACTTAAAAATATCAATAATCCCTGAATCAATAATTCCGGAAAATATCATAAATAATAATGTTTAAACCTGAAGAGTATAATTGATATTATCCAGTCCAAAATGAAATGGCAATGAAATTTATTTTATATACATATCTTCATTATTCAAATCGGAAAGGATTTAATAAAAATCGTCTGCCGCATAAACACATTGGATTTAAATCCGTTGCTAAGCGACATGATATCATTTGCTTCAAATAAACTGGTAGAAAAAATATCGTCTAAATAGTTATATTTCTATGGAACATTTGGCGACAGTTTCGTCAAATTAGCGACATTATAAAAAATCGTCAAATTTATCGCCAAGTGGGACTGTAGAACTGACAGTTCCACTTTGCGACAAATTGACGAAATATCATCACAATACTATCCCCTAACAAAAAACAATTATTATCATTTATGTAGCGCAATTTTATCAATTTCAAGATATTTTTATAGATTTGAAAACATTTTTATCAATTTGGTGACATTTTAAAAATTCGCTAAATGTATTACTAAGTAGGATGGTTGGTCTGACAGATAAATGCTAACCAAAAATCATTTCAGTACTCTCTTCTAACAAAACAAAAAAAAATTTCATTGATATGTAGAAGCCCCAAGCCACACGACCAACCCGAAGGTTTATGGCAGCTGTTTGTGTGTCATTTATATCAATTTGGCGACATTTCCATCAATTTGGCAAAGTTTAAGAAAAGTTGTCAAATTAGCGATATCCCTCCAAATTCGTAGCTTTGAATTTGCAGATCTGAATGAAACATTCTTATCCCGTTTCAATATACTAAATGAAAACACTACAATTGTATTAGAAGATATACCCGCTCTACTCTTTTTCTGTTTCAACAATCGGCTATATGAATTTATTGGCTAAACACAATATATGAGTTTAGTAGCTAAATACGATATAAGCTGGAAAACTCTTTGCCAAAATAAATGAAATTGATGTACGCGGTCAGCAATTAATATAATTAAAAGAAAAATCAAACCGTCCATTCATAAGATATACTTTTATATCCATTTATCCATTTATTTAATTTTTAAATCGAAAAAAAATAATAAAAACATTAACAAACACATTTAATTTAATTGTGATGCCGAGCAACATGATATATCCTCCTAAAATGTTAAAATTTATCAACCACTAACAGCACACCCGTTATTCGTACGGAATGTATAATTTAAAGAAACTTAAAGTTCGCAATCATGTGCAAATTCTGTTAAAATATTAAATTTATTGCTCCTAAAGAGAAGTTTAAGAATATATGTTCTCACTATGCAAAATTATCTTCACGATCAGATCTGAAGAATAAAACATCCTGCCCCCTTTTGTAAGCAAATTTACAGAAGAAAAAATAGGAATTGAATGAATATATGCAACCCCGTACTAATTATATTGTCGCAGATCAGAAAATATGCCAATGTGTTAGTAGAAGATTACCCGTATTACAATATGCGTCTCAAAAATATTTGCCAAAATAAAATAGATGACGTAATAAATTGAAAACATCAATAATATCCGTACTCTTTATACGAGAAGGTCGTAATTGATTCCAATATATGCCAATATATATCAAAACATATGTCAATATACCTGTACTACTTATATTCTCGTAGATTAAAAGATATACACGTGTATTTGTAGAAGATTCGTACAACATACAATATATGAGTTTAAACAATTTTTGTCATAATAAAATAATTGCATAATAACTTGAAAATATCAATAATCCTTGAATCAATAATCCCCGAAAATATAAATAATAATAATTTTTAAACCTGAAGACCGTAATTGATATTATCCAGTCAAAAATGCTATAAGAAAAATCAAATCGTTCTTTTCTAAAATATATTTTTATATCCATTTATTCATTATTCAAATCGAAAAAATAATTATTAAAATTAACAGACAGATTTAATTTAATTGCGTTTCTGAGTAACATGATATAAGATAGAATCTTATAACATGTTAAATATGTCATGTCTTATAACATAAACTGCGAAATTAAATAACGATTTTGATTTCTCTATACTTCTCATTGTTCCGTAAAAGCTTGTTTTAAATAAACCATGAACCATGGAGATGGATTTCCCCTTTAAATCATGTTTCAAACCATTCATGTTTTCAAAAAGTGACTAATTAACGCAAAAAATCTCCCATCAAAATCAGAGATTAAGTTTTAATTCACTTTCAAACGATTTTCAAGCTTTTCGTTTGGATAAACCACGGAGTTAGGGAGTAGAACTCCTAGGAAAAAGTTCCGTTTTTCATTAATATCTCGACAACCCCAGGCCTTAGAAACTCGAAACTTGGACAAAATTTATGGGGGGATATTTCAAGGCTATTCACCAAATTTCATTAAATTCGGTTCAGCCGTTTTTCCGTGATGATGAGACAAACGAAAATTTCGTTTTTTACTAATATCTCGAGAACCACTGGTCGTAGAAACTCAAAACACGGATATAATTTTAAGTGGGGCTATTTCTGGGCTACCCACAAAATTTCATCAAATTCGGTTTAGCCGTTCTCCCGTGATGGTGTGACAAACAGACAGACAGACAGACAGACAGACAGACAGACAGATTTTCATTTTTATTTATATAGAGTAATCGGTGCTGCAATATTAGGCAAAAATTCTATCCTTGTTAGCTGTGCTAAACAAATAGTAGCTTTTAATCTTGTTGTTGCTTTTCCTGATGCATCAGACAAAATTTGTAATCTTACAAAATGCCTTGCAAATTTGTAGAATGTTTACCTTTCCAACAATTTCTGAAAATAGAGCATATTTTCTTCTATTGCATTGAATAACATAAAATAGTTCCAAATACTTTCCGTCTGTATTGAGTTTATCGCTAGTAATAACTTGCTATAAATAATTCGTTGAGAAAATTAAATTAAGAAATTGTTTTCTTGGGTGCTTTAGCTCATTAAAATAAAAACTATGATTGTGCTAGAAGGAAGTTATTAAATGAGTCGTAAATAAAATTTGTTGATCCTAATTCAAACTGATCAGATCTGTAAATGTGGGTCACTATAAATATGGGGTAAATATATGTTTGTCAATTGTGATTAATCCATAATTATTGTAAATGAGGATATAAAGTGCATAACATTTATTTGTTTTTAAAATGATTAGTGTGTTTAGGTGTTAATTATTACGACTAGAAACTAACAATCGAGCTTGAGAACGCCATTGATCGAAACTTTAAAATATTGGTCTGTTAATAATAAGTTAATCAATGACAGTTAATTAAAATTAATAATAAATTATCCTTGTTAATATTTTTTTTTTATTTTCATAACTTTTGTATTAATAACTATTTTAATAGCATTGAAGTAGGGAATTTATACTTAAAATATCTTATTCGCAATATATATTTCAATCTGCGAAGTCTATTTGTAGGCAATAAAAATTGATCATTTCTTAAAGATATGTGTATTATATAATTTTGTCATGCAGAAACATTAAGACGCATTTGATATTTAAAGTGAAATATAAAAATCATTTTCTGTAAATAATAAATAAATATATTTAATTAAATATTCAGCATGGAGTGCATTTTATAAATAAATACGCATATAATTCTTATAAGCCACTGATAATTCTATATAAACCACAGGTACCTCTTATAACGCACAGATAATTCTTATAAACCACAGATAATTCTTATAGCGCACAAATAATTCTTATAAACCAGATTTTTATTTTTCCGTAATATTAAGTGAAAATTACTACATAAATAGTAATTTAGTTTTATTATTCTCTTTCAAATTCATAAAGCCATTATTTCCTCTTTAACATTAAACTATCATTAAATTCGTAAAAAAAATAGTTCGTTATGAGTTGTTTGTTCATTAGTTTGTAACATTAAGAGGCATTTGATATTTAAAGTGAAATATAAAGATAATTTTCTGTAAATAATAAGTAAATATCTTTATTTAAATGTTCAACGTGAAATGCATTTTATAAGGAAATATAATAATTCAATTTTTGTCCTTAATGTTCGAAAATAATGAAGTGAGCACTAATATTAACCAAACTTCCATCAAAAGCAAAAGTAACAATTGGTAGTATAAAACAGTCATTGCTCACAGATAATTCTTATAATTCAGATTTGCATATTTCCAAATCGACGAACAAACCTTTTAGGTGAAAATTACTACATAAATATTAAATTAGTTTTATTCTTCTTTTTCAAATTCACAAAGCCATTATTTTTATCTGTAATATTAAAATACACTTAATTTTAAAGTCATATTCAAAATTTCGTAAAATTAAAAGGTTTTACTTTTCTAATTTACATAAGGAAAGTAAATCTAGATAAGGCTATTTCTTTATTTTCATCAGAAAATGCACTCTTTAAGATTTCATATAAAATTTTAATATAACTTTATACAATTTTGATATATATTTAAAATTTTTCATTTTGTTTTAATATTTTACAAGAGTTAAAATGACTGACATCGCATTAAAATACCCACAATTACTATCTTTCTCCACAGAAAAAAATAATTATTACAATTCTTTAGTTTTCTCGTTAAATCATATTATTATCGCTATATTAATTTTGCTACGATTTTCAATACATGATAAAACCGTGCCTCCAAATTATTCGTAATCATTCTACATAAGGACAAAACGCAATTCTTAAAATTCTTTTGTTAGTATATCAATCAAAAAATTAGCAAAACATTTTCTTCTTTATACTATGCCTCCCGAATTCTCATCTCAAGAAATTCGTGATTTAATTCATTTGTTGATCATTTTAATTCTTATGATTCGTTATGAATAATTCATTGCAGATTATACTAAAGTTGTTTGTTTCGGTACGTTATCTGACTAATAAGTATCCCGTGGTAATAAAACCAGTGGTAATAATCATAAAAAAGTTGAACAGAATCGGTCTTTAAGGTTAAATAAATTAGACCAGCCTTATTCAAAATGACCTTAAGTCTACAAATAGAAAAATGTAAGGCACATGGCTCACTTTGAGTTACGATTCTTGGTAGATTATTTTAATTGCACAGATAACGAATTTATGCGATAACGAAAATCGTTGTTAAATGAACTGCAGTGCTTTATTGTTTGGTCTGAGTTTTCTCACTTGAATTTGAAATAATAGTATTTCAAATATTTTAGAATATAAAACTAAAATCAACAAAACATAGCTTTTTAAAGTACACTTTTATTGTGTGTATGTAAGCTGAATATATGCAAAATGTGTTTATTCAAATGTATGTAAATTAAATGAACAAAAGATAAAGACATACGAAATTTGGACTTTCAAACTGCTCCAGTTCTCAAAGTATCCCCATAAACAAATACATTCCTATGGCGGACCTAAGTCCGGCTATTTCCATTAGAGTAAAAATAAAAAATAATAAAAAGAAAAGAAAAATACACCGCAAAAGATAATAACATGCTAACTTTGGAAATTTTAGCTGCTCTGGTGCTCGACTTATTTCCCAAAATGCGTACATTCCTATGATGGGACCATTATGTGCACCATCCAAAGAACTGAAATATATCACAAAAAACAAGGACGTATTAATTTTGTACTATATAGCTATTCCAGTTTTCGATATATTTAAACAACAAGAAAGATCAATCATGCATAAAGCATTGATTATGAAACACTTTCCAACTTCAATGCAATTTTATTTAACCATCGCTAAAATGCGCTACATTCAGAGCCGATATATTTTAAATTATAACAGTACTTCAATAATTTATCATATTTGTAAACTTAAAACTTCGTCGAAAAAAAATGAACATTATTTAAATGACGTTATCGAATAATAAATCGTCTGGCTCTCAATCTAAAAGTAGTGGATATTTCATTCATATCAATTTTATTCCAGACTTCAGAGGCAAATAAATTTGCTTTAAAAAATTCAGCAACTCTTATACAACCCATTCTTCAATCAATTGTTTACATTATGTATCCATTAAAATTATGCTTCTTAGTAGAAATAATCAAAGTTTGATAATCATTTAAACTAAAAAAAATTATAATTACGTTGGTGCAGGATATAGATGCGCAGAAAAAAACGGTTTAGGACGAATGCAAGATTAGATATAAATTAAAAAGGACTTTAAAAGTCACATCTCTGACACAAGATGAATTCCATATTTTACTCTGAGGTGGGTCACGTCATCTTTTCATGCAATATGGGTGCCATTATTACTTTAATTTTTATTTAAAAAACTACCGAACATATTCTGCTGAATTTTTTTTTGTATATATTTTATGAGATAATTTAAATATTTCCCAAAATTTTCGAAGCAATTTGTGAATTTTTAACTTCGCTTAAAACATGTTTGAAAAATTAGGTCCTGTATGGTTCAATGCATTTCTCTTTTCCAACCCGGGTTCAATCCAAAACTACATGGATGATATTATTCATTTATATTCTCATATGCCTCACAGACCTTCTCAACAACGTACTAAAATTTCCTTCTGATGAAGTCATTTTTCCGGCAGTTACCGTCCGAACGAACAGACAGACAGGCATAATAAACAAATTCATAAACACTTTTCAACTAGGTTGGAAGTGTTTTAAAAACGAGCTTCTATGGTTGGCTTGGAAAAGCTATTCCGATAAGTTTCAAAATTAAAGGAAATAAAATGTTCTACAAAAGACAAAGACATACTCAATTTAATGTTACCACAATTAATGGAAGTTGGTTAGTTATTAACTCGGAGATTGGAATCACACTGTCAAAACAAACATGCACCAATACAAATCAAGTTATGAAGGTTTTAATAAAGTAAAAATACTAATTATCAACATGCCGATGGTTTTTGATTTTCCAATTCAGTTTACACATGTAAATAAATGTGTTAAACAAAGTTATGATAAATATCCATATATTAACTTCTATTTTCATAGAATTACAATAATTTCGTTTGTAAACTAATATCAAGGTTGGTTTTTTTATCTCAATCAAATATGTGTTTTTGAAATTCTTGTTTTCATTCACATTTTAATTACATTAATGCCAGAGCATTTGTGCATCTTGTCGATAGCTTGAATACTCTTCTGATTATTATCACGTATTAATATGTTAATTAGGTTTATTAGTTTAATTCCAAAATTTACTAACATTTCGTTGTCATGATTATATAATTATTTATACATAAAATGTAAATAGAAATAAAAAGTCTCAACATCATATTATGACATGTTTATTTCTCCTATTCAAAATATAAAACAAAATTTCATAAGCATTTTAGGAAAAACGAGAAATTTAAACGAGATAAATGATATTAAGAAAATCAAGATAAATAAGACATTACAAAATAAAAAAAATAATAATCCGAAAAATAGCGTTGAAATTTAGTTAGCTTTTCACTTGAGAATTATACTTTTTACCTTTGAATAAATAAATAATTTTTAAAAATCTATCTCACCAATGTGTATTTTATATAAAAAAAGATGTTATTCTGTCTTTCTTTCTCTCTCTATCTCCCTCTCTCTCATTTACTGAGTGTGTGTTGAATCCTCAGACAATGACGTAAATTGCTGCAGAGGTGCTTTACGTCCCGTACTATACACCACGTCAGGACTTTCTCAAAATTCATACTGTTTCCCAACGATATTTGAGAGCGTTTTAATTAAACAATAACTATTTTTTCTTGAAGGTAAAATAGATGTTTATCTATCGACGTGGATTTTATTTATACATTTTATATCTTTGCAAATCAAAAACCTGTGTTCTATGTTTTTAATTTGATATTATATTAGCATGAGTATTATGCTAAAATTTGACTTCAAATTTATGGCAACGCGTAGAGATAGCAATATTTTTTCTAATTTTACCTATGGGTAAAGGAATGTTTTTGTCTTCCGACTTCAAGTATTTTTAAGTATTTCCAACGTTTGACGATAGAGTGCTTATTTGGGGCGTATCAGAAGTGCTTATAAAAGCATATCTAAGGAACCTTTCAAAGGCAATTACATTATGTTATTCAAGGCGTATTATGATCGCGCTGTACATTTTGCATGGTTATACATAGAAACACATAGAACGCGGGAGTGATTTTTGTTTAAAACAGGTGATCTGGAAATTGAGTGGCGTTATCTACATGTGTGTTATTTGCGAATTGGGTGCTAAATTAGTTCTCGATCAGCACCGGGTAGTTATTTTTTGTCATTGAATATTTCAATTGAAAAATAAATCATTAAACTCTAAATATGGAAATTATTATTAAAATCACTACTTAAAACTAACTTATACTACAGATTAAGCAAAAAAATTTTAATTATATCCATCGTGTTTACTATAAAATGATACTGTCTAGACTCTTTATCGCTAAAATGTCATCTACTCCATGCAAATTTAATATATTTTTACTAATTGCCAAATATATTTTACATTAACCGCAAACACTTACCAATTAAACAAAAGAAGTATGATCTTATAAATAATATGATAGAAGTAACTCCCAAAATATAATCAGAAAATAATGGAGAACATATTTTTAATTACACCATGCTCACATCTTAACTAATGCATGAAAGAAATTATCCATCGTGTTTTTTATTTCATTCTCAAGATTGATTCGTCATGAAAATTTCAATAAGGATGTTTTGTTTAAAAATAATTTAGCTAATTTATAAGTACCACCCGTAAAAAAACAATGGTTATTAGCATAAAGTTGAAATTAAATCGATCATTAAGACTTCAAGTGATCATTAACAGTGGACTGATCTTAATTAAAATTACCCATAATGCTGCAGTTAGAAATGTGGGTCAAATGATTTGCTTTCAATTGTGATTTATCTGTGATAACAGACAAGCTCAGGAAAAAAATCAGATATGTATCTAAAAAGATTACTTTATTATAACAAGCATACACATTAGGAAATACTTTGCCAATTCCTTTACGTGTGTTATTGTTTGGAATGATTCATCATGAATAATTCATTAAGGAGACTTTGCTGAACATTACCTAAAGAATATCTGCCGAACGTTTTCTACGTTAGTAGTAAGTAGCTAAAGTAATTAGCCCAATACTTATAATAATATAAGTTTGAACTAAATCGATTAAAGACTCCAAGTGATAATTCCGAAGAAGTTTATTAAAATGGATCATAATTTTGCAGTTATTCGTGCAGGTGAAAAGATTTCCTTTCATTACTTTCCTTATGTACATAATGTATAAGGAAAGTATTGTGACGGGGACGAAAATTCGAATTCGAGTATTCAAACCGGAGAACACGTTTCAAGCATCCCTGATCACGAATCAAACATTTTTGAAGTGATATCTGTGTGTGTGTCAGTGAGTCTGTGGAGACGATAACTGACGAACGAATGAACTGATTTGAATGAAATTTAGCACAAAAATCATAATCCGTAAACACTGGAAGCCTATTGTTTTTATACGCAATCGAATGTTTATAATCAACCTAAATATTCGAGTGAAATTTTGTTAAAATCGTCAAAAAATCAAAACCGCTAATAAAGTTACGCAAATAGACATTTCATATGTAATTTTCCATTAGAAAACGATTGACCTAAATTTCAGAACGCTAACATTAACCGTTCTCGAGATATTGTATATTTTAAAAAAAAATTATCAAAAAGTTATGTAAAATAAAAAAATATATTTCCTATTGATAAACACGTTCACTTTTCATATGTAATACCATGCGATAAATTTGGTGGCATCATTCTCGTGGACCTAGCTCGTTCCATTCATGAAAAAAGATAATTTGAGTAATACTTTTATATTTGAACGTCAATAGTCATTTATCTGCTGTAAGAATAACTTATTTCTTCGTCCATAACGCTTGGCGAGATTTTGTCGACGAATTTGGCGGAATGTCGCCAACTTGACGATATTTTTAATTGTTGCCAAATTAACAAAAATCTCGCCAAATTGATAAAAATGACGCTAAATCATTGAAAATGACGACTAATTGAAGAAAATTCAATATCTTGGAAAAAATATAAGTATCTACTATAAGAATAGCATTTTCTTTAACTGTAAAAGTAGTAAATTCATTGCATTATATAAGGAAAGTAATGTGTTGCCCACATCATATTTTTTTTATTTTTCTTTGATCATTCTAATTTCAGAATAACCTACATATAATGATATTGATGTTCACGTTTAATCCCTTACGTTGTTAACACTGGTATATCTACAGATGCGGTGTATTTTTTACACCAGACATGACATGTTTGTTAACATAATGAATGTTGCTACTTAAATCAAATAAGCATGCAAGCACCCATAATTAATATAAACAAATTTATAACTTCAATTTCATAAACAAATTGACATGGATTTCAATTCCTTTTTTTTGTACACATTTTCTTTAATTTATTTTGATACGAAACATTAACCCTTAACTTGTATGGCATGAGTTTTTTTATTCATAATCGTGACAGTCGAGTATCACAGATCCACCCGTCAATTGAATTAAAAAATTCGATGTGGTCAGCGCATGACATCCCTTGCCTAATGCAGGTACTTTAATGCTTTCAATGCAAAATCTTTATGGACAAAATCCAGTACGCTATGTTTTCAACTTTGAAAAGTACACCGGCATTTGGTGAACACATGAATAAATCTATTTTGATCGCAAATTATATGTATGCAAAGATAAATTGATTATTAGAAATATTACTAACATCAGCTAAGCAATATACATCATTAAATTAAATTACGTTAATTATTAATTCATCAATTTGGCGTCATTTTTGTTACTTTAGCGTCATTTTTGTTACTTTAGCGTCATTTTTGAAAATTTGGTGCATTTTCGTCAATTTGCACTATATTAAAAAGTCGTGACAAATTTGATATTTCAACAAATCAGTCGCCACCTCATCGTATACTTATCGTATACCGTATACAGTAGTACATAGAAGATTCCCTACCTTTCGCTCCTGCATTCCCCGAACTCACGCACTCCCCATTCAATATTATTAAACAATATACGGCAACACATCATAACATAATAACTAAATTATTCTTTACAAAAAGCATATTTTACTCAGCACACCTAAGAAATCGAAAATTGTATTCAGCATTCCTTGCAAAACGAAAATTCAATTCAGTCACTCAAACAAAGCATAAATTATATTCAGAAATCCTAACAAAATGTAAACTCTGTTCAGCACCCGTATTTTGAATGAAAATGCTATATTTTGAATGAAAAATATTAAATTAGCAATTCCGACAAAACATCATATATTGCGAGATTTTATTTGCAATTTAATGATATTAAATTATGGCCAACGTATCGTAATTTCCCCCCAAACCTCCAAGTTAGCGATATAGCAACATTTCCATCTAGTCCGCTAAATGTTGACAATGACGTCAAATATGGCACCAAGTGTAATGGATAAAAACACAAATATTGGCTTCTCGGATATATATTGAGATTGCTTACAGCAACTTAACACAAATTTCAACAATCTTCAAATAAGCAGCAAATATCAAATATATATTTTTTCTTTCCATTACTTATACCACTATTAAACCATTTATTACTATTCTCAACTTCTCAACTTCTTTAAATTCTTACGAATTTACCTGCATACTCGCTAACTAATTGTACATGCACTATATGATCAAAAGTATCCGGACACTTTGGATGTTATAATGTTTTTCGAATTTCTAAACAAATACTTGGCGAAGTATTCTGTAACTTTGGCGATATGAAGAACATGTTTAAACGCACACTTTCCAGTAAAGTTTTGATGACTTGTGCATTTAGGGGACCAGCAAGAGATTGAAAAAGTGGGAAAATATATTTAATAACCGTGTATCATGAAAAGCTGGATATGTTTTGTAACTTTCAAAAAATAGTTAATTAGCTTTATTCAATGTGTATAAGCATTTTCGTAAAATAAAAACGTATATTCATGAAGGTATAAACGTTTCTTTTGAAAAAAACAAATTGTGTTACATGTTTTTTCCTTACAATATCCATAGGTTTCAATCAAATTTCACGAAACATACATAACACTTATCAACGTCCAAGAAAAACATTTTACTTCTATTGAAAATTAATGCATTGAATATACGGTGAGCTATAAGCATTTGAAGAACCTAAGTTTTTACTGCGCAGGTTCGAAACATAGCAATAGTTTTCTTTCATATTTTTGTAGTGAATACTGTAGGGCAACTTCTATAAAAAAAAACCAGGAATATCGTGAAAATTCACAAATATATCGATGATATAGTGATCAGTGTTTCTCTGACTCTCTGAAAGTACCTGGATTATAAGGGGGTTTCCACAAATTGACATTTTACAAATTCATCGGACAGCCCTGTACTGAAAATGAACTAGTCCAATTTTATGCAAATAATGAACAAAAGTCTTCGGAGACACCCCTGTACGTGGTGGATTCTGCCAGTGACGTCAAATTTCTAGTTCTCAGACAAGTAAAAAAGAAATCAGACGAGTTAACAAATTTAATTTCAAAACCAGAAAAGTAAAATGTGTGGAAAACGCGAGCTAAATGAATTTGAACGTGGTAAAATGATTGGTTGTCACTGCTGTGGAATCTGTTCGTGAGATTTCTGTCATGTATAAGTGGTCCGTTCCACCGTAAATGATGTTATCTTGAAGTGAAAACGTAGAGGCGTTACAACAGTAAATACACGACCTAGTCGACCATCCCATCTAGTAGACAGCGACCGCAGAGTGCTGAAGAGAGTTGTGAAAGCGAACCGAATGTAATCGGTGGAAATAGCTTGCTCGGAATTTCAGGAAGCCTCTGGATGCAACGTCAGCACAATGACAGCTCGTCGGGAGCTGCGAAGTCTTGATTTTCATGGACGAGCAGCTGCATATAAACCAAGCATTATCGCAACCAATTCCAAGCTTCACTTACAGTGGTGCAAAGCGAGCAAAAAATGGAGCCTTCAGCAATGGCGTCTAGTGTTATGGAACGGCGAATCACGGTACACTCTCTGGCAATCCAATGGTAGAGTCTGCATGTGGAGAATGCAGGGTGAACGCCTTTACGTGACTGTATTGTGCCGCAAGTTGAGTTTGGTGGTGGGAGCATAAGGTTTTGGGGCTGTTTCTCATGGTTCGGGATTGGCCCTCTTATTCCTGTGAAGGGAACTCTGAAGACGGAAGAATATCTCGACATTTTGGATAATTCCATGCTGCCTGCATTGTGGCAACAATTTGGAGTGGGTCACTTCTTTTTTCAACAAGATGATGCTTTTGTCCACAAAGCACGGGCTGGTTTGCTGACATGGATGTTGAGGAATTGGACTGGCCTACTCAGAGCCCAGACCTCAATCCCATACAGCACCTATGGAATGAATTGAAACGTCGAATGCGAGCTAGGCGAAACGGCCCACATCGGCGGCATAGCTGACTAGTATTCTTTAAAAAGAATTGCATGCAATTCCTGCTGTAACATTCCAGAAAGTAGTGGATAGCCCCATCCCTGATAGAGTGGCAGCCGTCATTTCAGCAAAAAGTGGCACCACTTCATACTAAATTGTGACTCTTCTGAAGAAGAAGCAAAACATACAGCTGTCCGGAGAGCTTTGACTAGATCGCGTAGATGTCTTTAGTATATTAGTTAATTGTATTTGCTCCAGTTTAAGTCTCCTATGATTAACGATTTAAAATTTCAATTCGTAGAACCCCCCCCCCCCCTTATCATCCAGGTACTTTCAGAGAGTCAGATAAAAACTGATTACTATATCATCAATATATTTGTGAATTTTCAATATATTTGTGAATTTTCATAATATTTCAATGGATTTTTATAGACGTTTCCCTACAGTATTCATTGCACGAAATCATGAAAGAAAACTATTGGTATATTTCGCGCCTGCACAGTAAAAACTTAGTTTCCTTATCCTCAAATGCTTATATATCATCCTATATTCAATGCCTTAATTTTCAGTTGAAGTATAATGTGTTTCTTGGACGTTGACAGATGTTCTGTAAGATTCGCGAAACTTGATTGAAACCTGTGACTATTGTCAGCAAAAAACATGCAACACAATTTTTTTAAGAAACGTTTATATCTTCATGAATATACGTTTTTGTTTTACAAAAATACTTATACACATTAAACAAAGCTAGTTAACTATTTTATGAAAGTTACACATCATTTCCAGCTTGTTATGATACAGGGTGATGTGTTCCCACCCCCACTGGTGCGCTGAGGCAACGTCTTTGACGGCTAAGAGGTTCACTGTTCTGGCCGATGTATAGACGAATATGAAAGAGTCAATACCTGGCCATTGGGAAAAAAAAACTTTACTGTTAAAGTGTGCATTCAAGCATGTTCTTCACATCGCTAAAGTTACAGAATATTTCGCCAAGTATTTATTTAGAAATTCGAAAAACATTCTAACATCCAAAGTGTCCGGATACTTTTGATAATATAGTGTAGATGCACATTTTCTTACCTCACCGACTTACAATCTTACCTATTTACCCGATTACTAGCTACTTCTTCACTATTTGGTATCGGGCCAACGGCTGTACCGTGCTGAAAACACCGGTTCTCGTTAGATCACCGAAGTCAAGCAGCATCGGGCGCGGTTAGTACTTGGTGGGTGACCACCTCGGAACACCGCGTGCTGTTGGCACATCTCGGGTGCGGTATCCCCGTGGTTTGCGCGCTAGATTTGCACGCTGCCACAAAATGCCGCCGTGTTCATGCGGAGTACGATCACGTTAAACATGTGGGTCCGTAAGTCCTTCCGAGAGGTTGGTGGTAGGGGAAGGAGGGTACGGTCCCTGTGGATGCCTCCCCCACTGGGTTCCGGTCTAAATTGGGTGGCACTTCCCGGCCTTCCAAACAGTTACCTTATACCTTTCTGGTAGGTCGGACGGTCTGGGTCTCAACAACAACAACTATTTGGTATCTACGGTTTGAATGATTATATCTGATTGTATCAAAAAAATAAAAAATAAAAATTCAACAAAAATATAAAAGCATGAGAATTTTCCTGCTATTTAATTAGTTAATCACGCCTCTTATTATTAATTGTAGTAAACTGTTAATGGATGTAACAAATTTAACAAGTCAAACACCATGAACATTTCTTCCTAATTATATTAAAGACTTAATTATATTAAAGATATTCTCCCATAAAGAAGCACTTCTAGAAGCTTAATGACCTCACAAATTATAAGTAATGGCTTTTACTGGTGGACTATGATTTCGTATCTGCGTTGAAATTTTTTGCAAACCTGCGTTAGCTCTTTAGGAACTTTGTTCAAATCTAAAAAGATTGCTACTTATAATAAAATATATGCATTCATTATGCTTTTATTTCACTTTATTCAATAAAGGTATTTCAAAGTATTTATTTTTTAATTTAATTGTAAATGCCATTAAGTGCATCATATGAGTGCCTGCATCTTAATAATCAAAGCTGATGTGTTGTTAGAACAAATATTACTTATAATAATTCTGTGCTTTGAGAGATAAATTTTATACATTTGTGTTTATGTGTTTATTCCGTCAAAAATTTAATATCCGCACTAAAACTGAAGAACACTTAAGATTTTGCAAACTCACTATACACTGAATCCGTGTGAAGGACCCGAAGATCCACGTACAACGGGGCAAACAGTGGCGGCTCGTCAGGAGACGCAGATGAAGCAAAGATTCACCCTGCATCACCTGACGTTATCGGTTGAATTGGTTATTATTATTATGTTTTCAAAAAAATTTTAAATCACTTATAAATATCACATAGAATAAAATTTTGTAAATGCTTATAATGTGTGTGTCATACATGAATCAAGAATATATATGTGCATCAATAATCAAATAAACAAATAATGATCAGGTGCATATGGGCTTTTGTGCTTTTTGCACTTTTATATTCAATACTTTATAATACTCAAAAAATACTTTCCTGCCCATTTATGATTTAGATAATTTTGCACCAAAAAAAGAAATTTCCACTTACATTGGCATATAATTTCTGCAATACTTATTTTTATACACACAATCAAATTTTTATTCATGCATTCCTTCATAAAAATTAAACACAATTCTCACTGATACGCTCTGGGAAAGGAACGGCGCCAATTTGTGGTAGCGGTCTCAGAACCAATTTGTGGGAACAGATTCCTCCACGCACAAAACGGCCAAGTAATCGTATATATCACAACAAAAACAAAATAGAAAATTATAGTGGTAATTATCATACTTAACCCAGGCATTATTATTTAAGTGAAGTTTTCCTAGTCTAGAAGAATTAGATTCTAGATGGTAATCAGTGAGCAAACAACATGAAGGCATACAAGGAAACATGCACATTTATCAATTTAAATAAATCAATTTTATTCAATCATTAACATTTTTTTATCAGCATTCATTTACTTAAAATTATCATTCTAAATGATTCAGAGCTTCCGTTATTATTAAACATTTATCATTTCAAATTATGCTCTGCTCAATAATATTTCAATCACTATTCATTATGAATTCAAATGAAATGCTATTACTTATATTATGAATCTCAACACAACACAATTTACTAATATCCTTAAATTCCACAATGCTAGTATTATTCAAATTTAAACATAATTAGTGTGCCTGTTTGCATTTAGGTAGACTAGATTCTTTCAGTTGGAACTTCTGGTTCCACAACATTAAGAGGTTACCTGTAACGATGCACTAAACCAAAATTCACAGAAAAGTTCCGAGTTCGAAAAGCACTACTTGAAGGGAACCGAATTAATTTCCAACAAGAAAGATCAATCATGCATAAGCATTGATTATGAAACACTTTCCAACTGAAATGTGGAATTTCATTTAAAAATTTCTAAAATGTGATTCATTCAGTGGTAATATCTTTTACATTATCACAGTACTACAGTAATTTATTATACTTAAATATTAAAAACTGTATCGAAATATAAATCATCTGATTCTTTATGCAAAATCAATGAATATTTCATTCATATAACTTGTATTCCAGACTCCAGAGCTAAATAATTTTGTGTGAAAAAAATTCAGCAATTCTTATGTAATTCATCTTACAATCGCTTGAGCTATTTGCATTCTGCATATGTTAAAATTAGGCTTCCTTGAAGAAATAATAAAAGTTTAGGGATCATTTAAAATCACAACTATTGTAATTGCATAGGCACGGAATTTAGATACACAGATAATACACAGATAATATATATGTGTATGTGTATGTACTCAAAGTATTGGAATCGTGCCGAAGATCGGAACTCGAATTTTCAAAGTATCTACACGTTTTGGGACTTCTAGAACACGAAAAAACTTCTTTTAGGAAGACGTCTGTGTGTGTAAGGGTGTATCTGTGTATGTTTCTGTGTGTCTGTGTGGATATTACATCCACTCTAATTGAAAAACTAATGGACCGAATTTCATATAATTTGGTAGGTATGTTTTTTGTGGGAAATCCTGATGTTCATTAGATTATAGTACGATTCGTAATAAAAGAATCTGCCTTCTTTGGGAAATGGCCGCAGAAATTGCCTTTATCCACTCTAGCTAAAAACTAATGAACCAAATTTAACAAAATGTGGAGTATAATATTTCAATAACCTACAAGTGATTTATATACCAAATTTAACAAAATTTTGTATATAAAGCATTTGTAGGTTATTCTACTACGATTCGGGAAAAAGGAACGGGCTATTTTTGCGAAATGGCCAGCAAAAATCGTTATATATAAAAATAAAAGACTACGTGTGCTCAATTATATCAATTAAATTCCTATTTTATATGTGATTTTTGACAACAAAAAGAATAAGACTAACCCCATTACTCTAGGACTAGCCGTTCTTGAGATATTCTAGTTTTTTCGCGTTTTCGCTACGCCACCTTTGACAATAAGTCCAGCTATCAAATGAGAACCAAATTTAAGTTTAACGTGTAAATTCAATGTCATTTAAAATACTTATGTTGTGCAGATAAACTCAAATTATCATTGAATAAATAAAGAGAACGAATATGAGTCTGCAGGGAAAGACATGTGCTGTCCACATCGGAATTTTTAACAATATTACACCAATGATTTATAGAAGTGAACGGGGATTATTTTCAGGCCATTTCGAAAAAAATGTATGATCTATATTTAAAGATCCATCAAATTTTTGTCGAATAAAATGTTCAACAAATTTAAGCTGTGTACCAAATTTTAACTCTCTAGGACGTAGGAAAGTGCATTTAAAATGCCATCAATTAAATTTATCATGAAGAGTTATATAAAATTTAAAAAAAAATGAAAAATAGTTATCTACCAAATTTATTTTAAAATATGAAGCCACTCCCATATGCAAAACGTTTAAACAAATGGAGAGATATTTATTATATAATATCTCTCTCTTTTCTTTCTGGAAGATATCCCAAAGTCAGAATTTAATTGAATTTGTTTTTTTCCCTATATTAAATAATTTTTTTAATTAAAAAACTACTTAACATATTTTACTGAATTTTTTTTTATATATTCTATGGGATAATGTGAATATTTCCTAAAAATTTCGAAGCAATTCGTGAATTTTAAATTTACTTAAAAAATGTTTGAAAAATTAGGTCCCATAGGGTTCAATGTATTTCATTTTTTCAACCCGGGTTCAATAAAAAACTAATTGGGTGATATTATTTATTTATATTCCCATAGGTCCTACAGACCGACTGAACAACATACAAAAATTTCATTTTGATAAACTCATTTTTACGGCAGTTATCGTGCTAACGGACAGACAGACAGACAGACAGACAGACAGACAGAATGAACAAAGTCATAAACACTTTTCAACTTTGTTGTAAAGTGTTAAAAATGAGGATCCAGGTCATCTCAAATTTCAACAGGGCTTTACGCCAGACCAATTCCAAGTAATTCATCCATCCAGGTACAAACCAAAAAAGACCAACTTGATCCACCGTAAAAATCATCCTGGAATAAAAAAAATAAATTTAGAATTTAGATATAGAACGTCGAATCTTTTCCAGGTACTTCTTCATCCAGGCTCCAGGAATGGATCGTGGTTTCATCAAAAACAAAATATCTCCATCCGAGGACAATTAGCCATTTTGGCCAAAGCCTTTGTCTTAAAGTTTTTAAGACAAAAATTCGATGCGACTACTCCAAGCGAAACTTCCAAGCCGAATCCCCCGGGTCTCAAGAGTCCAGCAAAAACTTCTCCTCAGCGCTGCTTCCTGATTGGCAGGCAAGCGTGCCCAGCAACAGGCTTCTCCTCAAGACCACACGTCACACATCCAGGCGAGAGAGAAATCCTGGCCCGAGCCAACGGATTCCGACTAAACACAGTTTTTAATGCAAAACAAATTCAAACAAGGCTTACCAAAACACAGCACAAGCACGGAAGGAAAGAAAAGAGTTTTTCTCACAGAAAAACACGAAAGGCTCATGGCGCGCAGAATGCG